>BPTQ01000008.1:154027417-154078367 GCA_019973895.1 Chrysanthemum seticuspe | reverse complement strand
TCATCCGCAGATATTTAGTTTCCCTAACTCTTTGAAATTACCAAAGGGTCTTGTTTACAAATCCTCTAGTGATTTATAGACGCCTACTCTACGGTTGTCCTTGAATACTTTATCCTACAATTACCTAGATAATTATATTCTAAAGTTCACAAAGAAATGTCAAGCATTAAGTACACAACGAATAATCTAGCGCACTCTAGATCATTAGTCAACTAAGATAAGTATCAACCAATCAATATTCAATAATTAAGTTTCATATTCCCTAAGCAAACACACAAATAAATTAGCCGGACATGGAGAACATGCAAGCATACACACAAATAATCAAAGACATAATTAAATTAATGAAGTAAATACTTATCTTGATGTATAATAGGGTTTAGAACCCTAAAATACTGCACAAGAAAGCCTTGGTTCGGTTTTAGGTTTTTACTCCAAAAGACTACACACAAAAACTGAAAAATTCGGATTCTATATATAAGATTACATCTGCGACGGCGTCACCTTATGTTTCGTGACGCCGTCGTGTCGCCGTCATTAGGGTTTCGTCTTGGCCACGTAAACCTTTCGACGGCGTCACCTTATGATTGTGACGCCGTCCCCTTCAGCTCTGACGCCGTCTTGGCTGCATCTAGGCCGTCTGAGTAACGACGGCCTACTCATTTAGAACCTGACGTCGTCCCTTGAAAACATGCAATTTCGCTTCTGACCCGTCGCAAAATTCCTTCCCGACGGCGTCGCAGATATGCAGTGACGCCGTCGCCTTATGTTTCAGCAGCTTTGAGTGTCTCGATTCTGACTTTGGCCATTTTCTTCGTATATTCGCGCCTTTTCGTCCAAATAAGCATCATTCCAGCATTTTGCCTTCAAGAGACCTAAAAAGTGAAAAGGAACGATATTAAGCAATAACGGATACAAAAGTGATCGAATAAGGGCTTAAATGACCCCTCAAAAAGGTACCTTTTAAAACCTTATCAATCTGCAAGTACTGCTTCTCATGAAGGTACTGCTTCATTACAAGGTGATGATTCTTCAGGTCCTGAAGTTCAAGTAGAGATTGAGAGAACACCTACTCCATCTACACAGTGTTCTGTTTCAGAAACTCATTCACCACTTCAAGGAGCTGATTCTACTATTCCTCGTGAAGGTTTAACTATGGATAACTATGCTTTGACAAAGGCGCTAGCTAGGTTGAACAAGACTGTTGAGCGTCAAGCTAAAACTATTAGGAAGTTGAAGCGTAACTATTTCTGGTTGAGAAATTTTGTTAAACCATATATTCAAGGTTTCAACTTATGGGTTAAGGAGGAGAATAAACGTCGAAAAGAACTTCGTAAGGAATTGAAAAGAAAGAAGGTTCCTCAATCATCTTCTGTCAACTTGGGGAGGAATTTAGAAAAAGAAAATTTGAAAGAAGATGTTATGAAGAAGAAAGCATCTGAAGAAGATATTACAAAGAAGAAAGACTCTATAAGCTCTGCAGAAAAGATTATTTCAGAGGAACAAGAAGAAGAAGTACAAGTTCAAGGTACTGATAATCAAGGTACTGATGTTCAAGGTACTGATGATCAAAGTACTGAACATCAAAGTACTGAGTTTCATGATACATCTAGGCCAGAAGTTATAACACCAATAACTCCAAGGGTTTTGAATTTTGAAGAAGAAGCTGGTCCTTCTACAACTGTTATAGAAGAAGAGGAGGAAGCTACATTTAAACCAATTCATTCAGCAAGTGATGATGATGTAATTGCTACAATGTTAGATTTGTCACAACCAAGAGGAGGAGTTACCATTAGAGATGTACAAGAAGAAGAACAACCAAGAACTGATCAACCTGCAATTGATCCAAAAGATAAGGGAAAAGGTATTCTGGTTGAAACTAAGAAGAAGAAACTCACTTTGGTAGAACTTAGAGCATTTGAAGTTGCAAGGAATGAAGCTGCAGCTAGAAAAGTTCAAGAAGAGTTAAATGCTAAATATAGAGAAGAACAGGAAGCTCAAGAAGCTCAGAATAGAGAAGCAGCTCAGAAATTACATGAGGAATTGAATGCTGAAGCTACTGAACCTTTACAGTCTCCAACACCTGTTCGATATATGCAAAGAAGACCTAATTTTGCTAAAGAAAGGAATGCAATGATGGCATATCTAAAAAGCAGAGGATTTAAAGGATTGCAGAAGCTAAATTATGTGGATATGAAGAGATTATATGATGCTGAGAGAGAAGCTTATAAGAAAGATGTTGCAGGCATTAAAGACTTTAGAGAAGAAGCTTTTTGGACTGAAGCTGAAAGGAAGAAAAGCTTAAAGAGAAAAAGAAGAACTGATGCTACAGATGGTCAGTTTTCAAAGAAAGAAAAGGTTGAATTAAGATCTGAGACTAGTGACGAATTGAAGAATTATCTCAGAGTGGTAGATTTTGATTATACCAAGGAAGATAATGACATGAAGATGAACAGATCAAGGATTAGTGTTTTCAAAGTTGAGAAATCTAAGAATGGAGATTACATGGTTTTTCACAAAGAAGATGAAAGCTTCAAAGTTTTTAAGAGGCTATGGGATTTGTTGCATATAATAGATAGAGTAGATCTATTCTACTTATATCATGCTGTGAAGACTTATTTTGAAGATAATCCATTAGAAGGGATTGGATTGGTCTTATATGGAGATCTCATAACCATGTGGGAAACTGATGAAGAAAGCACTGATGATATTTAGAAGGATCAAGAAAACTGGAAAATAGTTTGCTGGAGATTCTTTGAAGAATCTGGAGTTCATGTCTTGGAGCTAGAAAATGGAACAATGATTCACATGTTTGTAGAAAGAAGATATCCTTTTTCAGTTGATCTAATGAGAAGAATGCTAGAGCATGGATTGGAAGTAGAAGAGGATAATGAAACTGCTTGCATGTTGATCAAATTGTTTATTGACTGGACTACCATTGCAGAAGATGATCTTTAACTGGTATTTTATTTGAATAAATACTTTTTGATATATCAGTACTTTTATTCAAAGTACTGCTTATCAGACAGTACTTTAATCAAAGTACTGTTTGCTGAACTAAACCAGTTAAATAAATTTTAGAAGAAACCTTTTTGCTAAATAATAAATATTTTGAAATAAAGGTTAAATAAATGGTTTTTGTGATGATAACATCAATAGGTTATCAATCCACCATGGTTACAAAAGGATTGACTAATCCATGAGCAAACGGCTCTGGTAAAGATATATCAAATCCGTTTTTAGTTGACAACTTGCTAATAAGTTGGATGGTCATCAACTCACCATATCAGTAATGTGAAGAGTTGGCTAGCCCACAAGAAATGGCTTGTGGTAAAGGCTGTGGAAAAACCATTATTGGTAATTAGTTCACCATTAGATAAAAGAACTAACTAGTCCAGAAGGGTACAACTTTTGGTAAAGACAAAACAAATCTGTTGATAGCTGGTGGTTTGCTAAAAATCATATGGTTATCAATGTACCATGGTCTTACACACCAAAACATTTGGCTACTCCAGAGATAATGGCTTTGGTAAAGAGTTCTAAATCCATTAAATTTTCAATGATTCACTTAGATGTGATGAGAATAGTATGCAACTTAAAATTGAATTACTGTACAAACTGTCATATATTGCTGTGTTGCTGAAAAGATGGAGATTGCTAGATGCTGCTGTGAAGAAAACAATTCTAAGAGATACTTTGACAAAGCACAGATTTTACAGAGATATAATCTACAGACCTAAGAACAATCCATTTTTAAAGATGAAGCTGTTAAAGATATATTCACAAAGGAACTTGAAGTCAAGCAAGTAGAATTCAAGTTAGGGGAGGATTGTTGGGATATGAAAGTGCTGAAGATATCAAAGTACTGAAGATATGAAAGTACTGTAAGCTGCAAAGTACTGGAAGAAGTCAAAGAGTCAAAGTACTGCTAAAGACAAAGTCAAAGTACTGCAAGGTGAAGTCAAAGTACTGCTAGAACAAACAAACTGTTTTATTCGTTTATGGAAAGTATTGTATTCCATGTTTAGATTACTTGTCGTACAAGGTTATCAATTGTAAACCGACTAGGATATCCTTGAGCCTATAAAAGGACTCCTAGATTGGCATTAGAGGTACGATTTCAGAAAAAGAGTTTTAGAGTTTACGAATTAAGAGTTTAGAGAAAAGTTCGAATATCTTAGAGTTGTATTAGAGTATCTGCATAATAAGCAGATTTAGAGTTTGTTAATAAAGTTTTCTTCTTAGCTTTGTTAAGTAAATTCCGCGTACTTAATAAAGATTGCTCAGTGTTTCTTTGTTAATAACTTAGGATTTATCCGAGGTTATTAAACCTTAACAAGCTAGTTAAGTTAGTTTGATTAAAGTATATCGATCCAACAAATAGTACAAGTTAGTGGATTCTCCACTACGGCTAGCGACTTGGTGAGGTTAGCGACTTGCTTCAGAAATTGTTAGCGAGTTGTAGTGTAAATTGTTAGCGACTTGATACTAGCGACTTGGATCTTAGCGAGTTGTTCTTTAGCAACTTAACTGTGTCTAGCGACTTGGTGCTTAGCGACTTGGTGTTAGCGACTTGGACCTTAGCGAGTTGCTCTTTAGCGACTTGACTGTGTAGCGACTTGGTGCATTAGCGACTTGTGTCCAGCGACTTGGTTATTAGCGACTTGGTCTTAGCGACTCGGTTCAAGAATTCGTAGCGACTTGGTTGATTTTTGTTTGTAATACGGTTTTCTCTTGATTTAGTAAAATCCCGTGAAAAAATCTATTTCCCGGTTATATCATAGAGTTATAAAATCCCGTGTAATTTGTTAACATGTCTACCAACGTACCTACAATTATCTCCACTGTAGCTGAGGATGTTCAAGCAGCTGGTTCAGATACTCATCCACCTATGCTTGACAGAACTGACTATGACTCTTGGGCTCAACGAATCAGATTGTACTGTCTTGGAAAGGAAAACGGGGTCAACATTCTCAAATCCATTGATGAAGGACCTTATCAGATTGAGACTACAAGAGACTTAATTGATACGGCTGCAGATGGAACAATGATCTATGGATTAGACAGACCAAAGACGTATGATGAGCTCAATGATAAGGAGAAAAAGAGATTCGATGCTGACATCAGAGCTTCTAACATTATACTTCAGGGTCTTCCAAAAGACATCTACAAGCTTATCAATCACAACACTGAAGCCAAGGCAGTTTGGGATAATGTCAAGATGCTTCTCTCAGGTTCTGAATTAACCAAGGAAGACAGAGAATCACAACTGTATGATGAGTTTGAGCATTTCAAGATGAAACCAGATGAGAGTGTCTATGAGTACTACGTGAGATTCCATAAGCTTGTGAATGATATGAGGAACATCAAAATGACCATGCCAAACATTCAGCTGAATTCAAAGTTTGTGAACAACATGAATCCCGAATGGCATAAGTTTGTCACCTCTGTGAAGCTAACCAAAGGATTGAAGAACACCAACTATGAGCAACTTTATGCATTCCTTCTTCAGAATGAGAGACATGCTATGTTTGAAAAAAGGATTCTTGAACAGTTCAAAACCAACCAGGGAGAAACAAGTTCGTCAAATGACTCTACAGCTTTCTACACCAATGTTGGAATTACCACCAAAGCTTCTCAAGTCATACCCATGGGTAATGGTAATTACAAGCTCATCCCTGATCCAGCATATAAGCCTCCTGACCCAAACACATTCATGGAAAACTTCATCAATCAACTGTCTCTCATGGTTAGTCAAAACATGAACTCTCTCCCACACACCAACAATAACCTCAGAACTGCATCCAATCCACACAATCAAGCTACTGTCAGAGATGGGAAGGTTATGGTGCAAACAGTTCAAGAAAGGTAGTATGAACAGGAAGAGGTGGAGCTGGTAGAGGATATGTGGCTAATCAGAATCGTGGAAGGAATCCAAATCAGGGTCAAGCTAAGCTAATTAAGTGCTACAACTGTGGTGGTGATGGACACATAGCAAGGAACTGCACTTCTCCAAAACACCTTCAAAATGCAGAGTACTTCAAAGACAAGATGTTACTTGCGCAAGCTCAGGATAATGGAGTTGTGTTGGATGAAGAGGAGCTGTTGTTTCTTGCTGAGGGCAATGCCAAGACATATGATGCAGATGTGGATGAGCAACCAATTTAGGAGATAGGTCATAATCATCAGAATGCTTTTCAAGTTGCAGACTGTGATGCATACGACTCTGACGTCGATGATGAACCTACTGCATAGACAATCTTCATGGCTAGCATTTCTCCAATGGTCTCTCCAAAGGTCTCATCATCACAGCAAGCTGGTCCATCCAAAGAATCAATCATCTCAGAGGTATTAAAAATATACGATGATGTTGATGAGCAAAAGATACATGACAAAGTACAATCAACTGAAACTTTTGTGTCAGATATTGAAAATATGGGTAATATCAATATTGTCCCATATGATCAATATGTGAAACAAAGTGAAAGTGAGACTGTACCAAGTAATGCATCTTCTGCAGTCAATGATGACTATATTTTTGATGAATACACTGTATGTGCCCCTGATGATTCTGTTATCTCTGAACTAAATGCCTATAAAGAACAAGTTGCTATTTATGAACAACGTGCTAAGTTTGAGTTAACCACCCGTGAGCAGGAAATGGATGACTAAATGCGTACAACTATTAGAAAAAGTAATTTTAGAGAAGAAGCATTAAAACAAGAGTTAAACTCCTTACAAGAAAAGCTTTCTAAAACTGCTAAGCAAAAACAAGAACTTCAAGAAGATGTTAAAATACTTAAGCAAGAATTCAGTGCTAAGGAATCAAAACTTTTGAATGATTTCTCTAATCTAAAAACTTTGAAAAACAAGCTTGAAAATAAGTTGTACGTACAAGGGAATACCATTCAGACTGCTCACATGATCACTAAGCATAGAGTTCTCAACGATAAGCATAGTATTCCCATTATAGAGAAACCTAATCCTGAGTATGGTAAGATTGCAAAAGCTGCTCAAAATGTAATCTATGATGGCAATGAGATTCTTAAACCTAGACAGAAACCTAGTTGCATTGAGTGCACTGAGGAAGATAGAAAACTAGATGATGCATCTAGGGAGAAAATGAATAAGAAGCTTAACGATCCTGCGTGTAAAGAGAATAACATAACGATCAAACCCTATGATTATACTAAGGAAAATTGGATCTCCCTGAACATGTTTAAGCCTCAAACTCAATTAACCCCAGAACAAATATTTTGGAAGAAAGATATGGATAAGCTAAAAGTTAATGTACTTGTTGAAACAAACACTCCCCTTAGAAAAATGTCTGCAGCTACTGTGTATCCTCCAAATACACCAATGCATCTAGTTCCTAGATCTATTGCCACTAATAGCAAGACCTTAATCAGCCTGTATGTTGTTTATCAGCTGTTTGTTGATTTTGAGAAAACATGTAAGAAGAGAATCACACCTACAGGGATAACTGAAGGGGAAAGGGGTTTTGAGCAAACTAAAGAATGTTATTTAACTGAGGTCATGCCATTCTTCAAACAATTAAAAGGTCAATTTGAGAGTCTTCAAAAAGGGATAAATTCAGATATTAAAGAAATGGAAAAGGAATTTGATGCAATGATAGTTGAAGTCAATGATTATGAACAGGAACTCAAATATAATGAAGTTGAAAGGAAGAACTTGTGTTAATACAAATAAACCGTAAAAACGTTTATTAATATTTTACAATCTCTTTGTGTTTTGTTGATAACAAATATAATGTTGTCTTAAGTATAATTATAAGGATACATGTTATTTAAATACAAAAATGTAGTAATTAAGCATTTGTTGTAATAGTTTATTAGGATGGGTAAAAACCATAACCCATGGACCATAACCCATGGATCTTAACCCATACCCAAGAAGACTAGATACAATGTATACTTAGATACATTGAATCTAAAGAAAACCCATGGACCAACCCATAACCCATGACCCATAACCAAAAAACCCATGGGCAAAGAGGAGCGTTCCACGGATCCCTAGGTTTACACTAGACGGATCCCAAGTGGAAGGGATCCGTGGGATCCAGGGAACAGTGAAGAATTTTGCCTATAAATAGAGAGCCATTTCTTCATTCTAACTCACCCCTCTTCTTACTAAATCTCTCAAACACTCTCATTCTCTTCTAAAATATAGATCACTTGATCTAGAGAGTTGTTCTTCTTTCTTTCTATTGTGATCCTCATATAGGTCCTTCTCTAAGGCGAGATCACGAGCATTCTACAAGTCATCCAAGCAAGGGGTCCTTGATTGATTTGTCACTCCGCAAGATTTCTGTAGCGAAGATCTTGTATTTGATATTTCACATAGTTGTTGTGTAATAGTCGTGTTGGTTTGGTCCACCTTGTTACGGACTCGGTATCTAGCTTTGTACCGGAAAAGTGTAAGCAACGTTGTGAAGGCTTCTCCACCAAGTGAAGGAGTTTGTTGACATAGTGCTTGAACTCTCGAGTAGGTGACTCGGGGAGTGGAGTATGGCAATGAAGGTGTCCTTGTAGCCGAACCACTATACATCGATTGTGTCTTTTCTTTCCCTTCGCTTTACTTTATTTACTTGCTTTATCATTAGATCTATACTTTCTCTACATTCATAAGATCTCACATATTAACAAATCTAAAGTTTTTGAAACTAATGTAAAATCGGCAAAACTATTCAACCCCCCTCTAGTTTTCCACAATTGGCATCAAGAGCTAAGTTTATAAAAGTTTTAAAGTAAAATTGTATTTTAAAAACTTTTCGATCACTATAGGTTCTGAAAATTATAAGGAAGGGAAATCTATGCAACGACCACCACTACTTGAAACTAATGGTTTTATATATTGGAAAAATAGATTCGAAACATATGTGAAATCTAAAGATATTGATCTTTGGTACATTATTGTTGAAGGCGACTTTGAGGCTACCTCAAAAGACGATAAAGGGAATTTAGTTAACATACCTCATGATAAACTAAATGATGAAATGAAGAAAAAGCTTTCTAAAAATAGTGAAGCAAAAATGGTTTTATATAATGCTTTACCGAAAAAGGAATTCGAAAGAATTTCTAAGCTTAAAACCTCTAAAGAAATTTGGACTTCTTTAGTTGTAACTCATCAAGGCAACCAACAAGTTAAGAATAATAAAATTGATTTATTTGTTCAACAATATGAACAATTTTCAATATCGGATGAGGAAACTATAGATCATTCTTTTGCTAACTTTAATACTATTATTACATCTTTACAAGCACTTGATGAATCTTTTTCTAGCCGTAACCATGTTAGGAGATATCTAATGGCACTTCCATCGAAGTGGAGATCCAAGGTGACGGCGATCGAAGAGTCAAAAGATTTGGCATCTCACCCTCGATGAACTCATAGGCAACCTAAAAGTCTACGAACTTGTCCTTGCCAAAGACTCCGAAGCCTCAAAGGTAAAAGAGAAACACAAATCTCTTGCCCTTAAAGCCAAAAAGGGTTCAAGCGATGAAGAGAACTCCTCTTCGAGTAGTAACGACGAGGAGTACGCTATGGCGGTAAGGGACTTTAAAAAGTTCTTTAGAAGAAAGGGAAGATACGTCAAACAACCATATGACAATAAGAAAGGCTTTCGGAAAAGCAAAGAGGACGAGAAGCCAAAGGATGATCGTACTTGCTTTAAATGTGGTGATCCTAACCACTTTATTAGTAAGTGTCCCAAACGGGATGATCAAAAGGCATTCGTGAGCGGCACGTGGGGAATGAGAGACGAGGAGGATGAAGAAATTTGTCTCATGGAAAATGACGAGGTATGTCACGAATACTATAGTAGCTCATCACTTGATGACGACTCTTTGCATAATGAATATGACAAACTATGCAACATTAGCTTAAAACTAATTAACAAAAATAAGCTTTTAAAGAGTCAAAACCAACGTTTAGATAAAGAAGTCATAGAATTAAAAGCAAAACTAAAATGTTTAGAAAAGGGTAAAATAGCAAGTGGTGAATGTGAACTTTGCGTTCAACTTCAAACACTAGTTGATCATCTAGATTCTAAAATTGCTAGAATGAGTACGAACACTTTATATACGATATTAGATAGTGTTAAAACCGGTAACAACCAAAAAGGTTTAGGGATTCAACAACTTGATCCATCAACTAGTGAAAATAAAGAAACAAAATTTGTTAAAGCACTAGAAAAACCAGCCACTGTTGTGGCGGATCCCGCGGATCCCTTGATAAGGGAACCGGCTAGTGTACAGCCAGGGATCCATGGATCTGCTGTAGAAAACAGTAGCAATAACGTAGCGTCTTCATCTAGAACTGATTTTGTTATCATTAATAGGAAGAAACCAACTCACGTCACCACTAGACAACCACCTCCAAAATATAATCCTACTTTTGCAAGAAACAAAACTCCATCTTTTTCAAAACCTAATTCATTTAGGAGACCTAATAACGTTTATTCAAGAAGTAACCATCAAATGGGATGGAACCCAAATATGCAAAACGGTTTTCCTTTTCGAAACTTTGCTCCATGGAATGCATATTCATCTTATCCATACATGTCTAACATGAATGGAATGTTTAACACTAATGGACCCATGAGCAAATGGGGACCAAAATTTTGAGTTTATTATTGTTTTAGGTGTGCTTAAAGGTCGATCTAGACCCCGATGAATGGGTCAAGGATAGCGGGTGCAAGAGGCACATGACCAGCAATAGGGATCTATTCTCCACATATGAATCCGTAAATGGAGGTAATGTGGTGTTTGGAAATAGCAAAAGTAGAATCATCGGTAAAGGTACGATTTCTAACAAATCTCTAACCATTAACGATGTGTGTCACGTAGAAAACCTAAACTTTAATCTCTTAAGTATAGGACAAATATGTGATAAAAAGTGCAATGTACTTTTTACCGAAACCGGTAGTAAGATACTAAAAAATGGCATAACCATAGGAAGAGGAATTAGGAAACATGGAGTCTATGTCATTAAAATTGGTAATGAACCTAAAGACAAACTTTGTCTTACCTCTATGGATGATACTTCGACCTTATGGCATCGAAGATTGGGTCATGCCAATATGCGACTTCTTCAATCGCTATCATCCAAAGATCTAGTAAGAGATCTACCTAAGTTAAAATATGAACATCACTTTTGTGATGCTTGTAATGTAGGAAAACAAGCTCATTCTAGTCATAAAGCTAAAAACATGGTGTCAACAACTAGGTGTCTAGAATTACTACATATGGATTTATTTGGTCCATCCGCTATCCAAAGTTATGGAGGCAACTACTACACTTTGGTAATAGTGGATGACTACTCTAGGTATACATGGACAAAATTTTTAAAGAACAAAATGGAAACCTTTAATTATTTTGAAATATTAACCAAAAAGATCCAAAGACAACTAGGAAGTCCTATAGTATCCTTTAGGACGGATCATGGTAGGGAATTCGATAATGAAGTGCAATTTGGAGCCTTTTGTGACGCTAATGGTATTACTCACAACTTCTCGGCTCCACGCACTCCACAATCGAATGGGGTAGTAGAAAGAAAGAATAGAACCCTTCAAGAAATGAGTCGAACCATGCTTAATGAACAATCCATACCTCAAAAGTTTTGGTGTAATGCCGTTGATACTTCAACGTATATACTCAATCGAGTCTTAATTAGACAAATCTTAGGAAAAACTCCATATGAGTTACTCCGAGGCAAAAAGCCTACGTTAAATCACTTTAGAGTCTTTGGAAGCAAATGTTTTATTCTTAACACTAAAGATTACCTTACAAAATTTGATCCTAAATCAACCGAAGGTATCTTTCTAGGTTATTCGCCAAATAGCAAAGCTTACGTCATATTAAACAAAGAAACAATGAAGGTAGAAGAGTCATTAAATATAAAATTTGATGAAAGTCCACCCAAACCCTCTCCACCTCTTGTCGATGACGAGATCATAAAAAGTGATGCTATAGTAATAAAGAAAAAGATAAATGAAGAAGAAGAACCTTTAAATAATGAAATCATAAACATTAAAGAGTCCAAAGATCACCCTGTAGATAAAGTCATAGGAAAGCTAAACGAACGAACATTAAGGTCTCAAGTTCAAAATCAAAGTAGCTTGTTTTGTTTCGTTTCAACCATAGAACCTAGGAACACACAAGAAGCCATAAAAGATGAAAGTTGGGTAATGGCTATGCAAGAAGAACTTAATCAATTCGTTTCTAATGATGTTTGGACACTTGTCCCTCCACCTAGTAATCAAACCATAATAGGAACAAAATGGGTTTATAAGAACAAATTAGATGCAAACGGAGTAGTGTCTAGGAACAAGGCTAGACTCGTTGCCCAAGGGTATAACCAACAAGAAGGAATAGACTTTGATGAGACCTATGCCCCCGTGGCTAGATTAGAGTCTATAAGAATACTTCTTGCGTATGCTTGTGCTAATGATCTAAAGCTTTATCAAATGGATGTCAAAAGCGCTTTTCTAAATGGTCTCATTAATGAAGAAGTATATGTAGCTCAACCTCCGGGCTTCATCGATTTTGAAAAACCCAAACATGTATATAAATTAAAGAAAGCCCTTTACGGTCTTAAACAAGCTCCAAAAGCTTGGTATGATAGACTCAAGTCCTTTTTAATTAAACCCAACTATACCATGGGGTTAGTTGACAACACACTTTTTACTAAGAAAAGAGAGTCACATATAATCATAGTGCAAATATACGTAGATGATATTATATTCTGATCCACTTGTCAAGACATGTGTGATGATTTCTCTAAAATCATGCATGACGAGTTCGAGATGAGTATGATGGGAGAACTTAGTTTCTTTCTTGGTCTACAAATTAAACAAGTAGAAGATGGTATCTTCTTTAATCAATCTAAATACATAAAAGAGATGTTAAAGAAATTTGGTCTAGAAGAGTCGAAACCAATTAGGACACCAATCTCATCCGACACCAAACTCACAAAAGATGAAGATGGCGAATCCGTAGATAACACTAAATATCGTGGCATGATAGGTAGTCTTCTCTACCTCACGGCAAGTAGGCCGGATATCATGTTTAGTGTTTGCTTATGTGCTAGGTTTCAAGAAAACCCCAAAACATCACACCTAGAAGCCGTAAAAAGAATATTTAGATACATTAAGGGTACAACACAATTAGGATTATGGTATCCTAAGGGCACGGGAGTAGAAACAATTGTATATGCAGTTTCTGACCATGCAGGTGATTACGTCGATAGAAAAAGTTCAAGTGGGGTGTGTACTTTCATGGGATGTTGTTTAACGTCTTGGTTTTCTAAGAAACAAACGACACTAGCAATATCAACAACCGAAGCCGAGTACGTCTCCGCCGGCAAAGCATGCCTACAAGCACTATGGATGAAACAGGCATTAGTAGACTACGACATTCATCTAAGCGACATAGCCATTCTATGTGACAACAAAGGTGCCATCGACTTAAGCAAGAATCCGGTATTGCATTCTCGCACAAAACATATAGAGATTCGTCACCACTTCTTAAGAGACAATGTTCAAAAGGGGAACATCTCTATTGAGAAGGTAGCTTCCGAAGACAACATAGCCGACGTCCTCACCAAACCGTTGAAGTGGGAACAATTCAACCTACTTCGTCTTGGTCTTGGTCTAATGGAACAAACGTCGTAAATTATTTGACTCTACAAGGTATGTAAACACTAGCCTTCTTCTTTCTGAGTCTAGGATCTCTATTTCACGCACAACTCACAAACAATAAGGGAATTTTCAAAACCCAAGATAAGTTTTCAACTTATAAACTTTCTTATTTATTTTTTTTTTCAAACACATACACATTTTCAAAGAAAAACTCTTTTCAAAATGTTTTCTAAAAGAATGATACCTTCCTGTATCAATTTCACAAAAGCAATTTCTCACGTCTAGGACAAATCGCTTTTTCATTATTAATACAAAGTAAAAACCCATTTTCATTGCATCTCATGTCTTTTGAATGCTAAAGGGGACACATAACTAATATGTGTTTTCGGGTACATTCATTTAAGCAAACAATGAATTAGGAGCATTGATAACACTCAATTACGTACTTGTGTACTAAATATGTGTTTTCGGGTTATCTCAATAGGATATTTTTTCTACTTCTACTTTATTTTTCTTTTTCCTTTTAGAGGTCGAGATAACCGCAACTCCAAATAGTTTGCATATAGGCACACAATAGGCAAAAATGTTTCCAAAAAGAAAATTTTGTGCTGCCTGAATCACCAGACCCGCGGATCCCAGCCTTCATGCTGGACGGATCCCTCAAGGGAAGGATCCGTGGGATCCGTGAGACAGAAGCTGTTTTTACCTTCTATTCTTCTCACTTTGGATGAAAAATCCACATTTGTCTTATTTTTTGGAGTATGTTCTTTAATGCTTGTGTTCTCATGATCACATGCCTTAAATTCATATCTAATCATTAGATTTTAATCCACATTTTGAATCAAGCATTCATTACAATGCTTTGTCTTTCTATATATAGAACTCCCAAAATGCTTGCATAATCCATCTCATCCTCACAAACGCAATACACCATGTCCTTCCCAAACCCTTTAGATGAATCACATAGTACAAACAATCATCTTCATGATACTCAAACCTTTGTACTACCACCATCTAAAATACCACAATCAAACTCTAGGATATCCGCACGGATTAGTATCCGATCTTGTTGCTTAGCAAAACCAACCTCAAATGGTTCTTCCTCAACCAACAACTCACCACAAGATGCTCCCTTTATAGCACCTCCCTCATCACCAACAAGTACACCAACTTCATCACCACCTAAAGTAACTCTTTTGGAACTCCTTAAGACTCCAACAAGATCTAAACAACCTAAACAAAAAGAAATAGTCTTTTCAACACCCCCCACATCTCCAAATATTATTTTTCAAGATCTTGAAACATCACCACCATTAGCTCCCATCACATTACAAGAACATCTAGGTTCTTCTCCACCACCATTTACAAACATTCCGGATGTTGATCCATATTTTCCTATTTTTCCACCACATCTTCCGCATAACTCAAATCAAAACAACCCGGAAAACTTCAGCACTCATTACCCACATCATTTATATTGTGAACATTGCCAATCCACTAGGGAAATCGCAATAGAAGTTAGGGAAGAAATGCGTTTCATACTCAACCTCATCCTTGATCGCATCAATACCATCACTCATCAAAACCTCCATCCATAACCTTATGCAAGCATGGAAGGAATCACTACTACTATTTTCTATTTTTAGTATTTTTCTTTTGAAGTCATTTTCAAGAACAAGTCTTGTTCTTATTGTTACATGCTTGTACGTGGCATAAATACCACTATAATTTGTTGTTTTATTACAAGGGCTTGTTTACATACCTTGGCTCCCAATCTCGATTCTCGTCAATCACAAGATTATTTAAGCATGTTACTAACCTTTCTTTTTGTAGGATTTTTATTTTTTCTTCACTTGACGCCCCAAACAAGGGGGAGCTACCGTCAAGGGGGAGTTAGCGTTTATTTCTTCCAAGGGTTAAATTTTTGTTTCGACAAAAAGGGGGAGAAGAAGTAAAACTTAGGGGCTTTCAAAAATTACATCTATTCTTAAGTTTTACTCATCATAACATTATATTTTGTCATCAACAAAAAGGGAGAGATTGTTAATACAAATAAACCGTAAAAACGTTTATTAATATTTTGCGATCTCTTTGTGTTTTGTTGATAACAAATATAATGTTGTCTTAAGTATAATTATAAGGATACATGTTATTTTTGTAAAGCATTTACATATAGCCATTTAAATACAAAAATGTAGTAATTAAGCATTTGTTGTAATAGTTTATTAGGATGGGTAAAAACCATAACCCATGAACCATAACCCATGGATCTTAACCCATACCCAAGAAGACTAGATACAATGTATACTTAGATACATTGAATCTAAAGAAAACCCATGGACCAACCCATAACCCATGACCCATAACCAAAAAACCCATGGGCAAAGAGGAGCGTTCCACGAATCCTTAAGTTTACACTAGACGGATCCCAAGTGGAAGGGATTCGTGGGATCCGGGGAACAGTGAAGAATTTTGCCTATAAATAGAGAGCCATTTCTTCATTCTAACTCACCCCTCTTCTTACTAAATCTCTCAAACACTCTCATTCTTTTCTAACATATAGATCACTTGATCTAGAGAGTTGTTCTTCTTTCTTTCTATTGTGATCCTCATATAGGTCCTTCTCTAAGGCGAGATCACGAGCATTCTACAAGTCATCCAAGCAAGGGGTCCTTGATTGATTTGTCACTCCGCAAGATTTCTGTAGCGAAGATCTTGTATTTGATATTTCACATAGTTGTTGTGTAATAGTCGTGTTGGTTTGGTCCACCTTGTTACGGACTCGGTATCTAGCTTTGTACCGGAAAAAGTGTAAGCAACGTTGTGAAGGCTTCTCCGCCAAGTGAAGGAGTTTGTTGACATAGTGCTTGAACTCTCGAGTAGGTGACTCGAGGAGTGAAGTAGGGCAAGGAAGGTGTCCTTGTAGCCGAAGCACTATACATCGGTTGTGTCTTTTCTTTCCCTTCGCTTTACTTTATTTACTTGCTTTATTATTAGATCTATACTTTCTCTACATTCATAAGATCTCACATATTAACGAATCTAAAGTTTTTGAAACTAACGTAAAATTGGCAAAACTATTCAACCCCCCCCTTCTAGTTTTCCACAACTTGCACATATTAAATGAGAATTTGATTTCGAGTTGTGTTGCTCAAGATGTGTTTTATACTGTTACTAAGCACTCTATTACTACTTCTCGATTTCATGAATTATCTATTGCATTGAAAGTTTCCCATGATCGTGTCATTGAGCTTGAAAACAAAAACTCAGAACTAATTGAGAAAATTGATCAGGATGATCACGATAATTTGGTAAAACATCTTTCTAAACTACAAGTTGAACATTTTTATTTACAACTAAAATATCAACATCTTAAAGAAAATGTCAAAACCTCAAATATCAAGACATCCTCAGATGTTCCAGAGTTTGATGCAGTTTTTCAGATAAACAAACGTGACGAACAGATTCAAGCTTATTATAACACGGTCAGAAAGTTGAAAGCCCAAATCTCTCAATTAAAGGGTGAAAAGAACAATATGACTGGCTCCCAAATGCCTCCTCCTTTAGATTCTCAGTATTCTCAAACTTTTCATCTTCAAAACTTAGTTAATGCTTTACAAAAGGAAAACGAGAGTTTTCTAGAAGAAAATGAAAAAGTTAAATGACACTTTAAAGAGTTATATGATTCAATGAAAGTCACTCGTGACAAAAACAACGAAAAAATAACGTCTTTACAAAAAGAAATTGAGAATCTAAGGAGTTAGAAAAAAAGGGAAACTGCCACTTGTCTTTAATGAAAATGTTGCATCAAAGTCTTCCTGAGACTGCAAATACACTGTGACTGTTAAATACATTCCTCCTCATCTTAGGAATAATGAACCTGTGTTTCATAACTATTGCGCTCACCTTAAGGATAGTTGTAGGACCTTACTTTTATCAACCTTATCACGAAATACCCACGTTAACCACAGTTATGCGTAGAACTCGTGAAACCCAAACACAAACGAAGCTTAGAAATAAGATGAGAAAGCTTAAGAGAGATGGTGACTTGATGTTTAAAACCGTGTATGTGAGAGGATAAAAGATAAACACAATAAAGTTGTATATTCCTTGAGAGAGAAAATACACACACACATACACTTTCAAGCACACCCCTCAAATGACCATTTGAGGGGTATTTATAGTACAAGAGGTTTGTTGCCCTAAAGGCTTTCCATGGGCTTTTCGTGGACTTGGATTGGGCTTGGGATGCTTAAGCTTATACACGGCTTAGCATACCTTAACATTTAACCAATTAGCTTAGCCCAGTCCACGAGCCCGTTGACTATTCTATCATGATATCTAACACACGTTACAAAGTTCCTAATCGTGAATGACCATCACTTCTAATAAACTATTAAGGCTAACAATCTCCCCCTAAGGGGTGGTCATTCAAAAGATGCTCCACTTGATTTGGTTCTTTACTTTCCTTGAGCTTGAACTTTGCGTGTAGATATAGAATAGTCTCGTTTCATTGTTCCTTCATGCTTTGTGATCAGTTAACGTGGTTGTCTGCCGTTGTCAACTTTGTGGAAAACTAGAAGGGGGGGTTGAATAGTTTTGCCGATTTTAAGTTGATTTCAAAAACTTTAGATCCGATATTATGTGAAATCGTATGGATGTTGAGAACGTATAGATCTAATGATAGTGCAAGCAAATAAATAAAGATAAGGGATAGAAATGACACAACCGATTTATAGTGGTTCGGCTACAAGGACACCTTCCTTGCCCTACTCCACTCCCCGAGTCACCTACTCGAGAGTTCAAGCACTATGTCAACAAACTCCTTCACTTGGTGGAGAAGCCTTCACAACGTTGCTTACACTTTATCCGGTACAAAGCTAGATACCGAGTCCGTAGCACGGTGGACCAAACCAACACAACTATTACACAAAAAATATGTGAAATATCAAATACAAGATCTTTGCTACAGAAATCTTGCGGAGTGACAAATCAATCAAGGACCCCTTGCTTGGATGACTTGTAGAATGCTCGTGATCTCGCCTTAGAGAAGGACCTATATGAGGATCACAAATAGAAAGAAAGAAGAACAACTCTCTAGATCAAGTGATCAATATGTTAGAAGAGAATGAGAGTGTATATGAGATTTAGTAAGAAGAGGGGTGAGTTAGAATGAAGAAATGGCTCTCTATTTATAGGCAAATTTCCTCACTGTTCCCACGGATCCCACGGATCCCTTCCAATTGGGATCCGACTAGCACAAAGCTAGGGATCCGTGGAACGCTCCTCTTTGCCCATGGGTTTTTTGGTTATGGGTCATGGGTTGGTCCATGGGTTATATCTAGATTCAATGTATCTAAGTATACATTGTATCAAGTCTCTTTGGGTATGGGTTAAGATCCATGGGTTGTGATTTTTACCCATCCTAATTAACTATTACAACAAATGCTTTAATTACTACATTTTTGTATTTAAAAGATTATATGTAAATGCTTTACAAAAATAACATGTATCCTTATAATTATACTTAAGACAACATTATATATGTTATCAACAAAACACAAAGAGATCGCAAAATATTAATAAACGTTTTTACGGTTTATTTGTATTAACAATCTCCCCATTTTTGTTGATGACAAAATATAATGTTATGATGAGTAAAACTTAAGAATAGATGTAAGTTTTGAAAGCTCCTAAGTTTTACTTCTTCTCCCCCTTTTTGTCGAAACAAAAAGTTAACCCTTGGAGGAAAAAGTAGTCTACGTATTTCTTACTCCCCCTTGACGGTAGCTCCCCCTAGTTTGGGGCGTCAAGAGAAGAAAAAAAATCCTACAAAAAAAGTTAGTAACATGCTTAAATGATCTTGTGGTTGTCGAGAATCAAGATAGGGAGCCAAGGTATGTAAACAAGGCCTTGTAATAAAACGACAAATTGTAGTGGTAGTTAAGCCATTTACAAGCATGTAAAAATAAGAACAAGACTTGTTCTTGAAAATGACAAAAAAAAAATTATAATACTAAAAGTGAAAAATAGTAGTAGAGATTCCTTCCATGCTTGCATAAGGTTATGGATGGAGGTTTTGATGAGTAATGGTATTGATGCGATCAAGGATGAGGTTGAGTATGAAACGCATTTCTTCCCTAACTTCTATTGCAATTTCCCTAGTGGATTGGCAATGTTCACAATGTAAATGATGTGGGTAATGAGTGCGGAAGTTTTCCGGGTTGTTTTGATTTGAGTTATGCGGAAGTTGTGGTGGAAAAATAGGAAAATATGGATCAAAATCCGGAATGTTTGTACGTGGTGGTGGAAAAGAACCTAGATGTTCTTGTAATGTGATGGGAGCTAGAGGTGGTGATGTTTCAAGATCTTGAAAAATAGTATTTGGTGATGTGGAGGGTGTTGAAAAGACTATTTATTTTTCTTTAGGTTGGGTAGATCTTGTTGGAGTCCTAAGGAGTTCCAAAAGAGTTATTTTAGGTGGTGATGAAGTTGGTGTACTTGTTGGTGATGAGGGTGGTGCTATAATGGAAGCATCTTGTGGTGAGTTATTTGTTGAGGATGAATCATTTGAGGTTGGTTTTGCTAAACAACAAGATCGGATACTAATCCGTGCGGATATCCTAGCATTTGATTGTGGTATTTTGGATGGTGGAAGTACAAAGGTTTGGATATCATGATTGTTTGTACTAGATGATTCTCCTAAAGGGTTTTTGGATGACATGATGAAGTGTGTTTGTGAGAAGGAGATGGAGTATGCAAGCATTTTGGGAGTTATATATATAGAAAAACAACACATTGTAATGAATGCTTGACCTAAAATGTGGATTAAAATCTAATGATTAGATATGAATTCAAGGCATGTGATCATGAGAACACAAGCATTAAAGAGCATACTCCCAAAAATGAAGCAAATGTGGATTTTTCATCCAAAGTGACAAAAATAGAAGTTGAAAACAGCTTCTGTTTACACGGATCCCACGGATCCTTCCCTTGAGGGATCCGTCCAGCATGAAGGCTGGGATCCGTGGGTCTGGTGATTCAGGCAGCACAAAATTTTCTTTTTGGAAACATTTTTGCCTATTGTGTGCCTATATGCAAACTTTTTGGAGTTGCGGTTTTCTCGACCTCTAAAAAGGAAAGGAAAATAACTAGAGAAAAATAAATCCTAATTGAGATAACCCGAAAACAAACATTTGGTACATAAGTACGTAATATTGTGTTATCAATGCTCCTAATTCATTTTTGCTTAAATGAATGTACCCGAAAACACATATTAGTTATATGTTCCCTTTAGCATTCAAAAGACATGAGATGCAATGAAAACGGGTTTTTACTTTGTATTAATAATGAAAAAATGATTTGTCCTAGACGTGAGAAATTGCTTTTGTGAAATTGATACGGGAAGGTATCATTCTTTTTAGAAAACATTTTGAAAGGAGATTTTCTTTAAAAATTTGTATGTAGTTATGTGAAAGAAGAAAAACAAATTATAAATGGAAGACTTATCTTTGGTTTTGAAAATTCCCGTATTGTTTGTGAGTTGTGCGTGAAATAGAAATCCTAGACTCAGAAAGAAGAAGGCTAGTGTTTACATACCTTGTAGAGTCAATTAAGTTATGACGTTTGTTCCATTAGGCCAAGACCAAGACGAAGTAGGTTGAATTGTTCCCGCTTCAACGGTTTGGTGAGGACGTCGGCTATGTTGTCTTCGGATGCAACCTTCTCAATAGAGATGTTCCCCTTTTGAACATTGTCTCTTAGGAAGTGATGACGAATCTCTATATGCTTTGTGCGAGAATGTAATACCGGATTCTTGCTTAAGTCGATTGCACCTTTGTTGTCACATAGGATGGCTATGTCTCTTAGATGGATGTCGTAGTCTACTAACGCTTGTTTCATCCATAGTGCTTGTTGGCATGCTTTGCCGGCGGAGACGTACTCGGCTTCGGTTGTTGATATTGCAAGTGCCGTTTGTTTCTTAGAAAACCATGATGTTAAACAACATCCCATAAAAGTACATACCCCACTTGTACTTTTTCTATCAACGTAATCACCTGCATGGTCAGAATCTGCATATACAATTGTTTCTACTCCCGTGCCCTTAGGATACCATAATCCTAATTGTGTTGTACCCTTAATATATCTAAATATTCTTTTTACGGCTTCTAGGTGTGATATTTTAGGGTCTTCTTGAAACCTAGCGCATAAGCAAACATGTTGGGAATTATGTGAAGTATGGATTATGCTGAACTTACTGCTGAAGGGATTCTGCTGAAGTAGTGTGGATTCTACCGAAGACATAATTCTGCTGAAGCTTTATAGAGAATAGTTTGTTTCTGCGGAAGTTATTATTCCGTGTTTAGTATATTTATTTTGGATATACATGAGCTTTATTAGGAAGTGATTGTGTATATCTTATTTAGTTTTATGTTTATACGTTTCTTGGGAAACGGTTTAGGGTTTTGTTTAGGGTTCCTTGTCTATAAAAGGAACACAATAGTATGAGTTATGTACCGATTGGAAAAACAAAGTTTTAGTTAATATAAAGATCCATAGAGGATCACAGAGTTCTTAGTTATTTGTGTTACTTGTGTTTATAATTCCGCTACTTAATACAAGTTGTAGAGATTGTCTTTTACTGTGCTTGTGATTACATAGGCATAGCTAACGATCCACGAGCTCAAGATCTATCAAGGTCTACTAGATTCGACAAGTGGTATCAGAGCCTCGTGAGAGTCTCTACGATACTAAGAGTTGTTCTTTGCTTTAATCCTTTCAATCACTACATTCTTCACCATGTCTGGAGTTGTGGACGATGTTGAAGTTGCCAACAACAATAATGGTGCCTCCCTACAACAACTTAGTCTATCCAACAGCAATGCTAAATTCCCATACTTGAAGAGAGAAGAGTATGACCTATGGGCCATGCAGATGCAAAACTGGATTTCTAACATTGATTGGAATCTCTGGTCAATCGTGCAGAAGGGAAACAGCTTAAAAAGGACAACCACTGATCCTGATGGTACTGTTGTCATTGCTCCTCCAAAATCTGCTGATGAGATCCTGGCAGTTCAAAGAGAGCACAAGGTGAGAACTATACTCCTTCAGGCGATACCTCAAGATCACTTGAGTGATTTTCATTATATGGGAGATGCTAGGGATATATGGTTGGCGATCAAGGCTAAGTTCGGAGGGAATGAGGAGTCTAGGAGAATGAGAAAGTCCATGCTGCGACAACAGTTTCAAGACTTTCAAATCTCTGAAGAGGAAGGAATTCACAAGGGCTACGACAAGTTTCACAAGATCTTAAGTCAGTTAAGTCAGCTACAGGAAAAGCCAGATAATGATGATTGTAATTCTAAGTTCTTGAGGTCATTACCTTCATCCTGGCTACAAGTAAGCATTGCTTTAAAAGCTAAAGGTGGTTTGGATATGCTTACTTTTGATGAGCTGTACAACAAACTTAAAGCTCTTGAACATGATGTAAGAAGTCCTTTTCGATCATCATCCACTACTAGCCACACAACCTTTGTTGGGGCATCTACCCCAAAGATGATCCATGCTCCAAATCCAACAGAGTATTACTCATCCTCATCTTATACTGCTGCTTCATCTGGTTCTCAACAAAGAACTAGTGGGGTAATGGAAGATGTGCTTGGATCCTTCTTTGCTGATTATGATCCTAAGCAACAACTTGCATATGAGGATTTTGATCAGGTGGATCCGCTGGAGATGGAAGAGATGAAGTTAAAGTGGCAGGTTGCTATGCTTTCTATGGACATCAAAAAATTTGAAAGAAAGGCTGGAAGGAAGTTCGGCTTTCAGGGAAGAGATCCAGCTAGGTTTGACAAAAAGAAGGTCAAGTGCTTTACATGTCATCAAATGGGTCACTTCTCCAGAGAGTGCAAGGACAGGAAAGCTGGTGATGAGGTGAATTACTCTTCCTATCAGCAGAATCAAAGGGATGCTGGAAAGGCCTCAGCAGCTTTGGTTACTCTTGATAAAACTGTGGACTGGACGCAACATGAGCAGGAGAATGATGATGGTCTTGGTAGTGACAATACTGGGTTGTTTGCAAGTTGTACTTCAGAGGATAGGCATGATCAGATTGCATTGATGGGCATCTCTCAGGATCATCCCCTTAAGCATAAGGATATTGGAATTGTTGACAGTGGTTGTTCAAGGAGTATGTCTGGAAACAGAGATTTAATGCATAACTTTGTACCTATTGAAGGAGGAGGCAATGTGACCTTTGGTGGAAGTGATGGGAGAATTACTGGAACAGGGACCATCAAAACACCTCAACTGGATTTTGAGAATGTATACTTTGTCAAGGAACTCCAACACTTCAACTTGTTCTCAGTCTCACAAATCTGTGACACCAAGAACAAAGTACTCTTCTCAGAGGATGAATGTCTTGTGCTGTCTAAAGACTTCAAACTCCCAGAAGAAACCTCAATTCTGCTGAGAGTTCCTCGAAATCACAATCTTTATACATTCAACTTAACTGATGTTAAACCAGAAGGTGACTTAACTTGTTTGGTGGCCAAAGCATCCCTGGATGAGTCTACCAAATGGCATAGGAGGATGGCTCATGTGAACTTCAAGACCATAAACAAGCTCTCTAAACTGAGACTTGTTGAAGGTCTTCCTTCCAAAGTTTTCACCAATGATCATAACTGTGTTGCCTGCAACAAAGGAAAGCAACACAGAGCCTCATACAAAGCTGTTACTGCTGTGAGCATCATTTCTGAACCTCTTCAGCTGCTTCATATGGATCTTTTTGGTCCAACTCAAATAAGAAGCATTGATCACAAGTATTTTTGTTTGGTTATCACTAATGGCTTTAGTAGATTTTGTTGGGTATTCTTTCTGAGGACTAAAGATGAAACATCACAAGTACTGAAAGACTTCATTACCTTTGTGGAAAATCAGTTGAACAAGAAGGTGAAAGGAATCAGGTGTGATAATGGGACAGAGTTCAAGAATGCTGTACTTATAGAACTCTGCAGGTCTAAAGGTATTAAAAGGAACTATAGCACTCCAAGAACCCCACAACAAAATGGGGTGGCTGAAAGGAAAAATAGGACCTTGATAGAGGCTGCAAGATCTATGCTAGCAGACTCTAAGTTACCCACTATGTTTTGGACTGAAGCTGTTGGCACAGCTTGTTATGTGTTGAACAGGGTATCCATTACTAGACCTCACCTCAAAACACCATATGAACTTTTGTTTGGGAAAGTTCCTGCTATCCATTACCTCAAACCTTTTGGCTGTCAAGTGACAATTCTTAATAGTAAATTTGATGAGAAGGCTAATGATGGTTATATTGTGGGCTATTCAGCACATAGTAAAGCTTACAGAGTGCACAACTTGTCTGCTAGGAAGATAGAGGAGACTTTGAACCTGAGATATCTTGAAGATAAGCCTAATGTTCAAGGACAGGGTCATGTGTGGTCCTTTGACCTTGATTACTTGACTGATTACTTGGGTTATTCTAGACATATGGCTAACCAAAATGCAGGTTCTCAAGAGTCTCCTACTAACAATGCGGGTACATTGGATGCTGATTCTGATAGTGAGTTTGAAGATGGTGAACAACCTATTACTGTGCCTTCTTTCTCTACTAATAATTTTGTAGGAGATGCTACTAAAGATGATGCTGATAAGAGTAATGATGATTCACAATATGCTGAAGACCTTGCTAGGTTAAAGAAACAGGAGTATGCAGCTAACCTAGAAGCTGAGAGAAATGCTGAGGATAGTGCAAGAGAAACCATCAGTGGAAACAATCATTCTGCTGAAAGTGATCCTGTTTCTCCTATCATCTCCAAATCTGCTGAAGGACATGTTGTTTCTACTCCTATTTCTACTAGAGAGTCAACAGACCTTGGAGAACCTTATACACGTTTTCCAAGACCTTCTGATCTTGGTCATCATCAAACAAAAACTGGCATCTTCACCTCACCTTCCTATGATACTGACTTTGAACCCACAGTAACTAATCTTGATTCCTCCATTGATGTCAACACCACTGCTACTAAAAGGATCAACAATGCTCATCCACAGTCCAATATTATTGGTGATCCTAATGCACCTGTTAGAACTATGGGAACTGTGACAAGTTCTAAATATGGTCAAGTGACTTTTATCTCTTATGTCTCCAATCAACAAAGAGACAATCATACAGACTATGAACATTGTCTGTTTGCCTATTTTCTCTCTCAAGTGGAACCAACCAGTGTTACTCAAGCCCTTGAAGATTCCAGTTGGCTTGAAGCAATGCAGGATGAAATGCAACAATTTCAAAATCAGCAGGTTTGGATCTTGGTACCACTACCTGAAGGCAAGTATGCAATTGGGACCAAATGGATTTTGAAGAATAAAAGAGATGCAAGAGGTGTTGTGATAAAAAACAAAGCTAGATTAGTTGCTCAGGGTTATCGCCAAGAGGAGGGAATTGACTATGATGAGGTGTTTGCACCTGTTGCTAGAGTTGAAGCTATTCGGATATTTTTGGCTTATGCATCCTACATGGGTTTTATGGTATATCAAATGGATGTTAAAGGTGCTTTCCTGTATGGAGAAATACAAGAGGAAGTTTATGTTACTCAACCTAAAGGATTTGAAGATCCAGATCATCCTAATCATGTTTACAAAGTAGTCAAAGCTCTCTATGGACTTCATCAGGCACCCAGAGCTTGGTATGCTAGGCTTTCATCATTTCTGCTGAAGCATGGCTATAGACGAGGTGCAATTGATAAGACACTTTTCCTTAAGAAGAATTCCACATACATTATTCTTGTGCAAGTGTATGTGGATGACATTATTTTTGGCTCCACAAAAGAAGCTTGGTGCAGGGATTTTTAGGAGCTTATGAAGGGAGAGTTTCAGATGAGTGCTATGGGGGAGTTGAATTTCTTTTTTGGTCTCCAAGTTCAGCAGAAACCTGATGGTATCTTCATCAGTCAGGACAAATATGTGAGGGACATCTTAAAAAAGTTTGGTATGGAAAGTGTACGGACTGCCACTACACCTTATGAAGCTCCAAAGACAAAGACCATTAATGAAGCAGATCCACCTGTGAATGTTCATTTATACAGGTCTATGATTGGATCTTTGATGTATTTAACAGCTTCAAGGCCTGATATTACTTTTGCTGTGAGTGTTTGTTTGAGACATCAAGTTACTCCACTTACTTCCCATCTCAATGCTGTTAAGAAGATCTTTAAGTACCTCAAAGGCCAACCTCATCTCGGCCTTTGGTACCCAAAAGAGTCTCCTTTTAAGTTGGAAGCTTATAGTGATAGTGACTATGCTGGTGCAAATCTGGATAGGAGGTCCACAACTGGAGGTTGCCAATTCCTTGGAAAAAGATTGATTTCTTGGCAATGCAAGAAACAGACTATTGTGGCTACCTCATCTACTGAAGCAGAGTACGTTGCTACTGCTAATTGCTGTGGACAGGTTCTTTGGATACAAAATCAATTGTTGGATTATGGGTATAACTTCATGAACACAACAATTTTTATTGATAATCAAAGTACCATATGCATTGTTAAAAATCCAGTTTTTCACAGTAGAACAAAACATATTGAAATCAGGCACCACTTTATAAGAGATGCATATGATAAACATTTGATAAAAGTGATAAACATTTGCATGTTATTATGTAATTTTGTAGGTTTTTATGTATACTTTTGGTTTGATTGCTTTTCTCTAACACTAACCTGCTAATGTTATCTTAGTTTGTTTTTCTTTGTTAGTTTGTGTGTTTCTGTTTTGCAGATTGGTTATTCAAGTTGGAATTTACCATGGTTATTTTTTGGAAAATGGTCAAGAAAGCTCTAAAACTTGTTTCTGCTAAATTCAAAGTACTGAAGTGAGCT
The DNA here is from genome assembly GCA_019973895.1 of Chrysanthemum seticuspe. Lineage (NCBI taxonomy): Eukaryota > Viridiplantae > Streptophyta > Magnoliopsida > Asterales > Asteraceae > Chrysanthemum > Chrysanthemum seticuspe. The sequence goes on along the minus strand of BPTQ01000008.1, from coordinate 154,050,815 downwards.
ATTTGTTTCTTCTGATGACAATGTACTGAAGTTATAATGTTCATTCAAGAGAAGTACTGAAGCAAATTGTTCATTCATTCAAGAGAAACAGTTTACAGCTTACAGCTTACAGAGTACAATCAACTACAAGAAGAGAGCTAAACATGATCTACTAATCCTAATCTAGTTCATATCAACTATTCCAACATCTAACAGGCTGTTGGATATGCATGATCGCTCACAACTTTCACACTAGATGCTGGATATGCGTTCGTGAAGTCTTGCATAACCACCCATTCATTCTATCTCGATGGCTGGAGATGCATAACTACTATGACGAGGATGCTAAGGATCAAAATGGAAAGGATGGATTGATGCAAATCATGATGATGAAGAAAAATAATATGTCCTTTGTGCTTCATCTATTGATTTCAATAAAAATGCAATCAATCCACCATCTTTAAGCATTTCCTCTATACGATGTGTTTTGATGCACCAAAACCTAGTGCAGAAAGACCGAGAACCACCTCTCTACCCTTAGGTAGTGGTGGATTCCTGGCTCGTGGCCTTCGTTGAGGCTGAGGAGCTGGAGGTTGGGAGTAAGATGTTCTCTCCTTACAGGAGTCATCAGAATCATCAACGGCAAGGGAAGGCACATTTACAACAGCAAGGGGAGGCTCATTCACTCTCTTTGAAGTTGCTTCCTCATCTGAGTCTTCATAAGGTGATACATAAGAACTTATGGATGAGTTGTCTTCACCATCGCCTGGATTGTTTGACAAATAGTTCTTCTTCCACCTCTCAAGACTGCTTATGGAGGATGCATTGTCATCTGATGAAAGGGTGATTGGGGTGGAACTACTCATGGTTGATTGTGATTAATTTTGGAGCATTGATGAAATTAGGGTTTGTGATGATATTTGGGGTTTTTTTTATGAAGAGTTATGTGTGCATTGGGATTGTTTTATAGACAGTTTCAAGACTTGATGAGATTTAATGCGTATAGTTGAAACAGTAAAAAGATATTTACTGAAGCTTCTTGAATACGTGATCTATTTCTGCTGATTGGCATTCTTCAGCAGAATGGCTAGTGTTTCTACCGAACTTGAAAGTTAAATTGGGTAAAAGTAGCAGTACACGTCAGCACTGGTCAACAATTTGACCAAAATTGGGAAACTACTACTTATTCTCTATTCGCATATCTTCGTCTCAAATTAAACGATTCACTCTTTACTCAAGTTCAAAATACTTCCACTTGTGTGAATCTTAACCCTAACTTACAATTTTTCTCATGGCACTTCAATTCAAACATGATCATAATAAAGTCGCTTTTCTGGGAACGGCTAAGGGTGATGAGTTGTATAGACCAATGGTAGAATTCTTAACGAGGTCCAAGATTCATTATGCTTTAACGCATTCTCCTAATGTAATTTATGAATCATTGGTTACTCAATTTTGGGCAACTGCTACGAAACGGAGTGATACAGAGATTGTTGCAGTGATCGATGGAACAGAGCATGTGGTGACAGAGGAGCGGATTAGAATTCAACTTCATTTGGATGATCAGAATGGGGTTTATCATTCTAATGTTGCTGTGGTACTTGATGGGCTAAGAGAAATTGGATATCAAGGTACAAGGACTGATATGTGGTTAAAGAATCAGCTTTGTCCTATGTGGAGGTTTTTGGTTCATACATTGCTTCAGTGTTTAAGCAATAAATCAGGAGGATGGGATCAATTTTCTACTCAATTGGGATGTGGTATTATATGTCTCAGGGTTTAACTTATAATTTTTCTAGGTTTATTTTCGATAATATGGTTGATAATATAACTAGGAAAAAGACCAAGTTTTTGATGTACCTTAGGTTTTTACAGATGATCTTAGACGTTACTATCCAAACCCAAGCCTTTTATCCCATAGGAGCTTTAACTTCTAAGTTGTTTGCTTCAATGAGAACTAAATTTGAGGGGACACATTATCCTTTACTGGCAGCTATGTTACCTCAGGGGAATGAGGCTGCTGATGAGGATAATGATGTTAATCTACCTTCTACCGATGTTACTACTGATGGTAATCCTTGAGTTGCCATTGATGAGGGACCTTCTAATATTGCTGAAGCATCTAATGTTTCTCCTGACCTACCTCCATCTATATCTTCACCTAGACCTAGTCCTAGTCCACCACTTACTCAAGATTCTCTTGATGAGGTTGTGCATGAATCTGATAGACTGCCCACACTTAGTCCTATTAGGAATCAATTTGATGAAGGATTTCCTAATATTGAGCATGTTCATATTTCTCCTGAAAGGCCCAATGAAGCTCCCATTACCACTGAGATCTCAGCTGGTGGAGCTGAGGACCTTATTACATTGACATCTGTATATGCTCTAGTGAACAGGTATGTGGCAGAAGTTGCTGATCTCAAGAAGGAGCTTACAGAGACCAAGTCTACTCTTGGTAATCAGATTGTGGAGTTGCAGAATAAAGTTAAGAGCTTGGAAGAACAACTTGGAAAAAGGGGCAAAAGGAGAGTTTTGGTTTCTTCTGATGAGGAGCATGAAGAGTCTCAGCTTGCATCACTAGGAATCTTGGCTGATGCAGCTCTAACTACTCCTGGTTCTTCTCCTATTGCTGCTGCGTCTTCAAAGAAAAAGGAACCTATTCGATACACTAGCAAACGGAAAAGACAATATCTGCATAAGGAATCCACTGAAGCTTCTAAGGAACCAAGTGTTGATGTAGTATCTGCTGATGTTCAAATGGAGGATGTTGCTTCTGAACATGGTCAAGCTTATTTTGTCCAAGAACAAATAAGTTCTCAACCTTCAGCAGATGATTCTGCAGTGTTTGTTGCTGGACGAAGTTATAATCTGGATTCTAATACTGAAGTCTTTTCTACACCTGTTGAGGCTCTTTCTCAACATGTTTCTTCTGATGCTAAATTGGATGTTTCTTCTGAAGTTCCTTCTATGGATATTCCTCAAGTCTGTTATGCTGAGGAGACTACTGATAAAGGGAAGGAAGCAGTGATTGATGCAGTACTTGGTTCAGATCTGTTAAGTGAACAGGAGTTGAAAGAACAAGAAATAATGTTAGATGAGTGTGCACAGAACAAGAAAAGTGAGGAATTGGCTAAACAGCTTGCAGCTCAGTCTACTTCAATTTTGCCTCCTGAGAGACAAAGGGAACTGGATGAATTGCGTACTCAGATGCCTGCTGCACATTGGGATGTTTATACTCAGCAAGTAGTTTCTAATCCTACACTTGCTCAGAGCATATTAGGTGCAGATTTTGGTAGTGATACTTTTGTGGATCTAATGATGGCTCGAGGACAACAACTGAAGCGAGAAGCAACTGCAAAAAGGAGAGCTATTGTTGCTCAAAGGCATAAAGCAAAAAGGGAAAAACCAATGACTGTAGCTCAGAAGAGGGCTCATATGAGGAGGGTTGAGAAGAATCATAGTTCTACTATTTATAATGCTGGCATGTCCATGAAGCAAATATGTGCTTTGTCTGATGATGCTTTGATTAGAAACTATAATATGATTATGAAGTTTTCTTCATCTTCATCTGTTTCTACCTCTTCTTCTACATTGAAAAGGATTGCTGATACTTCAAATGCTCTTAAAGCGAAGAGACCTAAGACAGTTGATATAGTGGACAATTTTGATGATGTTTCACCTCAGGTGATTACTCCTGATGTTGCTACTGACGTAACTCCTGAAGTTACTCCTTCTATTGATAAGGTTTCTTCTGCTGAACCTTCTATTCTTTCTCCTGAAGTATTGCCTTGTGTTGCATCTGTTGATAATTTGGGAGCTGCATTGCGTAAGCAAGATGATCTAAAGGTTGCTAAAGCTAAGAAAGCAAGAGAGATGCTTGACAGAATGAATTCCTTACGTGATGGTGTTCCAACTATATCTATTTCTGCTTCTTCTACTCAAGCTGCAAATGTTCTTGAAGATTCTGAGAAAGGATTATCTCAGGGTATTTATATACCTGGTAGGAGGAAGAAGAGGATGGTTAAAAGGAAACTTAGTTCCTTAAGGAGATCTGTGAGACTAGCTAGGAAACATCTTTCCAAGAGTAGCTTTTTAGATCTCAAGGCTGATGAGTCAACTTTTATTAAGGAAGGAACTGTTGATGTTTTTCCTGAAGGAACACATTCTGTATTGATCAATTGGACAGCTGGGAAGCTTAATACTGTTTATCGGTTAGATAATACTTTTATACAGTTCAATTTCTTGAAGGAAATTTTTCATTTGGTGGATAGACATGATTTGAAGATGCTGTATGAACATGTCACTCAGCATTATACTATTCATAAACCTCAGGGTTCTGGTTTATATTTATTGGGTGATCTTCAAGTCTTGTTTGATTCTCATTCTCCAGAGGGTAAAGGGTATTCTATTTGGCAGAATTCACATAAGTGGGAGATTGAGAGTTGGAAGTTCTATCCTTTGTCTGTTAAATTAATGGAAAGAATGCTAAGACAGAAGTTGGAAGTACCTCCTAATCCAGTTGGCAATGATGAGCTTCATGCATCACAGTGTGTTGGGGTTATTAAAACTCAGCTTCTACAACATAAAGGTTCATCTTGATTGTGGTATTTTGTATCTTTTGTAATATTTGTTTTCTTTATTTTTGTTAGTTAAAAAAAAAATTATTTGAGTTTGTCTAACTTTTATTGCAGGTTTGTTGTATATTTTTTTGATGGTTATTGACTTACCAGATATAACTTGTGTATGTCAAAGAGTTAGCTAGTCCAAGGGATACAGCTTTGGTAAAGACACATCAAATCTGTTGATAGCTGTAATGGTTTGCTCAAAATCATAGGGACTGCAACCACCCATGCTTAATTGCTGAGGGTTGTATGGTCATCAATTCACCATGGGTTATTCCTTTTTGGAATCCAAGAATTGACTAGCCCACTTGTATATGGCATGTGGTAAAGGCATTGGACTACCATATTTGGTAATCAGTTCACCAATTCTAAGAATTGACTAGTCCTGAGCAAACGGCTACAGGTAAAGACATTTCAAATCCGTTCATGGTTGCTGATTTGCTAATAAATCAGATGGTTATCAGTGTACCATGGTTTTCGAACTAAAACATTTGGCTACTCCAGTAGTGATGGCTATTGGTAAAGAGACATCAAATCCATTATTTTCAATGATTCACCTCTCACAGGAGTTAACACACCTGGATGTGATGAGAATAGTTTGAAACTAATATGTTTTGATGTACATGTTGTCATTTGTTGCTGCAAAGCTATGGAGTTTCAGAGTTTATTCATCAAAGAGATGTTCTTATTTTGATTCTTTGCTGCTGGTGTTTGTGTACAATCCTCTGGTGCTGTCTAGTTAACGATCTATCAAGAAACTGGAACTTAACCAAGTCAAATTCCAGTTTAGGGGAGGATTGTTGGGAATTATGTGAATTATGGATTATGCTGAACTTACTGCTGAAGGGATTCTGCTGAAGTAGTGTGGATTCTACCGAAGACATAATTCTGCTGAAGCTTTATAGAGAATAGTTTGTTTCTGCGGAAGTTATTATTCCGTGTTTAGTATATTTAGTTTGGATATTCATGAGCTTTATTAGGAAGTGATTGTGTATATCTTATTTAGTTTTATGTTTATACGTTTCTTGGGAAACGGTTTAGGGTTTTGTTTAGGGTTCCTTGTCTATAAAAGGAACACAATAGTATGAGTTATGTACCGATTGGAAAAACAAAGTTTTAGTTAATATAAAGATCCATAGAGGATCACAGAGTTCTTAGTTATTTGTGTTACTTGTGTTTATAATTCCGCTACTTAATACAAGTTGTAGAGATTGTCTTTTACTGTGCTTGTGATTACATAGGCATAGCTAACGATCCACGAGCTCAAGATCTATCAAGGTCTACTAGATTCGACAAAACACTAAACATGATATCCGGCCTACTTGCCGTGAGGTAGAGAAGGCTACCTATCATGCCACGATATTTAGTATTATCAACGGATTCTCCGTCCTCGTCTTTTGTGAGTTTGGTGTCGGATGAAATTGGAGTCCTAATTGGTTTTGACTCTTCTAGACCGAATTTCTTTAACATATCCTTGATGTATTTAGATTGATTAAAGAAGATACCATCTTCTACTTGTTTTATTTGTAGACCAAGAAAGAAACTAAGTTCTCCCATCATACTCATCTCGAACTCGTCATGCATGATTTTAGAGAAATCATCACACATGTCTTGACAAGTGGATGTCACACCCCCAAATTACCTGTTTTGCAGCGGAATGGAATTCCTGGGGATTGACTGTCATAGCACCACAATCACAGTTATATTGAACGACCTAATGTGTCGTTTGAAAAGAACATCATTTGATATATTAAAAACATTCAGAGTTACAAATATATATAGGTCCCAAATGAAAGTTACTATGTACGGAAATAAGTTTGGTATAAGTCAAACGATGTTTTTAAAGTGTATAAATCCCATGTGAGACGCGTCGTCATTGCGACTCTATGATATGTCCACATGCATGCCATGAAGTGAATGCCTTAGTTACCTGAAAATACATTGCTAAAAGTGTCAACACAAAGGTTGAGTGAGTTCATAGAGTTCTTGAAAATGTTTAATACGACTACCACAAGTATAGGCCATGTATGACAATATGTCACAAAAATGATACAATTGCTTAAGCACATGACACCGAAGCTTGACTGATGTTCGCCCCAACAGAGTGTTTTGCCAAACAACTCAAATAATGATAATGAAATGAAATGCATCCGTCCGGTTGGAATCCACCAACCCGGATGGAGGTGTCACCCTCGATAGATCTATCCACTCACCCTCGCTTCTATGAAATTAACGGTTCATGATTATGAAATGGGGACATTTAACTGGCAATGAGGTAACTTAAGCAATGTAATGAATTTGAATATACTTGGTATCGTAATAAAATGATGTGCAATGTATTCTCCCCCGTAGGTTTGAAATAATGTATAAACTTGAATAAATCGGGGCTATGAAAACTCACCTGTTGCAATGATAATGATGATGTAATGGCAATACTGAAATGAGGCGCAACCTCTAACCGTGACCTATTATGAATGATATGTTCTAATGTAAATCATGAAACAATGTCGTGCATGCAAATCCACATGTAATCTATACCACTTGTACGCTTTTGAAAATAGAATTTATCGTCAAAATATATGTTTATGACATCTCGTCATGTTATAAAATACTATACAAGTATTTACGCTGAAATGATATCATACGATAATCATTTAGTGATTTATTATGAAACTATAACTTTTCGTCGTAAAATATTGTCATTTGACAATTTCATGAAAGTGACTAAATAGCCTTGAAAAGCTAGTCGTAAAATGGTGCACATCGAGTGTTAGGAAACAAACTCAACGGTTTGGGAAAGCTTGTATCATTATCTCAAAGTTTTAGCTTTTAAGTTTTCATCATAGAGGTCTCGATCATGGAGAAAAATATAGGTTAAGTATGGTACTTGTGTCCAAAATATTGTTTAAGGGTGGTTTTTCGGCAAAGTTTAAATGACCGTATTTTACTCGTTACAACTCCGCTTGACGAACGGTTGGACATTTTGGAAAATAGGTTTGGCGAACTTACTTTTACTAGAAGACATCATGTTATAAAAAGTATTACGTCAATGTTAAAAACGACCCTCAACATGGTCACTTGTTGCCGTAATACTTGTCTAATAGAAATATAATAGTTTTTCTTATATAATAAAGTTACGGCAACTTTGTGTAAACGTGTATAATTTAATCGTTACAAGTCCGTTTTCTACGTTTTATATGTCCTTAGATTCGTATCAAAGTATACTAATATATTTTTGATAAGTCGACACAATTTATAACGCTTAAGATGTTGGTGGTTATTCGTCCCAAAGCAGGGTGAAGATAATCAATTCAGCAGAAATGTGCAACTCTTCAGCAGAAACAAACAAACTGTTAGTAGTAACAGATACCACTTGGTGGTTACCGGATATCACTTGGAATCGTGTGATCACTTTCCAAAGTAATCTATTCGACCCTAATGCCTGGGTATCACGAATATCTACTTGGGATAAGACCAAATGTAGTTAAAGAATTAGGCACAATTCTATAACCCTTTCGCTAATAAGTGTTTACGTTTTCTGTGTGTCTTTCATGCATGTTCAGATCTCCTATTTATAGGAGGTTACTCTTGACTGTTCCAATGGAATTATGAGTATTAATCGGCTCATTAATAGCCTCATAATTATCCCCATTATAGCCGTTAGTGGTTACCTGACCAATTAAACGTGGTCATAATGATGCAGTTGTAACTGTCATTTATCAGTACTTATATCAGTACTTTCATAGTGCTTTCAGTGGTTACACTGCTTCAGTGGAAACGCCACTGCTTCAGTGTAAACACAACTTCAGTGAGATACCACTTCAGTGGAAACACTGATCCTGCTGAAGTACTGCTTTAGTGGAAACACTGATAATCAGTGTTAACCACAACAGTACTTTCACCAAGCACTACCAATACATACCACTATTAGAGTCAGGGTGTTCATGGACCTTATGGGTGTACACTCCGTACCTCCTAACCCATTACAAGGTGTGAACCATCCCACAAGTGCACTAAATTTTCCAACAATCCTCCCCAAATTTAGTTCACTCCCTTTGCATGTAAAATAAACATCAAGCAAAACATGTGCATAAACGAAAATGTCCTGAGGATTGAATTTCCATCTTAGTAATTACACGTTCAAATATTCGAGAATCAGGGTGTTCTAAGAATTGAACCCTTCAACCCATTTGAATACCTGAAGATAACTACACACAAGTTTTCAAACACTTAAAAGCTCCTGACACTATACAAGCCATGTGTCCATATCCAAATTCATAAATGTTGTAAAAGCTAAAAATCCAAAAGCTTCCTGAAGCGGCAAAACTTCAACATTTACATAGGTGGTTCCTCTTTATTCATGCTCCTGCCAAGCACTTTTTCAAAGATAAGTTAACCATTAAGAAGTAAAGACTTCATCCTCCTTTCAGCAGGTTCCGAGCACAACCTTGGGATGTAAAATAAACATGTGCTCCAGTCCACTGAATGTTCAGCTTTCCACATTGAACTCAGCTCCCAAGTTTCCTTAGGAGGGAGTTGGGTGTTCTAGCATTCAGTGACTAAGTTGGATTTAAACCCATCCCTTTAGCAGACTTTATAACCAAGTCTCTAGCCAGACCCTTCGTCAAGTGATCAGCTAAGTTCTGTTGAGATCTCACAAACTCTATAGATACCACCCCATTCATGATAAGCTCACGAATCATGCTATGCCTGACACCTAAGTGTCTAGACTTACCATTGTACATCTGGCTATAAGCCTTAGCCAATGTAGCTGCACTATCACACCGGATAGAAATAGGTGCTATAGGTTTAGGCCACAATGGAATCTCAAGAAGCAAGTTTTTCAACCATTCAGCTTCTTTACCAGCAGCTGCTAGAGCCACAAATTCAGATTCCATTGTTGAACTGGTGATGCAAGTTTGCTTCTTGGATGCCCAAGAAATTGCACCTCCACCAAGTAGGAATACCCAGCCACTGGTAGACGAATAGTCTTCAGTGTTACTGATCCAACTTGCATCAGTGTAACCTTCCAACACTGATGGGTAACCAGTATATGAGAGACTATAATCCATAGTTCTCTTCAAATACTTCAGTACCCTGTGAACTGCTTGCCAGTGATGAGCACTAGGATTACTAGTATACCTGCTCAATTTTCCCACTGCAAAACCAATATCAGGTCTTGTACAAGTCATGGCATACATCAGGCAGCCAATTACCCTAGAATACTCAAGTTGAGATACAGCCTTGCCATGATTAGGCATCAGCTTCTCACAAGTATCCATAGGTGTACTCACTGGAGTACAATCAAAGTAATTGAATTTCCTCAGTACCTTCTCAATATAATGAGACTGAGAGATAGAAATTCTATTACTTTCATGTTTAATCCTTATACCAAGGATAACATCAGCCTCCCCCATGTCCTTCATGGAGAACCTTGATGACAAAAATTCCTTTGTCAGGTCAACCTGACTTTGGTCAGTGCCAAATATCAACATGTCATCAACATATAGACAAATGATGACTCCTTTACCAGATTCATCAAATTTGCTATATACACATTTGTCAGCTTGGTTAAGAACATAACCACTAGAAAAAACCACTTCATCAAACTTTTGATGCCATTGCTTAGGTGCCTGCTTAAGTCCATAAAGAGACTTAATCAGTTTACACACCTTGTTTTCATTGCCAGGCATGATGAAGCCCTGAGGTTGGTTCATATAAACCTCCTCTTCCAATTCACCATTCAAGAAAGCTGTTTTCACATCCATCTGATGAATAACCAGATTGTGAATAGATGCCATAGCAATCAGCAGTCTTATGGTACTGATACGAGCCACAGGGGCATAAGTATCAAAATAGTCTATTCCTGACTTTTTTTTAAAGCCCTGAATAACTAATCTAGCCTTGAACTTTTCAATAGTTCCAGCTACCTTCATTTTCCTTTTGAAAATCCATTTGCAACCCATAGGTTTGCAACCAGGAGGTAGATCAACCAACACCCAAGTGTTGTTGCCCATGATGGAATCCATCTCATCATTGATTGCTTCTTTCCAGAAAGCAATATCCTGGGACTTCATTGCTTCTTCAAATGTCTTGGGATCATCCTCAACAATGAAGCAATAGGAGTATTGGTCTGAGACCTCATCCCTGGTACCTTCAACTAAGTATAGTTGAAACTCAGGTCCAAATGACTTTGGAGTCCTGACCCTTTTGCTTTTCCTGAGCACAGGTTCAGGTTGTTGAACCACAACCTCATCACGGACCACTGATGGTTCATCATCAGGGACCTCTGATACACCAGTGTCATGAGTTCCATTAGGAATCCTCTGACTTGGTCTAGGGACTGATGAGAATCTATACTCATCAAAATCTGCATCCCTTGATTCAATTATTGAGTTAACTGAAACATGTTCATTAGGTTCAATAACATAGAACCTAAAAGCCTTGGAATGCTCAGCATATCCAACAAAGATGCAGTCAATGCCTCTTTCACCCAAAGTCTTTTGCTTTGGATCAGGGAGTCTTACAACAGTCCTACAACCCCAAACCTTGAGATAATTCAGGTTGGGTTTCCTTTTAGTCCAGAGTTCATAAGGGGTAACCTTGTTCCTTTTGTTGGGAACCCTATTTAATAAATAGCAAGCTGTTAACATAGCTTCACCCCAGAACCCTTGACTCAGTCCTGAAAAGGATAACATGGAATTAACCATCTCCTTCAGCACCCTGTTTTTCCTTTCAAAAATGCCATTTTGCTGAGGAGTATAAGGGGCAGTCGTTTTATGGATTATTCCAACAGACTGAAAGTACTGAGTATCCATGTACTCACCTCCCCTATCAGTCCTTAATCTTTTGATTAAAGACCCAAGTTGTAATTCAACTTCAGTTTTAAACACTTTGAATTTATCTAATGCTTCATCCTTGGTATGTAATAAATAGACATAACAAAATCTAGAAGCATCATCAATAAATGTCACAAAGTACTTCTTATTCCCCAAAGAAGGAGTGGCCTGCAAATCACACAGGTCACTGTGAATAAGCTCCAAGATCTTAGTCTCACGACTAACACCCTGAAAGGGTTTCTTGGTTATCTTGGTCAACATGCAAGTTTTACACTTTTCAGTGTCCATGTCAAAAGCAGGGATTAAACCATCCCTAGACATATCTTGCATTCTTTTATAGTGAACATGACCAAGTCTAGCATGCCAAAGGGTAGAATCAGTCTGATCATATGTGGTCACAAAAGCTGAAATAACACTGTCAGTGGTAATATTAAGCCTGAACATTTGATTACATAAATAACCAAAACCAATAAAAACACCACATTTAGAAAGAACAAATTTATCAGATTCAATAACTTGTTTATATCCATGATTATTCAAAACACTACTTGAAACCAAGTTCTTCCTGATATCAGGGACATGAATAACATTAAACAAAGTTACAATCTTTCCAGAACTAAACCTAAGATCTACACAACCACGACCATGCACCAAGGCTGTTGACTCATTTCCCATGTGAAGAATAGAACCATCATTCAGTGACTCATAAGTCTTGAACCAGCTTCTATCTTTACACACATGAACTGTTGCACCAGAGTCAACCCACCACGCAACATCATCATCCTGCACATAAAAAGATTCAGATACATATGTGACATAATAAATCTGAAAAGACTTATTAAACATATTCTGACCTTTCAGTGAGTTGGCTGAACCACCACTCCCTGAACCATTAGTGCCTGATCCATTGGCTTTACCACAAACTTTAACACCCTTGCAGTCCCTTTTAATGTGACCAGTCTTGCCACATTTCCAACAAGTAGGTGTTGCCTTCTTGTTAGGATCTGCCCTTGTGTTATCATGAAATTTGCGTTTGCCTTTGTTGTCATTGTACCTGGTGGAGTTGTTATGCTCCACCATATTGACAACAGATGGTCCAGCAGCATTGCTACTCTTTGGCTTGTCATTATCCTGCACCTTGAGAGATTCCTCAATGTGCAGATGACTGCCCAACTCAACAAGAGTTAACTCCTCCTTCATATGTTTCAAGGTATGCTTGAAATCTTTCCATGAAGGAGGGAGTTTGTCAATGACACAAGAGACTTTGATAGCCTCATCCATGTTCATTTGGTGTTGTGTAAACCTTCCAAGTATTCCAAGAAGTTCATTGTATTGTTCCATAACTGGTCTTGAATCAGTCATTTTGTAATTTGTGAAATTACTAACAAGGAACTTCTTACTTGATGCATCCTCAGCCATATATTTGGCATCCAATGAATCCCACAGTTCTTTGGAAGATTCAAAGTTCTGATAAATATCAAACAAAGAATCAGACATACCATTCAGAATAAGACCTCTGCATATGTAGTCATCATTCTCCCACTTGCTCCTCCTCCTGATTTGATCCACAGTAGCATCATCACCATCATCAGGAATTGGAGTAGTCAGCACATAGACCACACTCATGCTTGACAGCAAGAAGTGCATCTTCTTCTGCCACCTCCTAAAGTCCACCCCTTCAAACTTGTCCAGCTTTGCAAAGTTTGAAGCCATGTGTTTCATTGCAGCAATTGCCATTGATTATCACTAAATAGTTTACTTTGATTGTTGGTGGTTATTCGTCCCAAAGCAGGGTGAAGATAATCAATTCAGCAGAAATGTGCAACTCTTCAGCAGAAACAAACAAACTGTTAGTAGTAACAGATACCACTTGGTGGTTACCAGATATCACTTGGAATCGTGTGATCACTTTCCAAAGTAAACTATTCGACCCTAATGCCTGGGTATCACGAATATCTACTTGGGATAAGACCAAATGCAGTTAAAGAATTAGGCACAATTCTATAACCCTTTCGCTAATAAGTGTTTACGTTTTCTGTGTGTCTTTCATGCATGTTCAGATCTCCTATTTATAGGAGGTTACTCTTGACTGTTCCAATGGAATTATGAGTATTAATCGGCTCATTAATAGCCTCATAATTATCCCCATTATAGCCGTTAGTGGTTACATGACCAATTAAACGTGGTCATAATGATGCAGTTGTAACTGTCATTTATCAGTACTTATATCAGTACTTTCATAGTGCTTTCAGTGGTTACACTGCTTCAGTGGAAACGCCACTGCTTCAGTGTAAACACAACTTCAGTGAGATACCACTTCAGTGGAAACACTGATCCTGCTGAAGTACTGCTTCAGTGGAAACACTGATAATCAGTGTTAACCACAACAGTACTTTCACCAAGCACTACCAATACATACCACTATTAGAGTCAGGGTGTTCATGGACCTTATGGGTGTACACTCCGTACCTCCTAACCCATTACAAGGTGTGAACCATCCCACAAGTGCACTAAATTTTCCAACATAAGACTCATTTTTGACTCGTAAAAAGTCGAGACAGAATGCTGAATTTTCTGAAACAATTAGTTTTCGTCGTCAACTTGAAAAATTCATAACTTCTTCGTTATAGATCCGTTTTAATCCGTTCAAGCGGCCACGTTTTCGTTTTGAAGTGTATTTTCTAAATATCTAGCCAAAAATATTTTACAAACTGTCGGATTTTCCAGATTTAACAAAAACCAACAGACCCTTATTTATAGTTGTCGAAATGAGTTTTTCTCGCGCAAAACCTATTCTAACCAATTCAAAACATCTCCGAAGCTATTCAAATCCTACCATACACCTTCTTAGGGTTTCATGGGTTCATAGACATCACCAAACATAATATGTTTCAAGGGATAATTATTTGGATAATTAAAACTCACTATATGTACTAAAAATCAATAAAAGTGGTATGGATCATGGAATTCATGCATGTTTTTCTTCCAAAAATAATGAAACAACATAAATATGAATATGAAAGAGTAATAAAAATCATGAAATGCTTACTTGAATGATTGAAGAGTTTTTGAGAAAAGTATGCTAAATAATTCTTGAGGTTTTTATTTCAAAACCTTAACAAGATCACAAATAGAACTTAAATAACACTTGAGCTAGAAAAATTTATGGTTTCTTCATGTTCTTCTTGTATGGCCGGTTATGGAGGAGAGGAGAGGAGAGGAGAGGATATTTGTTTTTCACCTTGGATAAAATGAGTTGCTATGTGTTTGTTTGAATAAAAAAAAGATTATAAGGCAAATATCTTCCTAAATATACATATAATATGTAAGATTTTTCTCATAAATGGTGTGTCATAGTTAGGGTGTCGGCAAGAAGGCCAAAGAAAAAGAAATGATATGTTTTTGTTGTATAAGTATTTAAATGGATAAGATTAATTCGTAAGTTGTAAGTATAATTAAGTATTTAAGGTAGCGTTAGCTAGAAATAATTTTTAACGGAACAAAATAAAATATATCGATGTCATAAAAATTATAAAAATATATTTCTTACAAAAATTGAGTGAATAAATATTTATCGAGTTGAATTTACGAAAACCGTCGTAATTATTTATATATAACAATTTATATACAAAATAAATTGAAAACATCGAGTAAATTAATAATATAATTTTTATAGTCTCAAAATGAGAATAAAAATATATTAGGAATATTTTTGGAAGTGTCGGATCAATATTCAAAATAAATGTTTACGCGATAGCGTTTATTTAATAAGAAAATAAACGTTTAATTGAAAAATGCAAATCCATGCATGAACCGATATGAAATGATGTTATTGATGATATGTAGACTAAATCTAGTCTATATGAAATGTCCTCGATGAAATGTTCATGAATTCGCAGCTAAACCATTTAGGTTACGCGAATTTGATACTCGTAAACCTAGTTTACGAAAAATGATGAATAGTGACTCATAAATCGTGATTTTCTCCGGGAATGAATAGTGTTTCATGAATAGTAAATTTTGAAATACGTTCTCAGAATATTACTTCGACTCCGAAAATGGTGAATAGTAAAATTTTGAATAGTAACTGGTGAATAGTAAATTCCCGAGATGAATAGTGAAATTTTCAAATTTTGTAAAATGACCTGAAATTACGAGTTGTCACATTCGCCCAACCAAAAAGGAATTCAGTCCATGTTAGGTTCTACAGTGTTATCGGTGAAAGGTGAGGATATTTGAGTCGCATTGGGTCGTCCAATGTTTTTCTGAATCGTACCACGCCCTTCCAAGGCGGGACTTTGAACATAAATCTGTTGCCAACTTAAAATTCCAATGGTTTGTGACTTATGGAACATACTTCCAATAATTTGCGTCGTATATCGACGTAGCTTATCTAGCTATATGTTGTTATTTGTAACTGATTTTTGATTTGTACGATTTCCGTGTTGTTTCATGAATGAGTCATGGACTAATGAGTTGGACTTTCCTAATTTTGACCCATGAATACGTGATCAACACCTCAACCTTAGAGTGCCTCAAATGATGTAGTCAATATGTTCATGTGCTAACTATTGTTGTAAAGCAACTTGTCAATGAAGAATGATTTGCCTAATCATTTCTAGAAAGTCATACATGCTTGAGCATATCATCTAATGTGGGAATTGTTCTCTCGCTCTAACCATTGAGCTGAGGATAATAAGTGGTAATCATGTCCTAGTGAATTCCAAAGGAATCTTAAAATGATTGTCAGAAGTCTAAGGTGAATCGAATAGCTTGTAATAGGTACAACTGGAATTGATACCACATGTCTCGTGCCAAATTTCAAAATGTTAAATCTGTCGAAAAGGACCTTATAGAAAGGAATAGATTATAGGTAACAGTTGTGATTCCTCGCGTTTCTAGTTCTAGCGAATGTCATTACTTGAGTCTTACTTGCCTAAGGTGCTTAGTCTCCATGACTAAAATGTTTATTGTTTGATTATCGAAGTGTTTCCATGCTCTATGTTGTAAAGTCACAAAACTTTAAATATTTAAGTGATGTGGTGTGGCGGTTGATTTTCAAGATTTGTCCCGATATTGAGTGCTTCTAAAATATTTCATCACTTAGATTGTTATCATGCTAGCAAGAAAATAGATATCAGCTCATACTATGTCGAAGAATGTTTGTTCTAATTTCACTTGTAGACGGAGAGTGATTGATTGTCCAATATGTTTAGACCTGTTGCATTTCTTGATGTGAAAGTGAGGTTATCCGTAATTTCTAGAAAACACAATGCCTTATGGAAAGTTTATATCGATAACCTTTATTTAACCACATTTTCCTTTAAGGGAAACTCATTGTAGGGAAGTTCACATATTGTTGAGGCCATGTTAAATGGAATGTTCTGCCATCTCAGATAGAAGACTTGGCTGATCCCTATAATGTTGCTTAGTGTGTATTCGCTTCATACTAAATCTTATAACTCGGTCTTGCTAGTACTCTTGAAATGATAGAGTTTGGATTCTAATCCAAATTAGTGATTCGGAATGTCTCGTGATGTCTTAAGATTTTTGTTGAGTTTTGAAACGTCTTACTATATACTTCTAGTCCTTGTTGGTAGTCCTAGAATGCTTTCATTGTTTTCTTGTATCGAGGAATCCTCCTCATAGATTGTATAGAAAGCCTTTCCTAAAAAGGTCACTCATCAAATTCTAACTTATCGGTTGAGTGAGGGATGAATGGCGTGAGCATCGATAGAGTGTTATTAAAAAGATATGTTTATGAACAATTTATATGATTACAAAGCTTTGCTTTTGAGTGAAGATTGTTTTAAGAGATTTGAAATGATGCTTGTTACTTTCATGACATAATTCTTCCTGAATTATACATAGGTGATCAGGCCATGTATAATCGAGGACAAATGATGTGATGCTTGGTTCTGTTGAAATGGTATTATGTTCCTCCGAAGTTTTAAATGGTATTCAACGTTTTGTTTTGTAAGGTAATGGCTCAATAATTTTTCAGAGTAACATGAAAATCGTTTCGCATGATGATATTAAATCGTTGATAAAATGACTGAAAACCAATTGATAGGGTGGTAACGAAACAACTTGTTTTAAAACTTTATGAAACAATGTTTCTAAGATGGTGTAGAATAGCTTGAAATAAATTTAAGTGAAATAATGTTATGAAGTAGTAGCAAAGTAACTTGAAATATAATTTGTTGAATGGTTTGTAGAATACATGGGAGAACCTCATAGAGTGGTAATAGCCTCTTAATTGGTCATGAATAAAGTTGGCCTAACCCCTAGTAGGATAGTGATGTATTGTCGCGAAATGAGTGAAAATTGGGCAATTGGAATAGGGAATGAAATAAACAAAAGTTGTGATTATCGTGGAGTTAATAAGGGATAAAGATTACATAAGATTGAAAGGTACCTATTATCTGTTCCTGTTGATGGTCAAATCGTGTTTCAAGTGTAGGAGCAGTAGGCTGACTAATAACAACAGTTTTGAAACTCTCACAGTCCTTAAATCTATAAGATAGTGTAATTCCTGTAGTCTTATTGGTAGATGGTAGTGGTGTGTCAAATCATGCACACTTCCCAAGCGGCAAATCAAATGTATGAGTAGTGTCTATGAGATGTGATGGCACGGATGGTACTCTAGATGACAATGATGATGAAAATGATGACAATGATGATAATGGAAATCCTTGTGGTGAGTTAAGAAAATAGGTTCATTAGGACTAAACCTATAAGTTCTACCAAATGGTATAATCTGTCCCAACAGAATGATAAAAATTGTCCTGATCCTACGGTGAATCAATAGTGATCGCGATGGTGTAGGTGCAACTTCGTCCTCCTAAAAGGGTTCAGTCTCATCATCTGATGTTATCGGTGTTGAGTCAACTGATGTTAAAATTGTGATAGGGAATGACAGGGCATTCTCCATGTCAAAGTCTGATGTGAGTATGATGGGATGGGTATTTGAAGGCATCTATGTGACAATCGATTTTGAAATGAAAGTAAATAGCTCGCAAAATGTGCGTATGAAACCGCATGTATAGTGACTATGCACTTATGATGAAATGATGAGATGCTATGATGATGTAGTTATAGTCTAGGGTCAATGATGCAACCTAGTTCTCTATAACCGAAGCTCTGATGCCAATCTGTCACACCCCTAAATTACCTGTTTTGCAGCGGAATGGAATTCCTGGGGATTGACTGTCATAGCACCACAATCACAGTTATATTGAACGACCTAAAGTGTCGTTTGAAAAGAACATCGTTTGATATATTAAAAAAATTCAGAGTTACAAATATATATAGGTCCCAAATGAAAGTTACTATGTACGGAAATAAGTTTGGTATAAGTCAAACGATGTTTTTAAAGTGTATAAATCCCATGTGAGACGCGTCGTCATCGCGACTCTATGATATGTCCACATGCATGCCATGAAGTGAATGCCTTAGTTACCTGAAAATACATTGCTAAAAGTGTCAACACAAAGGTTGAGTGAGTTCATAGAGTTCTTGAAAATGTTTAATACGACTACTACAAGTATAGGCCATGTATGACAATATGTCACAAAAATGATACAATTGCTTAAGCACATGACACCGAAGCTTGACTGATGTTCGCCCCAACAGAGTGTTTTGCCAAACAACTCAAATAATGATAATGAAATGAAATGCATCCGTCCGGTTGTAATCCACCAACCCGGATGGAGGTGTCACCCTCGATAGATCTATCCACTCACCCTCGCTTCTATGAAATTAACGGTTCATGATTATGAAATGGGGACATTTAACTGGCAATGAGGTAACTTAAGCAATGTAATGAATTTGAATATACTTGGTATCGTAATAAAATGATGTGCAATGTATTCTCCCCCTTAGGTTTGAAATAATGTATAAACTTGAATAAATCAGGGCTATGAAAACTCACCTGTTGCAATGATAATGATGATGTAATGGCAATACTGAAATGAGGCGCAACCTCTGACCGTGACCTATTATGAATGATATGTTCTAATGTAAATCATGAAACAATGTCGTGCATGCAAATCCACATGTAATCTATACCACTTGTACGCTTTTGAAAATAGAATTTATCGTCGAAATATATGTTTATGACATCTCGTCATGTTATAAAATACTATACAAGTATTTACGCTGAAATGATATCCTATGATAATCATTTAGTGATTTATTATGAAACTATAACTTTTCGTCGTAAAATATTGTCATTTGACAATTTCATGAAAGTGACTAAATAGCCTTGAAAAGCTAGTCGTAAAATGGTGCACATCGAGTGTTAGGAAACAAACTCAACGGTTTTGGAAAGCTTGTATCATTATCTCAAAGTTTTAGCTTTTAAGTTTTCATCATAGAGGTCTCGATCATGGAGAAAAATATAGGTTAAGTATGGTACTTGTGTCCAAAATATTGTTTAAGGGTGGTTTTTCGGCAAAGTTTAAATGACCGTATTTTACTCGTTACAACTCCGCTTGACGAACGGTTGGACATTTTGGAAAATAGGTTTGGCGAACTTACTTTTACTAGAAGACATCATGTTATAAAAAGTACTACGTCAATGTTAAAAACGACCCTCAACATGGTCACTTGTTGCCGTAATACTTGTCTAATAGAAATATAATAGTTTTTCTTATATAATAAAGTTACGGCAACTTTGTGTAAACGTGTATAATTTAATCGTTACAAGTCCGTTTTCTACGTTTTATATGTCCTTAGATTCGTATCAAAGTATACTAATATATTTTTGATAAGTCGACACAATTTATAACGCTTAAGACTCATTTTTGACTCGTAAAAAGTCGAGACAGCATGCTGAATTTTCTGAAACAATTAGTTTTTGTCGTCAACTTGAAAAATTCATAACTTCTTCGTTATAGCTCCGTTTTAATCCGTTCAAGCGGCCACGTTTTCGTTTTGAAGTGTATTTTCTAAATATCTAGCCCAAAATATTTTACAAACTGTCGGATTTTCCAGATTTAACAAAAACCAACAGACCCTTATTTATAGTTGTCGAAATGAGTTTTTCTCGCGCAAAACCTATTCTAACCAATTCAAAACAACTCCGAAGCTATTCAAATCCTAACATACACCTTCTTAGGGTGTCATGGGTTCCTAGACATCACCAAACATAATATGTTTCAAGGGATAATTATTTGGATAATTAAAACTCACTATATGTACTAAAAACCAATAAAAGTGGTATGGATCATGGAATTCATGCATGTTTTTCTTGCAAAAATAATGAAACAACATAAATATGAATATGAAAGAGTAATAAAAATCATGAAATGCTTACTTGAATGATTGAAGAGTTTTTGAGAAAAGTATGCTTAATAATTCTTGAGGTATTTATTTCAAAACCTTAACAAGATCACTAATAGAACTTAAATAACACTTGAGCTAGAAAAATTTATGGTTTCTTCATGTTCTTCTTGTATGGCCGGTTATGGAGGAGAGGAGAGGAGAGGAGAGGATATTTGTTTTTCACCTTGGATAAAATGAGTTGCTATGTGTTTGTTTGAATAAAAAAAAGATTATAAGGCAAATATCTTCCTAAATATACATATAATATGTAAGATTTTTCTCATAAATGGTGTGTCATAGTTAGGGTGTCGGCAAGAAGGCCAAAGAAAAAGAAATGATATGTTTTTGTTGTATAAGTATTTAAATGGATAAGTATAATTAAGTATTTAAGGTAGCGTTAGCTAGAAATAATTTTTAACGGAACAAAATAAAATATATCGATGTCATAAAAATTATATAAATATATTTCTTACAAAAATTGAGTGAATAAATATTTATCGAGTTGAATTTACGAAAACCGTCGTAATTATTTATATATAACAATTTATATACAAAATAAATTGAAAACATCGGGTAAATTAATAATATAATTTTTATAGTCTCAAAAAGAGAATAAAAATATATTAGGAATATTTTTGGAAGTGTCGGATCAATATTCAAAATAAATGTTTACGCGATAGCGTTTATTTAATAAGAAAATAAACGTTTAATTGAAAAATGCAAATCCATGCATGAACCGATATGAAATGATGTTATTGATGATATGTAGACTAAATCTAGTCTATATGAAATGTCCTCGATGAAATGTTCATGAATTCGCAGCTAAACCATTTAGGTTACGCGAATTTTATACTCGTAAACCTAGTTTACGAAAAATGATGAATAGTGACTCATAAATCGTGATTTTCTCCGGGAATGAATAGTATTTCGTGAATAGTAAATTTTGAAATACGTTCTCAGAATATTACTTCGACTCCGAAAATGGTGAATAGTAAAATTTTGAATAGTAACCGGTGAATAGTAAATTCCCGAGATGAATAGTGAAATTTTCAAATTTTGTAAAATGACCTGAAATTACGAGTTGTCACAGTGGATCCGAATATAATATCATCTACATATATTTGTACTATGATTATATGTGACTCTCTTTTCTTAGTAAAAAGTGTGTTGTCAACTAACCCCATGGTGTAGTTGTGTTTAACTAGAAATGACTTGAGTCTATCATACCAAGCTTTTGGAGCTTGTTTAAGACCGTAAAGGGCTTTCTTTAATTTATACACATGTTTGGGTTTTTCCAAATCAATGAAGCCCGGAGGTTGAGCTACATATACTTCTTCATTTATGACACCATTTAGAAAAGCGCTTTTGACATCCATTTGATAAAGCTTTAGATCATTAGCACAAGCATACGCAAGAAGTATTCTTATAGACTCTAATCTAGCCACGGGGGCATAGGTATCATCAAAGTATATTCCCTCTTGTTGGTTATACCCTTGAGCAACGAGTCTAGCCTTGTTCCTAGACACTATTCCGTTTGCATCTAATTTGTTTTTATAAACCCATTTGGTTCCTATTATGGTTTGATTACTAGGTGGAGGGAAAAGTGTCCAAACATCATTAGAGACAAATTGATTTAGTTCTTCTTGCATAGCCATTACCCAACTTTCATCTTTTATGGCTTCTTGTGTATTCTTAGGTTCTAAGGTTGAGACGAAACAAAACAAGCTACTTTGGTTTTGAACTTGAGACCTTAATGTTCGTTCGTTTACTTTTCCTATGACTTTATCTACGGGGTGATCTTTGGACTCTTTAATGTTTACTATTTTATCACTTAGAAGTTCTTCTTCTTCACTTATCTTTTTCTTTATTACTATGGCTTCACTTTCTATAATCTCGTCATCGACAAGAGGTGGAGAGGGTTTGGGTGGACTTTCATCAAATTTTATATTTAATGACTCTTCTACCTTCATTGATTCTTTGTTTAATATGATGTTAGCCTTGCTATTTGGCGAATAACCTAAAAAGATACCTTCGGTTGATTTAGGATCAAATTTTGTAAGGTAATCTTTAGTGTTAAGAATAAAACATTTACTACCAAAGACTCTAAGGTGATTTAACGTAGGCTTTTTGCCTCAAAATAACTCATATGGAGTTTTTCCTAAGATTGGTCTAATCAAGACTCGATTGAGTATATACGTTTGCATATATGAGTTAGCTCAGAACTAATCTGGTTAGAATCCTTTTTGAGGTATACTCAATAAAACTCCGTTTTTCGGATGCAATTTAGTGGAATCTCAGAAACCATCATTTACAAAATAAGAATTGTGATTTCTAATGGAATGTTTTAAACTAGGATTTAGTTGGCTTCCATAGAAAAATCCAATAAGCGGTTTATCGTTCCGATTGTAGTATAATTTGTTTCTTAGTTACTTCCATCTTCTCAGTAATTTATATTTTAAACTACTTTCAGGTGGGTTTGGGAGAGGTGGAGAACAGCTACTGCTCTAATATCTTTCACTTCGGTATCATTATTTCTTTTTCTATTCACTTCTTCTTCTTGAAGATTCACTATTTTATCATTTGTAATTTCTCAGGTTTCTAGTGGGGCATCTATTTCAGTATCCTTTT
>BPTQ01000008.1:153908014-154024459 GCA_019973895.1 Chrysanthemum seticuspe | reverse complement strand
ATTAGTTCTATCAGTATTTTTATCAACTCGTACATAGAGGGGGTTTTCATTAAGTTTTGTTAATTTTCTCATCCCCGATACTGAGTGTCATTAGGAATTTACAAATCTCATTGTTACTTTCATTTACTTTTATCAACTCGTACATAGAGGGGGTTTTGTCAATACTTTCGTTCATTTTCATCCCCGATACTTTGAGTGAACCTGTTATTACGCTACCGTTTTCACCTATGTGACTTTACATCGCACTTAGAGCTTTTACTGGATAATACTTACTATACTATGCATCACTCAATACTACATTGCAATACGTACGTAAAGCATACAATAAATATGGTAAACACTCAAAACTTTTATTATGAATAGCACTATTATAGGATGACATCTTGACGTAAATACTTGTAAAGTAATTTAAGAATGGTCAAGACGTCAAAAGAGTATTTTTCAACGATAAGTATTATTTTCAAAACTCACAAATGGTATAAATAACATACGAAATGCATGCATAACGTTACATCATAACTCACTACGTATCATATCATTCATAATAGGTCATTTTCGAGATTCACGCTACATTTCAGTGTATCCACTTTTGCCATCGCATTATTGTCCAAGTGAGTTTCATAGCCCCTACTTTTACTTGCTTTCATAACTGTTTTGGGGGAGATACATGCTCAACTATTTTCATTTACTTTCATTGTTACTCTAAACATTTAAGGATTACTGTGAGTCATAGCCCCTACTCTTTTAATTGTTTTGAATTACTTTTGGGGGAGATACATGCTCAACTATTTTTATGACTATCTTGATTATTTGAAACTACATGCTTAACTGAACTTAATGAGTAGTCATATCCTATATCATAAATCATTGAACTGAATGTCTTGGGATTATCATTGAGCTGAATGTCTTGGGATTATCCTGGAACTGAATGTCTTGGGATTATCATTGAGCTGGATGTCTTGGGATTATCCTGGAACTGAATGTCTTGGGATTATCATTGAGCTGAATGTCTTGGGAACATCATTGAGCTGAATGTCTTGGGATTATCCTGGAACTGAATGTCTTGGGATTATCATTGAGCTGAATGTCTTGGGATTATCATTGAACTGAATGTCTTGGGATTATCATTGAGCTGAATGTCTTGGGAACATCATTGAACTGAATGTCTTGGGATTTTCATTGAACTGAATGTCTTGGTATAATTATGTCAAGTAAATATTGATACATTAAGTTATGCACTATTTTGTGAATTCATTTGACATCATGCGCTTGAACATAAACTATATTACACTTTGGCAATGGGTTGTGAATACACAGGTTGCAAGTTTTGTATGGGCGGAACTTGGAACTGAGTGGATTTACAATGCCTTTGCTGCATAAACGATTTTTGAAAGGGTTTACATTTCAACACAAATCCTATGAACTCACTCAACCTTTGTGTTGACACTTTTTAGCATGTTTTATCTCAGGTATCTAAAGCATTATCATCATGGCATGGTTAAGGAACCACCTTTTGAGTCGCGGCGTCGACTTACATCATTGTACATTATGGCACTTTCTTTCAAAACCATCGTTTGGACTTGTATTATATTTATATTTCCGCAAACTTTGTAAACTTTTGGGACCTATCTTTGTAACTCTGATTATTTTATTAAATCAAACGATGTATTTTCCAAACGACACTTTAGGTCGTTCAATATAACTGTGATTGTGATGCTATGACAGTCAATCCCCAGGAATTCCATTCCGCTGCAAAACAGGTAATTTGGGGGTGTGACAGATTGGCATCAGAGCTTCGGTTATAGAGAACTAGGTTGCATCATTGACCCTAGACTATAACTACATCACCATAGCATCTCATCATTTCATCATAAGTGCATGTCCACTTTGCGTGCGATTTATACGTACATTTTTCGAGTTATTTACTTTCATTTCATATCGATTGTCACATGGATGCCTTTAAATGCCCATTCCATTATTTTTCTTCATACTCCAATGTCAAGAATGCCTTGTTATTCCCCATCAAAATTTCAACATCAATTGACTCATCACCGATAACGTCGAATGCCGAGATAAACCTTTAAGTAGGACGAAGTCACTCTCACTCCTTGTTTCACCACTAACATGTCGAGTTACACTTTATTCACACATTAAGTCACTAAACCACCATACATTTGAAGCACTTACAACATCTCATAACCCATCTTTTGGGAAACCGTCGATTATTTTGAAAGATAACCTCAAACTTATCATTCTTATCACATTTCTTTGGAGCGTTTATTATTAACATCGGATTTTGCTACGTCTCACATTTCCTCTTGTTTTGAAGAAGATATGGCACCGAAGAAAGCCACAGCTGGAATGACACAAGCGGCTATTCAAAAGTTGGTAAGGGATAGTGTAGCAGAGGCATTAAGGATTGAAAGGGAAACGGTGGCTGCTGCTGCTGCCGAGGCCGCGGCTGCTGCTGAAGCCGCAAGGCTTGCTGCTGCTACTGGAAATGCAGGAGGATCCGGAGTTAAGAGCTGTTCTTACAAGGATTTCAAAAGTGGAGATCCCACCAAGTTTAAAGGGACTGAAGGAGCCACTGCCATGGTGCGATGGTTCGAGAAATTGGAGTCCGTGTTTTTGCTGTGTAATTGCCCGGATGATAGTAAGGTCAAGTTTGCTACAAGTACACTACTCGATGGAGCATTGTCGTGGTGGAACTCATATGCTCAACCGATGGGAATGGAGAATGCTTTCAAGCTTACTTGGGAGCAATTCAAGTGTTTGGTAACTAAGAAGTTTTGTCCACGTACGGAAGTGAAGAAGTTGGAGACCGAATTCTATGAGTTGGTAACTATTGGGTATGACATTGATACTTACATTCGAAGGTTTCAAGAATTGGCCGTGTTATGCCCATCTATGGTTTCGGATAATGAGAAGCTACTGGAGGCTTTCATTGAAGGACTTCCCGAAATTATTCAAGGTGACGTGACTTCCTTTGATCCGCAAACGATTGAGGAATCTATTCGATTGTCTCAAAAGCTCATGGCCCAGGTAGTGAAGAGAGGTAAGTACACCAACACCAACCAAAACAACAACAACCCCAACAACCGCACCAACTACAACAATGACCAAAACAACAACAACAACGATGATAACCAACTCAACAACAACAAAAGGAAATGGGAAAACGACCAAGGAGATTATAACAACAACAACCAAAACCGCAACACTAACCATCATCAACAACAGAAAAGAGGGCAAGAAACTGCAATGGTATATGTTGCTGCACCAATAGAAGGCAGAGGTTATGCTGGAACCTACCCACTATGTAATCGATGTAAGTATCATCACACGGGTCTTTGTCCTGCTAAGTGCTACAAGTGTCAACAACTGGGACACCTTGCCAGGAATTGTAGAGGCAAGGCCATGGTTACATGTTACAGATGCGGGGAGCAAGGACACTATC
Organism: Chrysanthemum seticuspe; assembly: GCA_019973895.1. NCBI lineage: Eukaryota > Viridiplantae > Streptophyta > Magnoliopsida > Asterales > Asteraceae > Chrysanthemum > Chrysanthemum seticuspe. The sequence continues at coordinate 154,021,002 of BPTQ01000008.1, read as the reverse complement.
GGAATCAATGTCCTCAAAATCAAGGTCAACCAGTTGAAGGTGCTCATGGGAATGCATACATGTTAGGAGGAGGAGAAGCTCGTCATGGTCACAACAACGCGGAAGACTGAAGAAGTTTGGAAACTAACAGTCTTAATTTTCCTTATGTACTACGTTGTACCAAGTTTATGTCTTTCATCGTATCCGAAACTTTATAACTTAAAGATGTACTACTTTTGATAAACCACTCGTTGTAATATATTCTCATCTATCGTACTTTATTTCCTTTCGATTCGATATCATTTACGAGAATTTTAATTCCTTTTACTTTAACTATCATTTTAATGACACGGTTTAAATCCTTGTAAGCATTGAGAGTTATAACAACTAAACCGAACGTCACATCATCGTTCCTTAATTATACATAGCCTAGCTAACTATGTATAATTCTGGAGGGATCATGTTATGTTGGGAGCAGTTATTTATAAATCTTAGTGCAAGCAAAATCTTCACATATTCCAAAGTCAAAGTGTTGCTTATGAGAGATTCATCCGATATTTTCTTTACTACGATGTTTTGTACGCTCTCGATCATTGATAACCGTAACGACACTTCTCCATACCTTCTTTCCTCGTTATTCATCACAAACTCAAAAATTCAATAGACCAACACGAACTGAATTCAGGGACTGAATTCCTTTTTGGATGGGCGAATGTGACAACCCGTACTTTCAGGTCATTTCTCGAAACAATTCATGCTTCACAATTTCAACATTTATCGTAAACTAGGTTTACGTGTTCCAAATTCGCGTAACCTTAATGGTTTAGCGGCGAATTCATGATCATATCATCACGAACATTTCATATGGACTAAGTTTAGTCTACACTTCATTAACATCATTTGCATCATATTAGTCCATTCATGACATTGCATTTCATATAAATCGCGTAAATTTTATATTAAATAAACGTTATCGCGTAAGTTATTATTTTGAACATTTAATCCGTTGCTTCTAAAAATGATCCCGATATATTTTTATACTTACATTTAGTTTATAAAAACAATATTTTGAGTTTACCTAGTGTTTTAAATTTATTTTGTATATAAATCGTTAAATTTATATTATTACGACACTTTTCTTAAAAACTACACGATAATTATTATATCACTCAAATTTTACAAGAAATACATTTTTACAATTTTTATGACCTCATTATAATTTAATTTGATCTATTAACAATTACTTTTACCTAAAAACTACCTTAGATGCACAATTGTATATAAAAGCTACAAGTTACAACTTATACTTATTTAACTTACATTTTTACTTACACAATTATATAATACAATAAAAGAAAAATATATATATATATATATATATATATAATTGTTGAAAATAGCCCCAAAAATCCGGCCTTAGGGGGGGAGTATTTCTTTGGGTTGGTGAAATTTTTCCTTGATTGTATACACCTACACTCCAAGTTAATTATTTCACTTCACATTTCATTTCAATTTCTCATAATTCAAGTCAAGTAAAAAGTGAACTTTCTCTCTTTGTTTCTTCATCTAAAACCGGTTCTTCATCAAGGGTGTACAAGGGATCAAAATTTTGCAAGATCAAGTTAATAAACAATCTAGATCACACTCTTAATTAAGGTTTTGAAATAAAAACCTAGGGTGTTTAGGTTAAACCTTGGTTATTTGCACCTCATCATATTAACTTGTAAGCATATCACTTCATTTTTCATTTTTCCTTATTATTTCATAAGTATTTCTTCATATTTGGAGCAAACATGCATGACTTATGTTGATTTATACCATTTTTACATGATTTTTGGAGTTATATATATTTAAAGGTCATCCTATAATTATCCCCTTGATATACTTTGGTCTTGATGATGATTAGGAACCCATGACACCCTAAGAAGGTGTATGGTAGGATTAGATTAGCTTTGGAGTTGATTTGAAGAGATTGGAATAGGTTTAGTACGAGAAAAACTATTTTCGATAAGTATATAAAGTGGTCTGTCCTTATTTTGATTTTCTGGAAAATCTGACAGTAGGCACGAATTTTTGGCCTTGATATTTAGAAAATATACTTTAAAACGAATCCGTGGCCGCTTGAACGGATAAAAACGGAGTTATAACGAAGAAGTTATGAATTTTTCAAGTTGACGACGAAATATATATTTTCTGAAAAATTTCAGCAACATGTTTTTATTTTGTACGAGTCAAAAACGAGTCCTAAGCTTTACAAATTATTTCGACTTATCAAAAATATATTAGTATACTTTGATACGAAGCTAAGGACATATAATACGTAGAAAACGGATTTGAAACGACAAAGATATGCACGTTTTCATGAAATTGCCGTAACTATTATTTTCAGAAAAACTATATTATTTTACGAGACAAGTGTTACGGAAACTAAAATGACCATGTTGAAGGCTGTTTTAAACTATGATGTGGAGCTTTTTGTAACGAAATGCCTTCTAATAAAATCAAGATCACCAAGCATATTTTTCAAAATGACTAACCGTTTGAATAGCGGAGTTATGATAAATTAATTACGGATGCTTAAACTTTGCCGAAACTCACTTTTTACACAACAATTAGACAAAATCACCATCTTTAACCTTTATTATCTTTATGTTCGAGACCTCTATGACGAAAACACCTGAACTGAAACTTCTAGATTTTGATACAAACTTTCCAAAACCGTCGAGTTCGTTTCCTAACGTTCGATGTACACCATTTTTACGACTAGTTTTTCAAAGCCATTTTTGTCACTTTCATGAAATTTCCGACGACATTGTTTTACGACGAAAAGTGAAAATTTCACAATAAATCATTACGAAACTATTATAGGATGACATCTTGACGTAAATACTTGTAAAGTAATTTAAGAATGGTCAAGACGTCAAAAGAGTATTTTTCAACGATAAGTATTATTTTCAAAACTCACAAATGGTATAAATAACATACGAAATGCATGCATAACGTTACATCATAACTCACTACGTATCATATCATTCATAATAGGTCATTTTCGAGATTCACGCTACATTTCAGTGTATCCACTTTTGCCATCGCATTATTGTCCAAGTGAGTTTCATAGCCCCTACTTTTACTTGCTTTCATAACTGTTTTGGGGGAGATACATGCCAACTATTTTCATTTACTTTCATAGTTACTCTAAACATTTAAGGATTACTGTGAGTCATAGCCCCTACTCTTTTAATTGTTTTGAATTACTTTTGGGGGAGATACATGCTCAACTATTTTTATGACTATCTTGATTATTTGAAACTACATGCTTAACTGAACTTAATGAGTAGTCATATCCTATATCATAAATCATTGAACTGAATGTCTTGGGATTATCATTGAGCTGAATGTCTTGGGATTATCCTGGAACTGAATGTCTTGGGATTATCATTGAGCTGGATGTCTTGGGATTATCCTGGAATTGAATGTCTTGGGATTATCATTGAGTTGAATGTCTTGGGAACATCATTGAGCTGAATGTCTTGGGATTATCCATGAACTGAATGTCTTGGGATTATCATTGAGCTGAATGTCTTGGGATTATCATTGAACTGAATGTCTTGGGATTATCATTGAGCTGAATGTCTTGGGAACATCATTGAACTGAATGTCTTGGGATTTTCATTGAACTGAATGTCTTGGTATAATTATGTCAAGTAAATATTGATACATTAAGTTATTCACTATTTTGTGAATTCATTTGACATCATGCGCTTGAACATAAACTATATTACACTTGGGCAATGGGTTGTGAATACACAGGTTGCAAGTTTTGTATGGGCGGAACTTGGAACTGAGTGGATTTACAATGCCTTTGCTGCATAAACGATTTTTGAAAGGCTTTACATTTCAACACAAATCCTATGAACTCACTCAACCTTTGTGTTGACACTTTTTAGCATGTTTTATCTCAGGTATCTAAAGCATTATCATCATGGCATGGTTAAGGAACCACCTTTTGAGTCGCGGCGTCGACTTACATCATTGTACATTATGGCACTTTCTTTCAAAACCATCGTTTGGACTTGTATTATATTTATATTTCCGCAAACTTTGTAAACTTTTGGGACCTATCTTTGTAACTCTGATTATTTTATTAAATCAAACGATGTATTTTCCAAACGACACTTTAGGTCGTTCAATATAACTGTGATTGTGATGCTATGACAGTCAATCCCCAGGAATTCCATTCCGCTACAAAACAGGTAATTTGGGGGTGTGACAATTCCTGGGTCGTTAAGTCCCACGGAGGATGAATGGTGTTTAACACAATCAGATGTCGAATAATCACTAAGGATAGTGATCAGTAAGGATTTTGAGTTATTTATACCTAAAGAAAAGTTTTGTAAATTACAGGGGCTTAAATGCAAATTAAAGGAAATTAAAAAGATAAACTATATTAAATAAATGCTATCACTATTTGCAAAATGATGTTTTTGATTTTTCTTTTATAAATCTAAATTAAAAACTACGTGACGTACAAAAGAAAGTGTGAAACTGAAACAATATTAATCCTAAAAATATGAAAATGATATTTTTACAAACCTAATGATAAGATAAAATTTTTAGAAAAAGAAAATTATTTTTATAACTATTTATCTAATTATTATTAATTAAAAACTAATTTTAACTATTTAATTATACCCTAAAATACAAGAAAATATGAAATAAAGCTAGAAAAATGAAATTATGACTTAGAAAAATCTAAATTAACTAAATAGAATTTTCAAAACTATTTTTATATTTTTCTGATTATTTTTCTATTTTCTATGAATTAAACACTATTTTTAACTAATTAAATTGCTAAAAATTACAAATTAAACTAAGAAAAATCTGGAAAAATAATTTTTTGACTTTTTATATTTATCGTAACCTAGGAAAAATGAAAACTTATTTTTTTGAAACTTTTCTGAATTAATTGTATTAAAAGCTAATTAAAATGGCCTAAAAACTGTTTTAAATTAAGAAAAATAGCAAACTGACCTAGAAAAATATGAAAAATTCAGGAAAAGTCTAATTTAATATACTGAATCTAAGAAAAATAGAAAAACATGGGCTTGTGTGAAGGAAAATGAAACTGCAGTTGTAAGTGCTTATAAATAAGCACTTTGAATAAGCCAAAGGGTCCAAATGAGCACCAATCCAACACAGAAGCTATAATAAGTAGAAACTACTCAAATGCAACTAATTTCAACTAGCTTTAACGTCTGAATTGCAAACTTAAACAGTTTTGATGATTTGAGCCAAAGTGTTAAAAACAGATTTTGTCCACTACTTTGTAGCTAGAGAATAAGCTACCAAATAAGCTAAAATCAAAACCAATTGTTGGAATCTAAACTAGACTTGGCTAGGTGCTTGTAAACCAAAAACAAGACCAAGAGAAACTCTGATGAGCTCTGTGCAAGGACTGCACCAAACTGAGAAAACTCAGTGTTCACTGAGTTGTGAACAGGGCAAATAAGCCCTGTTTGACAAGCTCTTTTGAAACTTTTACAAAATTACTAAAAATATATAAAAATCATTTTAAGACACTAGACCAGCTGAACTTTTAAAGTCCTAAGTTTCACTTGAATTGACCAAAAACTGAGTCAATGAAAAATCATCCTATTTAGGCTCAAACTGACTTTTGCAAGTTTTTGACTTTTGACAGTTGTGAGAAGGTTGACTTTTGTGAACTTTGATTCAAATTTATTAACTGATGTTGATGTTTAATGATGAAATGAAACTATTACAAGCTATGCTACTGATATCCAAACACAATACAAGATTTTGGTTTCACAAAATCACAACAGTTAAGAGATTAAGACAGATATTGTGTGATTTTGACTTTTAAGGTGTGCAGACACAATATGATGACAGATATGGTTCAAATGAACTTAAATGAGACTAAGTGGACAAGTATTGAACACAAACAACAGCTTAAGCTTAAACAAACTACTCATCCAAACACCATTTTAGAAACTGATTTGATCTTAAAATTAAGCCAACTGCTAAACTGGCCTATGCAGACAATCAAACTGAGTTTAACTGACCTAATAACAACTAATCAAATAGGTTTAAAAGGTTTAATGATCACAGGTTCAAGTATAAACACAAACTGCAAACTGGATAAAAAATGAAAATGAGATACAAACTTACAAGTGCCCAACTTATTTGTGAAGCTTAAACCAAACCCAATACAACTATTCTAATCCATTTCCAATCCAAATCAAGCACTGCATCAACCATCAACCATTTCCATTGCTGTTTGAACCAAATTTTCTGCACAGTTGACTTTTGTTGACCAACTTGATATTTTGCTTGAAACTGAATAACAAGCTTACAAAAAGCTATATAAGCTTGCTTGACTTTAATATAAGCTATGAGAAGCTTGGAAACAAGAGTTTGAAACTCAATTTTGCAACAGTAACCATGAAAATATGAAACTTATGTTGAAACTTGAATTAAGACTTAAAAGCACAGTACAATGATTCTTTAACTTAAGTTTGATACATTTAAACTGGAAATTACAAGTTTGAAGCTAAATTAAACTTGGAAAGCTAAAAACGACATACATAAAAATAAAAAACTAAGTACTACTTTTCCTCTTGCTTCCCTTCTCTCTTTTATACACCAGCTTGCTTTCCACGTGTCCTCTGCTCAAATCCCACTAAAAATCTAAGCCATTGGATGTCTTGAGCTCATTTTGGCCATTGGATCATTTTGGCGGGAAAGCTGTTTTGAACTCTGTGCTTCTGAATTTGCAACTAGGAGGGGTGGCATTTATTGTGGTGTGAAAGGTTGGTGGTTATGATGATGAGGGGGGAAAGGTCTGAGGTGATGGGAATATGCCTGAGTTGCAGGGCTAGTGGGAGAGAAGCACAGTGATAAGGTGGAGGGAAAGGATTGGTTTGACTGGTGGTTGACCAGGGGTTCAAAAAGGGTAATGACAGGGGGGGTCAAAGGTGTATAATGGCAGGGGTCCAATTCTATTTTGACAGGGCTTGGTTTTAATTATGATAAGGACCAAAATGCAATTATCCAATTCTTGAAGGACCATTTCTGCCAATATACCAAAGTTCACACAAGGGTCACTTTTGACAAGTTTCAATAGTGAAAGGACTATTTTTGACATTTTCAAATTTTCAAAGGACCATTTGTGACAATTTCAAAACTTGAGGGACTAAAGTTGTAATTTTGCAATTTTTGATTTTAAGGACCAATTTTGACAACTCAAGAATCCCTAAGGACTTAAAATGATATTTTTCTTTATTTAGATTTACCAGGGACTGTTTTTGACAACTTTTGAAACTTGGGGGACTAAAACTGCTAATTATGCAAACTTGATACGTTTTTCACCAGATTTTGATATTTTTGCATTTAAAACACATAAAACACTTATTTGTGATATTTTTATCATTTTGATGCATTTCTGAGTGTTTTCAGATATTTTTGCAGTTTAAATGGTACAAAAATGATGAGTATTTAGACACTCATCAATCCCCCACACTAAGATATTGCTAGTCCCTAGCAATGTTTTGAGAAAAATTTAATGGATTTCATCTCTTTACCAAAAGCCATTACTTCTGGAGTAGCCAAATGTTTCAGTTCAAGTAAGAACCTTGGTACACTGATAACCAAATGATTTTGAGCAAATCACCAGCTTTCAACGGATTTGATTTGTCTTTACCAGAAGCCGTTTGCTTCTGGACTAGCCAACTCTTAGATAAAATATCTTTGGTGAGCTGATTACCAATTATGGTTTTCCACTGCCTTTACCACAAGCCATAAACTTGCGGGCTAGCCAACTCTTCACTAATTAAAGATATGGTGAGCTGAACACCATACAATTTTGGGCAAATTGCAAGCCGTCAATGGATTTGAGATATCTTTACCAAGAGCCGTTTGCTCCTGGATTAGCCAATCCTTTTGTGGGTTAGACATGGCGGACTGATTACCATTTGCTGAGTAAGTGAAAAACACTTACTCCAAAAAACATTTTGGCCAAAAACGGGGGAATTGGGTGGAATAATTACATGATAAAATTCGTGAGAATTCCCCCCCCCCACACTTAGAAATGAATATTGCCCTCAATATTCAAAGTACCGGCGGTTATGCCGAAACATAGATATAAAATGGAAATACTACGGCCATTATTTAGCAAGAGATTTTTTTTTTTTTTTTTTTTTTTTTTTTTTTTCACTCTTATATACAACAGCGGGGGGCAACTCCCCCACACTAGGGTGGTACACATGGGTGAAAACCCATGTAGCATGCTACTGTTTTTGATTCCCGAGTCGCTAGCTTGACTCGATCCCCGCATTCATTGGTTCATGGGGAAAGTTTGTAGATCCGGGACAATCACAGGAGGAATGTCCTCTCCAAAATAATGCTTCAACCGATGACCATTCACTTTAAAATTTCGACCATCGGGTTGAGATAACTCAATGGTTCCATATGGAAATACTTTAGTGATGGTGAATGGTCCAGACCAGCGGGATTTTAGTTTTCCCGAGAAAATCTTCAATCTTGAATTGAAAAGAAGGACTCGATCACCGACGTTGAAAACGCGGTTTTTGATCTTTGAGTCATGAATCTTCTTTGTCTTTTCTTTATAGATCAAAGAGTTCTCGTATGCTTGATCACGGAGTTCATTTAATTCATTCATTTGAACTTTTCGGTGATCACCAGCTGTCTGAATATCGAAGTTGGCATGTTTCAAGGCCCAGTATGCCTTGTGCTCAAGCTCAACTGGCAGATGACATGCCTTCCCGTACACTAGCTTGTATGGAGTACACCCGATAGGTGTTTTATAAGCTGTACGGAAGGCCCAGAGTGCGTCATCTAGCTTATCTGACCAAGAGGCACGGTTTTCGCCAACCGTCCTCTCCAGAATTCTTTTAATCCCTCGGTTGGAAACTTCCACTTGCCCACTTGTTTGGGGGTGGTACGCAGTAGAGAGACGGTGAGTTACACCATACTTTTGCATGACTCTATCAAACTGGTCATTGCAAAAATGCGTACCACGATCACTGATTATAGCTCGTGGAGTTCCAAACCTAGAAAAAAGAGATTTTAAGAATTTCACAACAACTCGGGCATCGTTGGTAGGCAAAGCTTTTGCTTCAACCCATTTTGACAAATAGTCAACGGCCACGAGTATATATTTATTACCGCGAGATGATGGAAATGGCCCCATAAAGTGAATGCCCCAGATGTCAAAAATCTCACACACTTGAATGGCGTTTTGCGGCATTTCATTTCTTTGTGAGATATTCCTGTGACGTTGACAAGCGTCACAGGTTTTGACAAATTCGTGGGCATCCTTGTAAATCGTGGGCCAAAAAAACCCGGAATCAAACACCTTTTTGGCGGTGTAGTTTGGACTATGATGGCCCCCGGTGGGTCCAGCATGACAAGCTTTGAGAATGTCAAGAGCTTCCTGTCCATAAACACACCGTCGGATGACTTGATCCGCACAGATTTTGAATAAGTAGGGGTCGTCCCAGAAGTAATGTTTAACATCCTTGAAGAATTTGTTCTTCTGTTGGGTCGACATCCCTTTCACTATGAAGTTACCCGCATGGTAATTTGCAAAGTCAGCAAACCATGGGGTAGTAGAGTTTCCACGAAAAGAAACCGCATTGAGTGTCTAAAGAGAGGAAATGTTTCATTTATTTCCTTTTTCTCGAAAACATCTTGGTGAGGGTTCTCTAATCGGGACAGATGATCAGCAGCCAGGTTCTCAGCTCCTTTTTTATCACGTATAATGATATCAAATTCCTGGAGGAGGAGAACCCAACGGAGCAATCTCGGTTTTGCATCTTGTTTTGCAAAGAGATATTTGAGAGCCGAGTGATCCGTATACACTACACATTTGGTCAAGAGTAAGTAGGGCCGAAACTTCTCAAACGCATACACCACAGCTAGTAGCTCTTTTTCTGTGGTGGTGTAATGAGTTTGAGCTTCAGTCATAGTCTTACTTGCGTAGTGGATAGGCTGAAAATGCTTAGCTCTACGTTGCCCTAAGACTGCACCGATAGCAAAATCACTTGCATCGCACATGAGTTCAAAGGGTAAATCCCAGTCGGGAGCAACGAGAATGGGTGCTTCAGTAAGCTTTTTCTTTAATGTTTCAAAAGCTTCGATGCACTCAGGTGAGAAGATAAAAGGAGCATCTTTTTCAAGAAGATGGGTCATAGGCCGGGCGATTTTAGAAAAATCTTGTATGAATCTACGATAAAACCCGGCATGACCTAAAAAACTCCTAATACCTTTGACGGTAGTAGGATGAGGCAGTTTAGCAATAACATCGACTTTTGCTCTATCTACCTCAATCCCGTTTTTTGAAATCTTATGGCCAAGGACTATGCCTTCTTTGACCATAAAGTGACTCTTCTCCCAATTTAGACAAAGATTGGTGTCTTCACACCGTTTTAGCATTTTATCTAAATGGGAGAGATATGTCTGAAATGAATCCCCAATGACCGAGAAGTCATCCATAAACACCTCCATTGTTTCCCCGATCATGTCGTGGAATATGGCCATCATACATCGTTGGAACGTGCCAGGAGCGTTACATAAGCCAAAAGGCATACGTCTGTAGGCAAAAGTTCCGTATGGGCAGGTGAATGTGGTCTTCTCTTGATCCTGTGGATCAATGGGGATCTGAAAGTAACCCGAGAAACCATCAAGGAAACAATAGTACTCATTCCCTGCTAATCTCTCAAGCATTTGGTCCATGAAGGGTAGAGGAAAATGGTCTTTACGGGTGGCGTCATTCAACTTACGATAGTCAATACACACACGCTATCCCGTAACCAGCCGAGTTGGAATTAACTCGTTATCTTCATTTGTGACAACAGTTATGCCACCCTTTTTAGGAACACAATGAATTGGGCTAACCCAAGGACTATCTGAGATTGGGTAAATCAATCCTGCATCAAGAAGTTTGATAACCTCCTGTTTGATAACATCATGGATTTTTGGATTCACCCTTCTCTGATGTTGAACTGCTGGCTTGAAGTCATCATCCATCAAGATTTTGTGAGTACAAAACTCAGGGTTGATACCCTTAATGTCGGAGAGTTTCCAAGAAATTGCTTGCTTGTGTGACTTCAAGATCTTTATGAGAGCAGCTTTTTCATCTTTACTCAAATCTCGAGCAATAATGACAGGCAATTTATCATCACCTTCAAGAAATGCATACTCAAGATGAGGTGGTAAGTCCTTAAGTTCGACTTCAGGAAATTCTTTAGTTTTCTCAACTGACTTGACTTCCTTGTTATGAAGCTCGACGGGAGGGAGTGGAGGAGAAGTGTCCTGATTTAACAACTTCTCAAGAATAAGAATATCTCCCTCCAGATTAATCTCATGGTGATTAATCTCTTCTGGAATTGCATCACTAGTGTGAGGGGTTGATGAGTGATCATCTTTAAGCAATTTCTCAATGAGAAGTATGTCCCCCTCGATGTCAATTGGAGCGTGATCAATTTCCCATGGAACATAATCACTAGCCAAGTATGCTTCAATCTCTTCCAAGATGAAGTCGCTTCCCTCAAACGGAGTGAGAGAAGGAGTAGAATTGGCTATGATAGGTTGAGAAGATGTGGTGGGATCCCCACTCACAGAATTATGAGAATAACCAAGAACTTCTTGAGAGTACTCTTCAGAAGCAACATCAATGATATATATTCGGTTAACCGACTCAGAATCATAGTTTGCGGAGTACCTCGAAGTTTGATCAAGGTTAAAGGTGACAGCTTCATTACCAACACGTAATGTGATTTCTTGCTCAAATACATCAATGAGAGCACGGCCCATTCTCAGGAATCCTCTTCCAACAATGAGAGGAACCCGTGGATCAGCATCGAAATCAACAACTACAAAGTCAGCTGGAAAATGGAACTTTCCTATTTTCACAAATACGTCCTCGGCAATTCCAAGAGGACGGGATATTGTACGATCTGCAAGCTCAAGAGTCATGCATGTAGGAGTAAGGTCCGGAAGAGAAAGTTTCTTCCATACTGAATGAGGCATCAGGTTTATGCTTGCACCAAGATCGGCTAAGGCAAAGCATTCAACCATTCCTGGAAATACACAAGGTAAGAGAAATTTTCAAGGATCTCCAAGCTTTTCGGGAAGCTTCTTCAAGATAACTGCAGAGCAGTTCTCGTTCAGAGGAGTTTTAGCCATTTCAAACAGCTTTTCCTTGTTGCTTAACATGTGTTTGAAAGTTGATGCAAACTTGGGCATCAACATGATAGCATCCGCAAAGCTTATGTCAAAATGTAATTCTTGGAAAATTTGAAAAAAATTGTCCATTTGATGACTGGCTTTTTTGCGGAGCTTTTGCTCATTCAAACGTGATGGGTAAGGAATAGAAGATTTGGATTTGTGGTTTTCAACGGGAGCTACAGGAGGTTCAAAAACAACTCCTGGATTGGATTTGGGTTTCTGGACAACCTGAGGATGGACATCGTTGGTACCTCCGTTATTAGTAGGAAGTTCCTTGTCCTTTGTTGCCTCAGGTTCACTTTCCACTACCTTCGGGATAGAAGAAGAAGAGGTAGTAGGAATAGCGGGTCCATTGTATGAAACACCACTTCTGGCTGTGATCGCCTTTGCATCTTCCCTCGGGTTAGCGATCTTGTTGCTCGGAAGTTTTCCTGAGCCCGAGGGTTGATCATTTAAAGACTTCTTGAGATCAGCGATCTGACTGACCAACAACCTGTTCATTTCATCTTGGGATTTCATGAATTGCTTCAATAACTCATCAGATGATGGTACTGGAGCAGGTGGAGGGAAATTTTAAGGTCGTATGTTTTGATTATGACCTTGTTGTTGAAAATTCCCTTGATTAGGATTCACATTTCCCTGAAATTGATTCCCTCGATTGAAATTGTTGTGATTAAGGTTTCCTTGATGTTGGAAACCTTGATTGGGTCCGGAATAGAAATTACCTTGGTTTTGATAACCTTGGTTCATTCTAGGTTGGTTCTGATTCCGGTTAGGATTCTGGTTAAAACCGGGTGGTGCCTGATAAGTGTTAGCACGGTAGTTTGGTTCATTTTGAGGACGGTATTGATTACCTCCTTGATTTGAAGTGCCGGCTATAGCATTAGCTTCAAACGGACTACCATCGGTGGCAGTAAAGTTGTAGTATGCATGAGGACCACCACAAGTAACACAAACTTCGACTTTCTTCACTTCACCATGTGATGGTGTTTGTGTGAAAGTGACTTTCTTTTGGTTATCAAGAACCAAAGCCTGAACAATATCCGTGAGTTTGTCAATCTTAGCATCGGTGCTAGATGTACTCACGGGAGATGAAGTAGAAGGTCCAGCATTAGACTGAGTCTGATATGTCTTTGTGCGGAAAGGACGGACCTGGGACTTGTTTTCAATGATTTGCAAGGCTTCTTTTGTGGTCTTGCTCAAGAAATTACCTCCCGCAGAGGCATTTAAAGAGTCTTGATTAGTCTGGTTCAGACCATTGTAGAAAGTATCCATTTGCATTAACTTGGTAAAACCATGATGCGGACACTTACGGAGCAATTCTTTGTAACGATCCCATGCCTCCCCGAATGATTCATCAAATCTTTGAGAGAATTTCATTATCTCATTCTTAAGACTTGTAGTTCGGGATGGAGGATAGAATTCGTTAACAAACTTTGTGACTAAATCCTCCCATGTCTCAATGGAACGAGGGGGTTGTTTCTCAAGCCAATTCCGGGCTTGTCCCTCTAGAGAAAATGGGAACAGAAGAAGCTTAATTGCTTCATGTGGGACATTCTTGTATTTGATGGTAGATGCAATCTTGTTAAACCATCGAATGTGTGCATGAGGATCATCCCGCTCAAAACCATAGAATTGGCTTTGGGTTACCAGATTAAGCAACCCGGTTTTGAGCTCAAAAGTATCAGCCACGATGGCTGTGACAACAATAGCATCTCCGTAACCCTCGATGGGTGCTTGGAGAAGCTCATTCATCGGCTTGTCTTCTGCCATTACGGCAGGGGGTGGTGGTGGTAGACGTTCCTCAGTCACGGCTGAAGGAGCAGAACGTCCTCTACGTCTACGAGGAATATTTGCAAGCTCTGACAGTGGACTTGTAGAACTAGAAGAACGAGTGCGCATGCACTAAGTATAAAAATCAGTTTTCAAAACAAATGCGAGGCAAAACGACAAGTGAACTTAACCAATAATCACAAATGAAATGGCTTCTTTGAAAAAGGTACACCAAATCACAAGGACACAAAGGCAAGTTTTAAATCTGTTGTTCGGGAACTTATTATGGTCACACCCCCAGTTAGTAGGTGTACTGTCTTGATTTGCGGTGGTTGATTTTTATGTATTTATTAAGTACCACTGAAAATACGTAGGTATGGATATGTGCTGATGGTTTAAAAACTTTTGGACAATATTTTTGGTATCGTCTCGTTTAACCAAATCGTATTTCTTTAAGAATCACCTTAAAAGAAACACAAGCTAGAAAACGTTACGATTGTTTTGTTGTTTTATATTTTGTTTGGTGTTTTTAACACTTTAGGAAAAGTGTTAATGAAATTTTTTTTTTTTTTTTGATAACTTTACAAAAAACTGTTTACAAACGATGGTATATGTGCAAGTACGGGTCTGAAAAATGCTTAGGACACGCTTACAGCCTCCCCGGCAGCGGCGCCAAAATTTGATTTGTGCTAAACCGTCAAGTTATCTCACACAAGCTAGCCACTTGTGAATGGCTAACCATAAGAAACTTAAAACAGTGCAAACACAAAATGCAATTTAGATCAGAGGAATATAGTGGATTCCTGGGTCGTTAAGTCCCACGGAGGATGAATGGTGTTTAACACAATCAGATGTCGAATAATCACTAAGGATAGTGATCAGTAAGGATTTTGAGTTATTTATACCTAAAGAAACGTTTTGTAAATTACAGGGCCTTAAATGCAAATTAAAGGAAATTAAAAAGATAAACTATATTAAATAAATGCTATCACTATTTGCAAAATGATGTTTTTGATTTTTCTTTTATAAATCTAAATTAAAAACTACGTGACGTACAAAAGAAAATGTGAAACTGAAACAATATTAATCCTAAAAATATGAAAATGATATTTTTACAAACCTAATGATAAGAGAAAATTTTTAGAAAAAGAAATTTTTTTTTATAACTATTTATCTAATTATTATTAATTAAAAACTAACTTTAACTATTTAATTATACCCTAAAATACAAGAAAATATGAAATAAAGCTAGAAAAATGAAATTATGACTTAGAAAAATCTAAAATAACTAAATAGAATTTTCAAAACTATTTTTCTATTTTCTATGAATTAAACACTATTTTTAACTAATTAAATTGCTAAAAATTACAAATTAAACTAAGAAAAATCTGGAAAAATAATTAGAAAAATATAAAAGTAGTTTTGAAAATTCTATTTAGTTATTTTAGATTTTTCTAAGTCATAATTTCATTTTTCTAGCTTTATTTCATATTTTCTTGTATTTTAGGGTATAATTAAATAGTTAAAATTAGTTTTTAATTAATAATAATTAGATAAATAGTTATAAAAATAATTTTCTTTTTCTAAAAATTTTCTCTTATCATTAGGTTTGTAAAAATATCATTTTCATATTTTTAGGATTAATATTGCTTCAGTTTCACATTTTCTTTTGTACGTCACGTAGTTTTTAATTTAGATTTATAAAAGAAAAATCAAAAACATCATTTTGCAAATAGTGATAGCATTTATTTAATATAGTTTATCTTTTTAATTTCCTTTAATTTGCATTTAAGCCCCTGTAATTTACAAAACTTTTCTTTAGGTATAAATAACTCAAAATCCTTACTGATCACTATCCTTAGTGATTATTCGACATCTGATTGTGTTAAACACCATTCATCCTCCGTGGGACTTAACGACACAGGAATCCACTATATTCCTCTGATCTAAGTTGCATTTTGTGTTTGCACTGTTTTAAGTTTCTTACGGTTAGCCATTCACAAGTGGCTAGCTTGTGTGAGATAACTTGACGGTTTAGCACGAATCAAATTTTGGCGCCGCTGCCGGGGAGGCTGTAAGCGTGTCCTAAGCATTTTTCAGACCCGTACTTGCACATATACCATCGTTTGTAAACAGTTTTTTGTAAAGTTATCATAAAAAAAATAATAATAAATAAAAAAAAAAAAAAAAAAAAAAAAAAAAAAAGCTTCTGGACTTTTGCTAAAAATTACAAATTAAACTAAGAAAAATCTGGAAAAATAATTTTTTGACTTTTTATATTTATCTTAACCTAGGAAAAATGAAAACTTATTTTTTTGAAACTTTTCTGAATTAATTGTATTAAAAGCTAATTAAAATGGCCTAAAAACTGTTTTAAATTAAGAAAAATAGCAAACTGACCTAGAAAAATATGAAAAATTCAGGAAAAGTCTAATTTAATATACTGAATCTAAGAAAAATAGAAAAACATGGGCTTGTGTGAAGGAAAATGAAACTGCAGTTGTAAGTGCTTATAAATAAGCACTTTGAATAAGCCAAAGGGTCCAAATGAGCACCAATCCAACACAGAAGCTATAATAAGTAGAAACTACTCAAATGCAACTAATTTCAACTAGCTTTAACCTCTGAATTGCAAACTTAAACAGTTTTGATGATTTGAGCCAAAGTGTTAAAAACAGATTTTGTCCACTACTTTGTAGCTAGAGAATAAGCTACCAAATAAGCTAAAATCAAAACCAATTGTTGGAATCTAAACTAGACTTGGCTAGGTGCTTGTAAACCAAAAACAAGACCAAGAGAAACTCTGATGAGCTCTGTGCAAGGACTGCACCAAACTGAGAAAACTCAGTGTTCACTGAGTTGTGAACAGGGCAAATAAGCCCTGTTTGACAAGCTCTTTTGAAACTTTTACAAAATTACTAAAAATATATAAAAATCATTTTAAGACACTAGACCAGCTGAACTTTTAAAGTCCCAAGTTTCACTTGAATTGACCAAAAACTGAGTCAATGAAAAATCATCCTATTTAGGCTCAAACTGACTTTTGCAAGTTTTTGACTTTTGACAGTTGTGAGAAGGTTGACTTTTGTGAACTTTGATTCAAATTTATTAACTGATGTTGATGTTTAATGATGAAATGAAACTATTACAAGCTATGCTACTGATATCCAAACACAATACAAGATTTTGGTTTCACAAAATCACAACAGTTAAGAGATTAAGACATATATTGTGTGATTTTGACTTTTAAGGTGTGCAGACACAATATGATGACAGATATGGTTCAAATGAACTTAAATGAGACTAAGTGGACAAGTATTGAACACAAAAAACAGCTTAAGCTTAAACAAACTACTCATCCAAACACCATTTTAGAAACTGATTTGATCTTAAAATTAAGCCAACTGCTAAACTGGCCTATGCAGACAATCAAACTGAGTTTAACTGACCTAATAACAACTAATCAAACAGGTTTAAAAGGTTTAATGATCACAGGTTCAAGTACAAACACAAACTGCAAACTGGATAAAAAATGAAAATGAGATACAAACTTACAAGTGCCCAACTTATTTGTGAAGCTTAAACCAAACCCAATACAACTATTCTAATCCATTTCCAATCCAAATCAAGCACTGCATCAACCATCAACCATTTCCATTGCTGTTTGAACCAAATTTTCTGCACAGTTGACTTTTGTTGACCAACTTGATATTTTGCTTGAAACTGAATAACAAGCTTACAAAAAGCTATATTAAGCTTAAATAAGCTTGCTTGACTTTAATATAAGCTATGAGAAGCTTGGAAACAAGAGTTTGAAACTCAATTTTGCAACAGTAACCATGAAAATATGAAACTTATGTTGAAACTTGAATTAAGACTTAAAAGCACAGTACAATGATTCTTTAACTTAAGTTCGATACATTTAAACTGGAAATTATAATTTTGAAGCTAAATTAAACTTGGAAAGCAAAAAACGACATACATAAAAATAAAAAACTAGGTACTACTTTTCCTCTTGCTTCCCTTCTCTCTTTTATACACCAGCTTGCTTTCCACGTGTCCTCTGCTCAAATCCCACTAAAAATCTAAGCCATTGGATGTCTTGAGCTCATTTTGGCCATTGGATCATTTTGGCGGGAAAGCTGTTTTGAACTCTGTGCTTCTGAATTTGCAACTAGGGGGGTGGCATTTATTGTGGTGTGAAAGGTTGGTGGTTATGATGATGAGGGGGGGGGGGAAGGTCTGAGGTGATGGGAATATGCCTGAGTTGCAGGGCTAGTGGGAGAGAAGCACAATGATAAGGTGGAGGGAAAGGATTGGTTTGACTGGTGGTTGACCAGGGGTTCAAAAAGGGTAATGACAGGGGGGGTCAAAGGTGTATAATGGCAGGGGTCCAATTCTATTTTGACAGGGCTTGGTTTTAATTATGATAAGGACCAAAATGCAATTATCCAATTCTTGAAGGACCATTTCTGCCAATATACCAAAGTTCACACAAGGGTCACTTTTGACAAGTTTCAATAGTGCAAGGACTATTTTTGACATTTTGAAATTTTCAAAGAACCATTTGTGACAATTTCAAAACTTGAGGGACTAAAGTTGTAATTTTGCAATTTTTGATTTTAAGGACCAATTTTGACAACTCAAGAATCCCTAAGGACTTATTATGATATTTTTCTTTATTTAGATTTACCAGGGACTGTTTTTGACAACTTTTGAAACTTGGGGGATTAAAACTGCCAATTATGCAAACTTGATACGTTTTTCACCAGATTTTGATATTTTTGCATTTAAAACACTTATTTGTGATATTTTTATCATTTTGATGCATTTCTGAGTGTTTTCAGATGTTTTTGCAGTTTAAATGGTACAAAAATGATGAGTATTTAGACACTCATCAGTACTCATTCTAGCAATTTTAGAATCTAAATGATCAACTAGTGTTTGAAGTTGAACACAAAGTTCACATTCACCACTTGCTATTTTACCCTTTTCCAAACGTGTTAGGACCGAAAAACATATGATTTATGTGGTTTGGAGGTCTAGGTTGGTGGAAGAAGATGAAGATCTTCATCTCTTCTAGTGAGAGAAAGTAGAGGGAGGGAGGAGAAGATAAGGATAACTTTATTAAGAAAACACACCCTTCAAATAACCAAATGCTTCACCTCACCCCTCATGGAGAGTCATGAGGGGTATATATAGGCCCTATCTTTGCCACTTAAACGATACTAGTCCTTAAGGGCAAAGTATACTACGCGTCTAGTCCAATTCACGTAAGTGACGTTATCTTTATAAAAAGCGAGGCTAACAATCTCCCTCCAAGATACCGTCACATGTGAATGGTTATAATGAGACCTATAAATACAAAACAAAGTAAATTACAATAGTAATGAACAATGTTGACTTTGTTGAAACGCAGAGTCTCTGTAGTCTAGATACTGAGGCAAACTTGAAGTTCTCTCCTTCCGACGATCTCGGCATTTGATCTTCTTGTAGCTCTGAACTTCAACTGTAACGGTCTAGTTAGGTTATTACTCCCTCCTAACTAGTGAGCCTTTTTTCTTTTTCTGCTCCCTCCCGAACCGACAACACTCTTCCAACACGCAGCGGAGAAAGTAAACTCTTGATCGTACAATGGTTGTCGTTCTGGGAACATCGTAACAACATAACTCACTTAGTATTGCATCCAAGTTGGTAAAAACGCCCCGATGTACACACACTACTTCTCCTTCTTCAGTCTTAAGCACAAATCCCTTCGTAATCCAATCACGGAAGATGAAATACCAACTTCTCCCTCCTGATGGTTGCGAGCTATCAGAATCATCATAATGTTGCGTACATGCCGTATTACCTTTTTCTTGATGCAATATGAACATCATAGCTTGATCAAAATTCTGTGAGAATATGTCGCAAAAATACTCTCAATAATTTTCTCTAACCAACATTTTATCGAACCTCCTTTGAATTCACCGGCTAATAATAATGACCACATATGGAGAAAACCCGATACGACTAACTTGAAAAGGAAGTAAACATCCCAACTTTGTGACTTACTGCTTGTTCTAAATTTTTGAACAATCCACAATGGCGTGTGACACTAAGCACTACAACGTAACTCCTTAAAGTGATTGTTACACACTGTGAGCACTACAACATAACTCCTTACATCAGTCATAACCAAATTGTCAAATTTCATAGTGTGCTCCAACAAGTTATCTTGAGACATGCATCCAACCAACCATCATCTCAAAGATAAAGAAGTCCACCCGTGAAATGTCACGTCAATTTCGCATCAATAATACCGTACAAAAACCCCATGATCATTTTTTCAGATCTTCGCTCAAGCCGTGAATTATGTATCCTTCCGTGAAAATTTGTAGACCAAAATACCATACTTTTTATGAAATGTCATCTAAATTTTTAGCAAAAGACATTAGCTAAAAAATTCGGATATCATTTTTTTTTAATCTGTTAATGCATTCAGTTGTCCACCTCTTGTAGCCTAACCATATCAAACATATGTGAAGGCCCAAATCATCAATCCAATCCAAAGCCACTAGCGGCCCATCAACAAATGCAACTCCAACATCTGATCCAACTTATGCACGTGAATCCCAAACATAATAATTCCTTCACATCCGGATATATTAATAGTGACAATTGTGTGAACCCTAAACACATAATATTTTTACTCCGCCTACCCATCACATTCTCATCCCAACTCAGAAAAAATAAATCCGAATCTCATCACATCTCATCTCGACATCATCTCAACCGAACAAAAAAAAACATCCTAAACCAAACCTTATGTTCATGTGCTTCAGAATCCGAACCAAGAAATCAGAGAAAAGACTTCAAGATCATTGTAAATATGGTCTCGGGTAGGTTATTTTGTATGTCAAGTTGATTTTTTTTTTGTCTTCAATCGAATAAAAGAAGTGATTGAAACCGATGGTTTTAGTCATTCTTTAGATTTCGAATATTATCTTGAAGCTTTGTCTTCATAAATGATAATGATGATATTGGTTCAAAGAAAAAAATCTTTGGAAAGATTAAAATTGAACCCATTCTGAGATTGGTTGATTTTTTTTTTTTTTTTTTTTTTTTGAGTCTTGAAATTGAATGAGAGATGGGGAGTGATTGTGAGGGTTCTTGAAGTGAGTCTTGGTCTAGGATTAGATGAATGGTTTTAGTTTGGAGTCGGTTTTGGTTTTGGATCCATTGGACTGATGATGTTGAATTAAGAGGTCGAGAGTTGTTTTTGGTATTTGATGATGTGGTCTTGGTCGTGGCATTATTGTTTAGACTACGCATAAGTATTGTCATTACCTTCTCGTCACAAATTCTTACGCGTAACTTTTGCATTTTCATTTCAGTTTCATACGCGTAATAGCAAGCAGCTTATGCGTAACTTCTTTCAAAACCTTAAGCGTAGGGTCAGGCTTACGCGTAAAGGATGTTCTTAGGCGTAAACAGGGTCTTACGCATAAAGCTTATGCGTAAAAACCTTACGCGTAACTTTTCTTCCGCATAACTTCACAGTTATGCGTAAATACCTCTGTAGATGCTCCTTATGCGTAAGTTTAGGGTTTTGACCCTTTGACCATTTTTCCGACCAAAAATTCCGTTCAGCTTCATATATACCCAGAAGAAGCATAAAAATGCTTCCTTTTTGACCCATTTGACCATAGAAACTGACGGTTGACCACTTTGACACGGATACAGATTGGTACAAAAAAGTCCTAGAAAAGGAGACAAACCTGTTTGGACAAATATGACACCTAACAGATATGTTAACACAAGACTTTTTGTTTTAGACCAAAAATAAGGATACAAAAACTTGTATAAAAAACTGTTTTTCACAAAAGTAATCGGAAAAAATTTTCCGACCCACAAAAATAGGTACAAAAACAGCTTCAACAAGTATCAAAACCACAATAAATCATCAAAAGATAACCATGGCTCTATACCACTTGTTAGGACCGAAAAACATATGATTTATGTGGTTTGGAGGTCTAGGTTGGTGGAAGAAGATGAAGATCTTCATCTCTTCTAGTGAGAGAAAGTAGAGAGAGGGAGGAGAAGATAAGGATAACTTTATTAAGAAAACACACCCTTCAAATAACCAAATGCTTCACCTCACCCCTCATGGAGAGTCATGAGGGGTATATATAGGCCCTATCTTTGCCACTTAAACGATACTAGTCCTTAAGGGCAAAGTATACTACGCGTCTAGTCCAATTCACGTAAGTGACGTTATCTTTATAAAAAGCGAGGCTAACAAAACGCTTTAGTTTTGGTTTTAATTCTATGACTTCTTTATCTAAACGTTGGTTTTGACTCTTTAAAAGCTTGTTTTTGTTAATTAGTTTTAAGCTAATATTGCATAGTTTATCATATTCATTATACAATGAGTCGTCATCAAGTGATGAACTACTATAGTATTCGTGACATACCTCGTCATTTGCCATGAGACAAATTTCTTCGTCCTCCTCGTCGCTCATTCCCCATGTGCCGCTCACGAATGCCTTTTGATCATCCCGTTTGGGACACTTACTAATAAAGTGGTTTGGGTCCCCACATTTAAAGCAAGTACGATCATCCTTTGGCTTCTCGTCCTCTTTGCTTTTCCGAAAACCTTTCTTATCGTCATACGGTTGTTTGACGTATCTTCCCTTTCTTTTAAAGAACTTTTTAAAGTCCGTTACCGCCATAGCATACTCCTCGTCATCACTACCCGAGGAAGAGTTATCTTCATCACTTGAAGCCTTTTTGGCTTTTAAGGCAAGATATTTATGTTTCTCTTTTACCTTAAAGGCTTCAGAATCTTTAGCAAGAACAAGCTCGTAGACTTTTAGATTGCCTATGAGTTCATCGAGGGTGAGAGTTGTCAAATCTTTTGACTCTTCGATCGCCGTCACCTTAGATCTCCACTTCGATGGAAGTGCCCTTAGATATCTCCTAACATGGTTACGGCTAGAGAAAGATTCATCAAGTGCTTGTAAAGATGTAATAATAGTATTAAAGTTAGCAGATGAATGATCTATAGTTTCCTCATCCGATATTGAAAATTGTTCATATTGTTGAACAAATAAATCAATTTTATTATTTTTAACTTGTTCGTTGCCTTGATGAGTTACAACTAAAGAATTCCAAATTTCTTTAGAGGTTTTGAGTAAGGAAATTCTTTCAAATTCCTTTTTCGGTAAAGCATTATATAAAACCATTTTTGCTTCACTATTTTTCGAAAGCTTTTTCTTCATTTCATCATTTAGTTTATCATGAGGTATGTTAACTAAATTTCCCTTATCATCATTTGAGGTAGCCTCAAAATCACCTTCAACAATAATGTACCAAAGATCAATATCTTTAGACTTCACATATGTTTCGAATCTATTTTTGCAATATATAAAACCATTAGTTTCAAGTAGTGGTGGTCGTTGCATAGATTGCCCTTCCTTATAATTTTCAGAACCCATAGTGATCGAAAAGTTTTTAAAATACAATTTTACTTTAAAACTTTTATAAACTTAGCTCTTGATGCCAATTGTGGAAAACTAGAAGGGGGGGTTGAATAGTTTTGCCGATTTTAAGTTGATTTCAAAAACTTTAGATCCGATATTATGTGAAATCGTATGGATGTTGAGAACGTATAGATCTAATGATAGTGCAAGCAAATAAATAAAGATAAGGGATAGAAATGACACAACCGATTTATAGTGGTTCGGCTACAAGGACACCTTCCTTGCCCTACTCCACTCCCCGAGTCACCTACTCGAGAGTTCAAGCACTATGTCAACAAACTCCTTCACTTGGCGAAGAGGCCTTCACAACGTTGCTTACACTTTATCCGGTACAAAGCTAGATACCGAGTCCGTAGCACGGTGGACCAAACCAACACAACTATTACACAACAAATATGTGAAATATCAAATACAAGATCTTCGCTACAGAAATCTTGCGGAGTGACAAATCAATCAAGGACCCCTTGCTTGGATGACTTGTAGAATGCTCGTGATCTCGCCTTAGAGAAGGACCTATATGAGGATCACAAATAGAAAGAAAGAAGAACAACTCTCTAGATCAAGTGATCTATATGTTAGAAGAGAATGAGAGTGTATATGAGATTTAGTAAGAAGAGGGGTGAGTTAGAATGAAGAAATGGCTCTCTATTTATAGGCAAATTTCCTCACTGTTCCCACGGATCCCTTCCACTTGGGATCCGGCTAGCACAAATCTAGGGATCCGTGGAACGCTCCTCTTTGCCCATGGGTTTTTTGGTTATGGGTCATGGGTTGGTCCATGGGTTATATCTAGATTCAATGTATCTAAGTATACATTGTATCAAGTCTCTTTGGGTATGGGTTAAGATCCATGGGTTGTGATTTTTACCCATCCTAATTAACTATTACAAAAAATGCTTTAATTACTACATTTTTGTATTTAAAAGATTATATGTAAATGCTTTACAAAAATAACATGTATCCTTATAATTATACTTAAGACAACATTATATATGTTATCAACAAAACACAAAGAGATCGCAAAATATTAATAAACGTTTTTACGGTTTATTTGTATTAACAAACTTCGTTGGTTAGGTATCTCCACGTCTTTCTCCACCATGCTCACACTTCAATTTGACTTTGAGTTTCCAATGATGAAGTTCTCGAGTCTTTACACTTTGTAGATTCTTTGACATTGACGAAGAATCATCTTTAACTTTGAGTTGCCTTTGATTTTGATGAGAACTTTCATGTGTTGTTGGTATGAGCATGTGGCGAGTCTGCACGATCCATCCACTCCGGAGCTTCCATAAGAAGAAAAAATAAAAACAGGTTAGTAATAAGCGGATTCCGGCACTTACAGGTTTGAATTTCGAGGGTGTTAACAGCATAGTGTGAAAACACATCTCTAATTCTTACAAAGGCTGTTCCTGAACTGGAGTCCAACAAGTGAGATAACGCGATGTACCGAAATACACCTACAGTTCAGATGAGTCGCTGAGGTACACCGAAGCATCACCCCACGACTGTAGACCGTTTGAGAGACACTAAGCGTAATCCACGGGGAGTTACCAAAGTGACCTGCTGTCAGGGCTGCTTGATGTTGACCCTGGCAGGAGTTTCCATTCAATCACTGAAGATCACAGATGTGAAACTTCTCATAAATGTTCTGGCAGATTGCTAAGATCTGCGTAGGACTCTAGAATATATCACTTGTGTCCTTATTGATAAACAACAAGAGATGTCATGTCAAGTGTTCCTATGAGATCTTTTGATGAATCTCGTGGCTCTAGACTCAATAGTGCATTT
Organism: Chrysanthemum seticuspe; assembly: GCA_019973895.1. Lineage (NCBI taxonomy): Eukaryota > Viridiplantae > Streptophyta > Magnoliopsida > Asterales > Asteraceae > Chrysanthemum > Chrysanthemum seticuspe. The sequence goes on along the minus strand of BPTQ01000008.1, from coordinate 153,995,671 downwards.
TGGTTTTCCTGAGCGGAGACTAGGGAGAGGGTCTCCTTCTTCAATACCAACGATCTCTAAGAGAAAGTCGATAGATTATGTAGGGTTTCCAGTGAGAATGAAACAAATCCCTTTTGAGAGGAATTGAGTGGCTAGAAGGTTTAGTGCAGTGCGTCACTGCGTCCATGACGTCTTTGTCTTCAATACCAGTGTCATCTAGTGATAACCAGTAGCATATGTATTGAACCCGGTTTCTGCCCTAAGGTTGAATATGGAGGGCTATTTCTTTTCACCCTTTTTCATTACATTTCTTTTTAATTCTTCAACCCCTTCTTTCTCCTTTCTCACATTACTCCTTTTTTCAATCATACCTAAGGACTTCTAATACTAACTATTTGTGATGTCCTTGGGTAGATCCCTCCGGCTCTGGCGGATCATAGGACGAATTTCCTATCCTTAGTCACCTTATAACTCCATGACTGTCCTATTGTTGCCATAAAACCATTTTCTTTGAAAATCTCTCAGAGTGTTTATGATAGAAAACATGTTTGAAACACTCCGTGAGTTTTATATTTTCAGAAACACTCCCCCTTCACATGTGCTCATAATTTTTGACAGAAATCTGCACATAGAGGGTAGAGTTCGCACTTTTTGAATTGATCGACTTTAAATGAACTAGACGGATTCGAGACACGTTTACATCACTAGAGAACTAGCTTGAAATTATTACCCATCCTGGTCAAGTCCATAGAAAGTTTCTCGAGATGGTACATGATTCCTCGTCAATTCATTGGTTCCGTCTGAGTCGAGCTCATTATGAGATTCAAACCACGATCATTAAACATTTTTTATCACATTTTAATCACGTCTCCTCCCCCTCAAAAATAGCATAAGCGTGATATTTTTGATATCAACGGATTAAACAACATTTTAGAATCTTTTGGGGAGACAAACGGATTTGATTTAAGCATGAATTTGGAACATTTTGTTTTTATACTCCCCCTTTAATAAAGCATATTCAATTAAAGGGTTTTAGAAGGAGTTATCTTGAGCACAAAATATTTTGAAAGATTTTGAAAATCTTTTTGAACAATCTTGAAAAGGTGCTCAAGATGATGATGATTTCTCACCATATTTAAATGTAGAGCACTGAAGCGTACACTTGATTTTTCTATCAAAGCACGAGTTTTGATTTGAAAGTAATCAAAAGTCATCATTTCGGTCCGGGTTTCGTACTGATGTATACGAAAGCCCTTTTATGAAGAAATTTTGAGAAACGACATGTTTTAGAAAACAAATTAAAGAACTCTCGCTCAAGCATCTGTACATGCCCGTATCATTGTTGAATGACATTTCTAGAAACGTACAGAATATCGATTATACGAGAGACATGTCGTAGAAGAATATTTTTGGATTTTTGATTTTATATTGTTTTTGTATTTTTGAAAGTTTTATATTTTTATATTATGCTTTTGTTGGTTTTTCAAATTTTGTATTTTGTTTTTCAAAAATATTTACAGCGAAGCTTTTTGGAAAATTCATTTTCAAGAAGAATCGAGAAGACGTTCTAACTCCTCAGGGGTTAGGCTTCGCATTCCAATTCGTCAAACTAAATAGTCAAACCTTTCTTTTGGAAGGGCTTTAGTTAATAGATCGGCGAGTTGGTAATCAGTCTTCACGAAGAATAATTCAACAGTACCATTTTCGACGTACTCTTTGATGAAGTGGTAGCGGACTCTGATATGCTTAGTCTTTGAGTGATGAACATGATTGCATGATATGGCTATGGCACTTTTCGAGTCACAATACATAGGTATTTTATCGAAAGTAAAGCCATAATCTGTGAGTTGTGTTCTCATCCATAGAACTTGAGCACAACACGCAGATAGGGACACATACTCAGCTTCAGCGGTTGAAACTGCAGTGCAATCTTGTTTCTTTGAAGACCAGCTTACTAACTTTTCTCCCAAAAATTGTGCTCCTCCGGATGTGCTTTTTGCTGTAACTTGGTCACCTGCGTGGTCGGCATCTGAAAAGGCAATTAGATCAAATCCGGATTCCTTCGGATACCAAAGTCCCATGTGAATGGATGTCTTCAGGTACCGAAAGATCCGTTTAACCTCTTTGAGGTGCAGTTCGGTAGGCTTTGCCTGAAACCGTGCTATTAAGCAAACAGCAAAATGAATATCGGGTCGACTAGCAGTAAGATACATGAGAGAACCAATCATGCTCCGATATTTCTTCGGATCAATAGGTTTCCCAAACAAATCGGCTCCAATTTTTGGTGAAGTTACCATTGGTGTTCCGACCGAATCACAATTATCCATACCATGATTTTTCAAAATCTCAGTTGTGTATTTAGCTTGATTTATAAAAATTCCACGAGGGGACTGATGTATTTGTAAACCAAGAAAGAATTTTAGTTCCCCCATCATGGACATTTCAAATTTGCTTTTCATGAGATTTTCAAAATGTTTTGAAAGATTCGGATTAGTGGACCCAAAGATGATGTCGTCCACATAAATCTGAACAATCAAGATGTCGTTTTTGCATTTTTGTGTAAATAAGGTAGGATCAACTGTTCCTTTGGTGAAATTGTTTTGGATAAGGAAAGAGGACAGTTCATCATACCACGCTCTCGGAGCTTGTTTCAAACCATAGATTGCCTTTTTGAGTTTGTAGACGTAGTCTGGATGATTCATGTCTATGAAGCCTTCTGGCTGACTCATGTACACTTCTTCTTTTAGAGTTCCATTCAAGAACGCGGTCTTAATGTCCATCTGATAAACCGTGATGTTTTTGTGAGCTGCATAGGCTAAGAATATCCTGACTGCCTCAAGTCTAGCTACCGGCGTGAATGACTCTTCAAAGTCTATCCCTTCCTCTTGTCTATATCCTTTGGCCACAAGACGAGCTTTGTTGCGAATTACAGTCATCTCTTCATCCCTTTTGTTTTTCCATAACCATTTAAGATCGATGATGCGAACGTCAATTGGTCTTGGAACAATATCCCAAGAGTCATGAAGACGGTATTGGAGAAGTTCCTCCTGCATCGCTTCTATCCATGCGGGTTCTGCCATTGCCTCGCGAATGTTCTTTGGCTCGATATTGCTAATTGAGCAAAGGTAAATGCACAAGTCGCAATCTGTGGCAAGTTGGCGTCTCGTCTGAATTGGCCTTGAAGGTTCACCAATAACTTGTTCAATTGGGTGGTCTTTTGTCCACTTCAGAGTAGAAGGATACCGTTGGTTAAACGTATGAGAGTTAGATGGTTCTTGTAAGCATGAAGATGATTCAGCTGATTCTGTAGCAAACGGGTTTTCAAATAAGTCTTCATCTAACGTTGCATCATTCTGGTTTTGGTTTTGCTCATCAACTGCTGGTAGAACGGGTGCAATAGCTGGAGTAGATGTAGATGATGTTGATGGAGTTGGTGCATTGGTTTCGACCGTTGTAGATGCATCTTCTGTTGGTGGTGGAGGATGATTTTGAGCGGGTGCAGCGGAATGATGGTTTGATGCATTTGTCGAAGTTCCACCATAGTATTCATCGAACATTAACTCGAAGAAATTCTCCCATTCTTGTTCTTTAGGATTGTCAAACGAAGTTGATTGAGCTCTTTGATGTACGAGTCCTGAACTGATGTGTCCAGAAGTCTGCGGGTTTAGTGCGGGTTCTAGAGCGAGTCTCTCAGAAGCCATATGTGAAAGTTCATCAAATTTCACATTCATCGTCTCCATGATCCTCCTAGTTCTCCTGTTATACACCCTGAATGCCCTTGAGTTATCTGAATATCCAATGAAGATTCCAATATCACCTTTTGCTTTCAGTTTTCCAAGATCTTCTCTGTCATTTGTTGGATAGCACAAAGCGCCAAACACGTGAAATTAAGAGATATCAGGTTTTCTGTTGTTCACAAGCTCATATGGGGTTTTATTGAATCTTGGATGGATGAGGGATCGGTTCTGAGTGAAACAAGCAGTGGCAACAGCATCAGCCCATAGAAATAACGGTGCACTAGAATAGATTAGCATTGTGCGAGCAGCTTCCACAAGAGTTCTATTTCTTCTTTCAACTACCCCATTCTACTGTAGAGTTCTAACAACTGGTGTCTGATGAGTGATTCCAACATCTTCAAAATAAGAACTTAACTCTTGATTTGTGAATTCAGTGTCGTTGTCTGTTCTTACAACCCTTACTGGAGTTTGAAGAAGTACTTGAATACGTTTCAGAAAGGTGATGATGATGCCTGGTGCTTCGTCTTTTGAGCTCAGAAACTTAACCCATGTATATCTTGAATAATCATCGACGATAACAAGAATATACTTTTTCCCATTAATGCTTTCAACTCTCATTGGGCCACATAAGTCCATGTGCAACATATGCAACTTTGCTTCCGAACTAGGTACGGTTTTGGGTTTATATGATGCTCTTTTGCTTTTTCCTTGTTCGCATGATGGACATAAGTGATCCTTGGTGTATTTGAACTTTGGAAGTCCGTTGACGATGTTGTCTTTGGCAAGATTATTTATGGTGTCGAAATTGAGATGAGATAACCTTCTATGCCACAGCCAGGACTGTGTTCCAGATGCTCGTGTCATAAGACATATTGGTGATGAAGAGGCCATTTGGTTTATGTCGATAGCATACAAGTTTGTATCACGATTCCCAGTTAAGAGATCAGTGCCATCCAAGTTTCTAACGAAGCAAGCATTTTTCCTAAAAGCAACCTCTAAATCTGCATCACAGAACTGCCCGACTGAAAACAAATTGTGTCCCAACCCTTTGACATAGTAAACCCGAGAGATCAAATAATTTCCAAAAGGTAGATCTCCATAACCCATGATAGCTGCTACATGATCATTTTCGAAACGTACGGTTCCCATGAATTTCCAGACGAAATTGATCAGCAGCTTCAGATTCCCGGTCATGTGCTTGGAGCAACCCGAGTCGACGATCCAAAGACATATTTCGATAACCTGCCAATTACAGAAGAAGAAGATTTTGGAAACCGTTTCGATTTTGGTTCCTTTAGGGTTAGAGGTAAAATCCTGATCACACTCATAGAAGTCATCTATTGGTAAGACAGGTGCATTACTCATGTTGGGATATGAAAGTGCTGAAGATATCAAAGTACTGAAGATATGAAAGTACTGTAAGCTGCAAAGTACTGGAAGAAGTCAAATAGTCAACGAACTGCTAAAGACAAAGTCAAAGTACTGCAAGGTGAAGTCAAAGTACTGCTAGGACAGAAGATCTGTTATATTTGTTTATGGAAAGTATTGTATTCCATGTTTAGATTACTTGTCGTACAAGGTTATCAATTGTAAACCGACTAGGATATCCTTGAGCCTATAAAAGGACTCCTAGATTGGCATTAGATGTACGATTTCAGAAAAAGAGTTTTAGAGTTTACGAATTAAGAGTTTAGAGAAAAGTTCGAATATCTTAGAGTTGTATTAGAGTATCTGCATAATAAGAAGATTTAGAGTTTTATTAATAAAGTTTTCTTCTTAGCTTTGTTAAGTAAATTCCGCGTACTTGATAAAGATTGCTCAGTGTTTCTTTGTTAATAACTTAGGATTTATCCGAGGTTATTAAACCTTAACAAGCTAGTTAAGTTAGTTTGATTAAAGTATATCGATCCAACAAGTGGTATCAGAGCTTGTGTGGAAACTCTGACTAGGAAGAAAACCTATTTCATAGCAAATCCTGAAGATGTCGACTGAAGCTGCATCAACTCCTATCACAGAGGTATGTTCTAAGTGTCATGATTTTTATCAAAAATTACTTAATGCTTATGTTTACGAAAGAGATAATTGTATTAAGGCTAGGTCTGAGGTAGCAGGTTATCAAATCACTTTAGAGTCTATAGAAGCTAAAATTATAACACATGAAAATAATGAAATGGCTTGGGCTGAAAAGTATGAACAACAGGATTATCAGTTGAAACTTAGTGAATGGAAACTAAACTGTAAAATTGCTGAAATTGAGAAATTAACTAAGGAAAGAGATGATTTGGTAGCTAAGTTTGATGCTTGGAAAGAGTCTGGCTTGTCCCATGTTCAGTATGTTGAAAAACAGAGAAGGGCCTACATTAGAACAGGCTTAGGATTTGGAATGGACTTTAGTACTATAGAAGAAAATCAACCTAGTGATCAGGATGATGGTGATTTTGAGGATATAACCACTAGTGATGATGAGCTAATTAACTATTTAGATTCATCTAGTAATGAAGGCTCAGTAAGTGAACCACCTCCTAAGAAAGACAATGGTTATCATGCTGTTCCTCATCCCATTAGTCATCACCCCTCTAGGCCTGATGTTTCTCGTTATGGAGTAGATAGTCTAGAGTTTAGGAATAAGCTAATTGCTAAATCTAGATCTGAGAAACCCAAAGAAACTGTTGAAAACAATGTTCAAAATTCAGCAGTACCTTTAAATCAAAGTACTGCTCAACAAGCAGTACCTTCTGCAAAACCTTTTCAAAACAGTACTGCTAAACCTTTTTGGGATAATTTTGGTCAAAACAAATTTTATCAGTCCTCAAGAAGGCAAAACAATTTTGGGCATAGACATAGAAGAAATCACTTTGGACATATGGGTCAAAAATTATGTTTTGTGTGTTATAGTCCTACTCACTTAATCAAAGATTGTGATAAACACTCAGAATATCTAAACAAGTTTTCAAGGAATAAGTCTTACAATCAGAAACCTAGAGAGCACAAACCAGTTTGGACTAATTCTAGTAGGGTTAATCACAGAAACTTCACACCAGATCATAGATACCCACATCAGAGAAGAACTTCAGTATCTTACAGTACTTTCCAAAGTACTGCTCAGAGACAAGGTACTGAAAACCATACTTGGGATAGAAATTCTAGGAGATCTCACTATCAACCTAGAAGGTATCACAATTCATATAGGGGATCTAGATCACAGGAACCACCTGTTAAAACTGAATGGGTAAAAAGGGAAAGTACTGCTGAGAGACATACAGTACGTTCAACAAAAAGTGAATCAGATGTTTTTGTGATACAAGAAAAAGAGAGTTTTGTTGAAAATCCACATGTTTTGAATGACAAGAAAATACTGGATCATGCTTTAGAAAACAGTGGAGATTATATACTCAAAGAATGTGAGTATGTAACCCCACAAGGGGAACACAAGTCAGTAATGGCTTGGGTTCCTCAAAGTAACTAACTTTTTCATCTTGTTAGACAGGGCAACCAAGAAGAGGAGCTTAAAGATCATTTTATTGTTGATAGTGGTTGTTCTGTGAACATGACAGGAAACAAGGCGTTTTTGTCAGAATTGAAGGCATATTAGTTAGTAAGCTATATTTGAGGGGAGGACTATAAGGTGTTAGGTATAGTCCTATGTATTGCTTGAGGGGAGGATGCTTGTTTATACTTAGTTTATATGAAGGTATTTGGCAAAGTACTGTTTTTCCTGAAAGTACTGCTTGGAAAGTACTGCTTGGGAAAGTAGATATTACAAAGAAGAAAGAATCTGTAAGTACTGCAGAAAAGATTATTTCAGAGGAACAAGAAGAAAAAGGTACTAATGTTCAAGGTACTGATGATCAAAGTACTGAACATCAAAGTACTGAGTTTCATGATATAACACCAATAACTCCAAGGGTTTTGAATTTTGAAGAAGAAGCTGGTCCTTCTACAGTTGTTATAGAGGAAGAGGAGGAATCTAGATTTAAACCTATTCATTCACCAAGTGATGATGAATTAGTTGCTACAATTCTTGATCTGTCACAACCAAGAGGAGGTGTTACTATTAGAGAAGCACAAGAAGAAGAACAACCAAGAACTGATCAACCTGCAATTGATCCAAAAGACAAGGGAAAAGGTGTTTTGGTTGAAGTTAAGAAAAAGAAGCTTACTTTGGCAGAACTTAGAGCATTTGAAGTTGCAAGGAATGAAGCTGCAGCTAGAAGAGTTCAAGAAGAAATAAATGCTAAAGATAGAGAAGAACGAGAAGCTCAAGAAGCTTTGGATAGAGAAGCAGCTCAAAAAGTGCAAGATGAATTGGATGCTGAAGCTGATGAACCTTTAAAGTCTCCTACACCTGTTAGATTCATGTCAAGAAGACCTAATTTGGCTAAAGAAAGGAATGCAATGATGGCATATCTAAAAAGAAGAGGATTTAAAGGATTACAGAAGCTAAATTATGTGGATATGAAGAGATTATACGATGCTGAGAGAGAAGCTTATAAGAAAGATGTTGCAGGCATTAAAGATTTTAGAGATGAAGCTTTTTGGACTGAAGCTGAAAGGAAGAAAAGCTTAAAGAGGAAAAGAAAAACTGAAGCTACAGATGTTCAGTTTTCAAAGAAAGAGAAGGTTGAATTAAGATCTGAGACTAGTGATGAATTGAAGAATTATCTCAGAGTGGTAGATTTTGATTATACTGATGAAGATAATGACATGAAGATGAAAAGATCAAAGATCAGTGCTTTCAAAGTTGAGAAATCTAAGAATGGAGATTACATGGTTTTTCACAAAGAAGATAAAAGTTTCAAAGTTTTTAAAAGGCTATGGGATTTGCTGCATATCATAGATAGAGTAGATCTATTCTACTTATATCATGCTGTGAAGACTTATTTTGAAGATAATCCGTTAGAAGGGATTGGATTGGTTTTACATGGGGATCTCATAACCATGTGGGAAACTGATGAAGAGAGTACTGATGATATTTGGAAGGATCAAGAAAACTGGGAGATAGTTTGCTGGAGATTCTTTGAAGAATCTGGAGTTCATGTCTTGGAGCTAGAAAATGGAACAATGATTCACATGTTTGCAGAAAGAAGATACCCTCTTACTGTTGAGCTCATGAGAAGAATGCTAGAGCATGGATTGGAAGTAGAAGAGGCTGATGAAATTGCTTGCATGGTTATCAATTTGCTTATAGACTGGACTACCATTGCTGAGAATGATCTATAACTGGTATGATTTTTGAATAAATACTTTTTGATATATCAGTACTTTTATTCAAAGTACTGCTAGTTAGACAGTACTTTCATCAAAGTACTATTTGCTGCATTAAACCAGTTAAATAAATTTTAGAAGAAACCTTTTGCTAAATAATAAATATTTTCTGACATAAAGGTTGAATAAATGGTTTTTGTGATGATAACATCAATAGGTTATCAATCCACCATGGTTACAAAAGGATTGACTAATCCATGAGCAAACGGCTCTGGTAAAGATATATCAAATCCGTTTTTAGTTGACAACTTGCTAATAAGTTGGATGGTCATCAACTCACCATATCAGTATTGTGAAGAGTTGGCTAGCCCACAAGAAATGGCTTGTGGTAAAGGCAGTGGAAAAACCATTATTGGTAATTAGTTCACCATTAGATAAAAGAACTAACTAGTCCAGAAGGGTACAGCTTTTGGTAAAGACGAAACAAATCTGTTGATAGCTGGTGGTTTGCTAAAAATCATATGGTTATCAATGTACCATGGTCTTACACACCAAAACATTTGGCTACTCCAAAGATAATGGCTTTGGTAAAGAGTTCTAAATCCATTGAATTTTCAATGATTCACTTAGATGTGATGAGAATAGTATGCAACTTAAACTTAAATTATTGTACACATTGTCATATGTTGCTGTGTTGCTGAAAAGATGGAGATTGCTGAATGCTGCTGTGATGAAAACAATTCTAAGAGATACTTTGACAAGAGCACAAGATTCTACAGAGATATAATCTAAAGACTAAAGAACAATCCATTTTAAAAGATGAAGCTGTTAAAGATATATTCACAAAGGAACTTGAAGTCAAGCAAGTAGAATTCAAGTTAGGGGAGGATTGTTGGGATATGAAAGTGCTGAAGATATCAAAGTACTGAAGATATGAAAGTACTGTAAGCTGCAAAGTACTGGAAGAAGTCAAATAGTCAACGAACTGCTAAAGACAAAGTCAAAGTACTGCAAGGTGAAGTCAAAGTACTGCTAGGACAGAAGATCTGTTATATTTGTTTATGGAAAGTATTGTATTCCATGTTTAGATTACTTGTCGTACAAGGTTATCAATTGTAAACCGACTAGGATATCCTTGAGCCTATAAAAGGACTCCTAGATTGGCATTAGATGTACGATTTCAGAAAAAGAGTTTTAGAGTTTACGAATTAAGAGTTTAGAGAAAAGTTCGAATATCTTAGAGTTGTATTAGAGTATCTGCATAATAAGCAGATTTAGAGTTTTATTAATAAAGTTTTCTTCTTAGCTTTGTTAAGTAAATTCCGCGTACTTGATAAAGATTGCTCAGTGTTTCTTTGTTAATAACTTAGGATTTATCCGAGGTTATTAAACCTTAACAAGCTAGTTAAGTTTGTTTGATTAAAGTATATCGATCCAACAACTCATTCTACCATTCTCGAGGGTGAATGTTCTACCCGTTGGTTTCCAAATGTCATCCCTAAAGTAAACATTATGCTCTCTATCAGTAGTGTAAAGCCTAAGTCTCGCAACTAGTCTTCCTATTCGTTTAGCATAAGTTCTTTTGGGAACATTCTTCTTAACAGGCTTAACAATCTCATTCTTAGAAACACAATCATCATGAACAGTAGTTAAAGATTTCTTGCAAGTTAAACAAACAGATTCAACAGATTCATTAAACTTAGCAGATTTCATAGGTTTATTACATTCAGATGAAATGTCTTTCTTATTACAAAGCGGTAAATTCCTAGGGTGTTCTTCTACTTTCTTCTCTTTATTCAAGCTATTACTCTTAGAGGCATGCGAGACTCTATTGTTCCTTGAATTGCTCTTAGGCTTTAGTCTGCTGCTCCTAGAGGTGCTTCCTAGTCCTGTAGAAGGTAAGGTACACTCATTAGGATTCACATTTTTATCTAGAGAAGTGTTAACAGCATAGTGTGAAAACACATCTCTAATTCTTACAAAGGCTGTTCCTGAACTGGAGTCCAACAAGTGAGATAACGCGATGTACCGAAATACACCTACAGTTTAGATGAGTCGCTGAGGTACACCGAAGCATCACCCCACGACTGTAGACCGTTTGAGACACACTAAGCGTAATCCACGGGGAGTTACCAAAGTGACCTGCTGTCAGGGCTGCTTGATGTTGACCCTGGCAGGAGTTTCCATTCAATCACTGAAGATCACAGATGTGAAACTTCTCATAAATGTTCTGGTAGATTGCTAAGATCTGCGTAGGACTCTAGAATATATCACTTGCCTTATTGATAAACAACAAGAGATGTCATGTCAAGTGTTCCTATGAGATCTTTTGATGAATCTCGTAGCTCTAGACTCAATAGTGCATTTTGGTTTTCCTAAGCGGAGACTAGGGAGAGGGTCTCCTTCTTCAATACCAACGACCTCTAAGAGAAAGTCGATAGATTATGTAGGGTTCCCAGTGAGAATGAAACAAATCCCTTCTGAGAGGAATTGAGTGGCTAGAAGGTTTAGTGCAGTGCGTCACTGGGTCCATGACGTCTTTGTCTTCAATACCAGTGTCATCTAGTGACAACCAGTAGCATATGTATTGAACCCGGTTTCGGCCCTAAGGTTGAATATGGAGGGCTATTTCTTTTCACCCTTTTTCATTACATTTCTTTTTAATTCTTCAACCCCTTCTTTCTCCTTTCTCACATTACTCCTTTTTTCAATCATACCTAAGGACTTCTAATACCAACTATTTGTGATGTCCTTGGGTAGATCCCTCCGGCTCTGGCGGATCATAGGACGAATTTCCTATCCTTAAACCACAAGAATCTTGAATTTTTAAGTGCAAAAATTAAAGCTTTAAGCGTGACAAATATGTAAAACGAGAGCCTTTACGCGTAACCCTTCAAAACAAACACAAACACTCCTAAACCATTGTTAGGCGATTGATACCAATTGTAGGACCTTACTTTTATCAACCTTATCACGAAATACCCACGTTAACCACAGTTATGCATAGAACTCGTGAAACCCAAACACAAACGAAGCTTAGAAATAAGATGAGAAAGCTTAAGAGAGATGGTGACTTATTGTTTAAAACCAGTATGTGAGAGGATAAAAGATGAACACAATAAAGTTGTATATTCCTTGAGAGAGAAAATACACACACACACACACACACTTTCAAGCACACCCCTCAAATGACCATTTGAGGGGTATTTATAGTACAAGAGGTTTGTTGCCCTAAAGGCTTTCCATGGGCTTTTCGTGGACTTGGAATTGGCTTGGGATGCTTAAGCTTATACACGGCTTAGCATACCTTAACATTTAACCAATTAGCTTAGCCCAGTCCACGAGCCCGTTGACTATTCTATCACGATATCTAACACACGTTACAAAGTTCCTAATCGTGAATGACCATCACTTCTAATAAAACTATTAAGGCTAACAATAGTCTAGAATGTCTCCGTGAGATTGTGGAAGAGGATTTCATAAATAAGCCTCTTGATAGAGAAATTAGGTTTGCGTGCATTCAAGCCAAACGATCTCAAGAGCTGCTAGAATGTTTAATAGCAACATGTCCTAAATCCTTAGGTGCAAAAGGAAAAGCTGTGATGCCTTGTTCTATGCCTAGTGCCAAGCATACAAACCATTCTATGCCCAGTTTTAAGAAAGTGAACACTATGGTGCCTTCAAGTAGTTCAGATCCCTGCACTTCTAGTTCAGGAATGCAAAAAGTAGCAAAACCAACTAATGTTCCAATTCCCTCTACAGGAGTAAGAAGTGACACCAAAGCAAGCGGGTCAAAGCCTTAAGGCAACACTAAGAATGATAGGACCTTGCATGCTAGGAATGCTCAGTGGAAGAAAGTAGAAGATCAGCTTAGGGAGAATTTGAATAAGACGAATCGTGTTGATTCTAGTGTTAGCTCTAAGCGTACTGTAATTAATGCGAATTCTGCTACTTTTGGCAAAACATGTAATGATGATTGCGTGGTTTTTGTTACTAATCTTGAATGTGGTGTGAATTATTTGTCTAATGTTGTTAAATGCCCAGTTAAAATTGTTAATGTTAAAATTCAAGCTAAGAAGGCAAAAAGGCAAAGGCAAAAGAAAGTTAGAAAACAGTGGAAACCCACAGGAAGGAAATTTAGTAATATAGGTTATCAATGGATACCTACTGGGCGTAAGGTTAATGAGTTTTGCCCTAAATTTGCTAAGTCAATGCCCACTAGAAAATGGATGCCTACTGGTAGAACTATTCCCTTAAGAAGTGAACATACTTTGAATAGGTCAAATATGGACACTAGCACTGCATCTATTTCTAATGACTCCATTGCTTCTACTTCTGATGTGGGTGTTCCAATCACTGTTACTAACCAAATGGAACCTATTCTTGCATGGGGATCCCAATTATCCAGTTATCCATTCTTGTCTGTGTTCAACTGCAGATCATTCAAATCGTTCTGTGGTACCTGGACTCAGGCTGTTCCAAGCATATGACTGGAGACTGGTCACGGCTCATGAACTTCGTAAGTAAATTCATCGGAACTGTGAGATTCGGAAATGATCATTTTGGTGCTATTATGGGTTATGGAGATTACGTGGTTGGAGATAGTGTGATTTCCAGGGTATATTATGTTGAAGGTCTTGGACATAATCTATTTTCTGTCGGACAATTCTGTGACTCAGATTTAGAAGTGGCCTTCAGAAAACATACTTGCTTTGTTAAAGAACTTGATGGTGTGGAACTTCTCAGAGGAACTCGTGGTTCAAACCTATACACCATCTCTATCGAAGATATGATGAAATCTTCACCCATCTGCTTGCTGTCAAAGGCTTCCAAAACTAAGTCATGGCTATGGCACCGTCGTCTCAATCACTTGAACTTTGGTACTATAAACAATCTTTCCAGAAAGGACTTAGTAAGAGGATTACCCAGATTAAAGTATGAAAAAGATCATCTTTGTTCAGCTTGCCAATTGGGAAAAAGCACAAAATATGCCCACAAACCAAAACCCACAAACTCAGTAATGGAAGTTCTTCATACCCTTCATATGGATCTGTGCGGACCAATAAGAGTGCAAACGATAAATGGGAAGAAATACATTCTAGTAGTTGTTGATGACTACTCTCGATTTACTTGGGTAAAGTTTTTGAGGACAAAGGATGAAACTCTAGATGTCATCATCAAACTTATCAAACAGCTTCAGGTTCGACTCAACAATATTGTTAGAATTTTTCGAACAGACAATGGCACATAGTTTGTTAACAAAGACTTAATTCAGTTTTATGAAAGTGTTGGAATCAGTCATCAAAGAAGTGTTCCACGAACTCCTCAACAGAACGGTGTAGTTGAAAGACGAAATCAAACTCTTGTGGAAGCCACAAGAACAATGCTAATTTATTCAAAGGTTCCAATGTTTCTATGGGCTGAAGCCATTGCCACTGCTTGCTACACCCAAAATCGTTCCCTTATTCACACCTCTCATGGAAAAACTCCATATGAACTTGTCCATAAACGAAAACCTGATCTATCCTACCTTCGTGTGTTTGGTACTTTATGTTACCCAACTAATGATGGTCAAGATTTAGGTAAACTAAAAGCTAAAGCGGACATTGGAGTATTTGTAGGTTATGCACAAAACAGAAAAGGATACCGAATCTACAACAAGAGAACCCGAAATATCATGGAAACAATTCACGTTACGTTCGATGAGCTGACCGGTCAAATGGCTCTAAGACAATCCAGTTCTGGACCCGCATTTCAACCTTTATCCAGTAGTCCTATCAGTTCTACTCTTGTTTCTAATCCCTCACCAGCAACTCCGTATGTACCTCCTTCAGAAGATGATTTGAAGAAATTATTTGATCCAATGTTTGATGAACACTATGAGCCAAGTGCTAATGATATGTCAGTTCCATCAACAAAGGTTTCCTCTATCCCTGTCAATGAAGTTAACCCTTCAGTTTCAATGTCATTAAGTCAAGAAGCGCCTGCTGCTGATTACTCTGTCTCATCAACAAATCATCAATCATCGAGTGTACACAATGGAAATGTTGTTGCTGTTACAGATGATGAAAACCCTTTTGCTCCTCCAGAAGATGAACCCTTTGAAAACATATTTGCTCCTGAGTCATCATCAGAACCATCTTCTTCAGGAGATATCAACTCTGCTACTTCAGTTCCTCAACAACAACCACATGAACACCTTAGAAAATGGACACATGATCATCCATTGGACAACATCATTGCAAACCTTTCCCGTCCAGTATCCACACGGAAACAACTTGCAACCGATGCCTTATGGTGCTTCTTCAACTCCGTACTCTCTAAGATCGAACCAAAAGACGTGAAAACTGCCATGAATGAAGACAACTGGTTCAATGCCATGCAAGAAGAAATTCATGAGTTTGATCGACTAGATGTATGGGAATTAGTACCTGCTCCAGATTGTGCAATGATCATTGCTCTAAAGTGGATCTTCAAAGTAAAACTTGATGAGCATGGTGATGTGTTGAAGAACAAGGCTCGATTGGTTGCAAAAGGATCCCGTCAAGAGGAGGGTATTGACTTTGAAGAATCGTTTGCTCCTGTTGCTCATATCAAGGCAATCAGAATCTTATTGGCTAATGCTGCAAGTAAGAACATGGTAGTCTATCAGATGGATGTAAAGACGGCGTTTCTTAACGGAGATCTTAAAGAAGTCGTTTACGTCAGCCAGCCTGAAGGCTTTGTGAATCCAGAGCATCCTACTCACGTCTATCGTTTGAAGAAGGCTCTTTACGGTTTGAAGCAAGCTCCAAGGGCATGGTATGATACGCTATCAAAGTTTCTTCTATCTACTGGATTCAGCAAAGGAGCAGTTGATCCGACATTGTTCACCAGAAAGTCAGGCAAACATTTAATTCACGTTCAAATATATGTTGATGATATTATTTTTTCCTCGACTGGCCCCAATGAATGTGACCGTTTTTCAAGTGAAATGGGTTCTAAATTTCAAATGTCAATGATGGGACAAATGTCATTTTTCTTGGGATTACAAATTTCACAAAGTCTAGGAGGCATTTTTATAAATCAATCTAAATATGCAAATGAGATTTTAAAGAAATTTGGATTTGATTCTAGTGACCCTGTTGACACTCCCATGATAGAGCGTACTAAACTGGATGAGGACCACTCAGGGATCATGGTAGACCAAACGAAATATCGAAGTATGATTGGATCCCTGATGTACCTCACAGCCAGTAGACCAGACATTCTGTTCGCTGTTTTCATGCGTGCTAGATATCAGGCTAAGCCTACCAAAAAGCACCTTGAAGCGGTTAAACGGGTCTTTCGGTATCTCCAAAGAACCATCAATATGGGACTTTGGTACCCGAAGGACACCGGTATGTCACTAACAGCCTATGCAGATGCTGATCATGCAGGATGTCAAGATACACGTCGAAGTACGTCTGGAGGTGCTCAGTTTTTGGGTGATAAGCTTGTTAGCTGGTCTTCAAAGAAGCAAATGAGTACTTATATTTCCTCTACAGAGGCTGAATACATAGCCATGTCATCTTGTTGTGCTCAAATCCTATGGATGAGATCTCAATTATCTGACTATGGCTTTGAATTCAACAAAATCCCTCTGTACTGTGATAATAAAAGTGCTATTGCTCTCTCATGCAACAACGTACAACACTCAAGAGCAAAGCACATCGACATTCGACATCATTTCATCAGGGAGCAAGTTGAAAACGGTGTGGTGGAACTCTATTTTGTGAGGACTGAATACCAGTTAGCAGACATCTTCACCAAAGCTCTTCCTAGATAACGTTTTGAGTTTATCCTCCCACGACTTGGTCTAAAGAGTCTACAACCGGAAACACTCAAACGTCTTTAAGAGGAAAACGAGGAGTAAAGGTCTTTCTTCATCCATCTCTTGTAAATATTTATTTCGAAAAGCAAAATATAAAATTACAAAACCTTCAAAAAGCAAATAGAAAATTATAAAACTTTCAAAAAAATCCATAAAAAAAAAATAATAATAATAATAAATTGAAAAATCTTGAAAAATTTCAAAAAATATTGTCTTTTTGTCATGTTTTTCTCGATTCGAAAATATCTACGGTCTTTGTGCTGTCATTCAAAGAATGACACGGGACTTTAGATGTTGTTCTAATGTTTCAAAAAAAAAATCAAAAAATCAAAAAAATATTTTTGGGAGAAAGTGAAACGATGGTTTATTGTCATTTCAGGCAGTAACCCGTTTTTCAAAGAAAGAACAGAGCCATGCTTTATCTTGTTTTTCAAATCTCATGCTCTGATTCAATAAACAATTACTTACTATCTAATGAAAACTAATTGCTTTGAAAAATAACTCGGACTCTATTTTTGAAAATCATCTGGACTTAACGTTTGTCAAAAATATCTATCTCTCAATCAACAAATTATGTCATTGATTGAGGGGGAGAATGATTTCAATTAAATCAAAAGGTGTTAGGACCAAAGATATACCAACCTTATCAAATACCCACGTTACCAACAAGAATACCACGTTCTACACAAACTGTTATGCGTAAATAAAGAGAAAAGATTAAGCTAAGATATGGTGACTTGATGTATATTCGTATGTATGTTTAGAGAGGTAGAGAGAAGAAAGATGAAAACAATAATATGTTATATTGCTTCAAAAGAAAACACACACACACACACTCAAGCACACCCCTCAAATGACATACTTGAGGGGTATATATAGGTAAGAGAGATGATGCCCTAAGGCTTGGCCATGGGCCTTGAGATGGACTTGGATTGGGCTTGGGTTTCACGAACTAGACAAGGCTAGCTTAAGATAACTTATGCCCAATTAGCTTAGCCCAATCCACGAGCCCGTTGACTATTCTATCACGATATCTAACACACATTACAAAGTTCCTAATCGTGAATGACCATCACTTCTAATAAAAATAATCAAGGCTAACAATCTCCCCCTAAGGGGTGGTCATTCAAAAGATGCTCCACTTGAATAGGTCTTTAATCTTTTTGAGCTTGAACTTTGTGAGTAGATATAGAATAGTCTTAATTCTTTGTTCCTTCATGCTTTGTGATCAGTTAATGTGGTTGTCTGCCATTGTCAACTTCGTTGGTTAGGTGTCTCCACGCCTTTCTCCACCATGCTCACACTTCTATTTGACTTTAAGTTTCCAATGATGAAGTTCTCGAGTCTTTAGACTTTGTAGATTCTTTGACATTGACGAAGAATCATCTCCTTTGATTATGATGAGAACTTTCATGTGTTGTTGGTATGAGCATGTGGCGAGTCTGCACGATCCATCCGCTCCAGAGCTTCCATAAGAAGAAAACATAAAAACATGTTAGTAGTAAGCGGATTCCAGCACTTACAAGTTTGAACTTCGAGAGTGTTAACAGCATAGTGTGAAAACACGTCTCTAATTCTCACAAAGGCCGTTCCTGAACTGGAGTCCCACAAGTGAGATAACATGATATACCGAAGTACATCTACAGTTCAGATGAGTCGCTGAGGTACACCGAAGCATCACCCCACGACTGTAGACCGTTTGAGACACACTAAGCGTAATCCACGGAGAATTACTGAAGTGACCTACTGTCAGGGCTGCTTGATGTTGACCCTGGCAGGAATTTCCATTCAATCACTGAGGATTACAGTTGTAACTCCCCTCATAAATGTTCTGGTAGATTGCTAAGATCTGCGTAGGACTCTAGAATATATCACTTTTGTCCTTATTGAAGAACAATAAGCGATGTCATGTCAAGTGTTCCTATAAGATCTTTTGATGAATCTCGTGGCTCTAGACTCAATAGTGCATTTTGGTTTTCCTGAGCGGAGACTAGGGAGAGGGTCTCCTTCTTCAATACCAACCAACTCTAAGAGAAGGTCAATAGATTATGTAGGGTTCCCAGTGAGAATGAAACAAATCCTTTTAAGAGGAATTGAGTGGCTAGAAGGTTTAGTGCAGTGCGTCACTAGGTCCATGACGTCTTTGTCTTCAATACCAGTGTCATCTAGTGACAACCAGTAGCAGATGAATTGAACCCGGTTTCTGCCCTAAGGTTGAATATGGAGGGCTATTTCTTTTCACCCTTTTTCATTACATTTTCTTTTTAATTCTTCAACCCCTTCTTTCTCCTTTCTCACATTTCTCCTTTTTTCAATCATACCTAAGGACTTCTAGATCTAAACTATTTGAGATGTCCTTGGGTAGATCCCTCCGGCTCTGGCGGATCATAGGACGGATTTCCTATCCTTAGTCACCTTATAACTCCATGACTGTCCTATTGTTGCCATAAAACCATTTTTCTTGAAAATCTCACAGAGTGTTTATGATAGAAAACATGTTTGAAACACTCCGTGAGTTTTATATTTTCAGAAACACTCCCCCTTCACATGTGCTTATATGTTTTGACAGAAATCTGCACATAGAGGGTAGAGTTCGCACTTTTTGAATTGATCGACTTTAAATGAACAAGACCGATTCGAGACACGTTTACATCACTAGAGAACTAGCTTGAAATTATTACCCGTCCTTGTCAAGTCCATAGAAAGTTTCTCGAGATGGTACATTTTTCTTCGTCAATTCATTGGTTTCAACTGAGTCGAGCTCTTTTGAGATTCAAACAACGATCATTAAACTTTTTGATCACATTTTAATCACGTTTCTCCCCCTTAAAAATAGCATATCTATGATGTTTTTGAAACAAAATGATTAAAAGATATGTTTTTCGAAAAACATTTGGAGAGAAACTGATTTAGCATGAAATTTTGGAACAATTCTGGTTTTATACTCCCCCTTAACGAAAGCATATTTTTCATACAGAAAATTTAGAATCAATTAAGGGTTTAGAGGGAGTTATCTTGGTACCAAATGTGAGAGATTTTGAAAAATCTTTTTGAAAAATTTCGAATCAATGGTACGCAAGATGAGAAGAAGATTTTGAAAATCTTTTGAAGATATTCGAGAAGAATAATCTTCATTTGTTTTAGGATAAGTGCTCAATATTTATGAAAATCGATTTTGCGTAGCACTTTCCTTTCTTTAAAGATCGGGTTGCAAGCGGAAATACTTACAAGCCATTGTTTTTAGGAATAGCGCTTGAAAAAATATTTAAAACCTTTGATTTTCATAAGCACTTTCCTTTCTTTGAAGCGCGGGTCCTGAACTAATGTGTTCAGAAGCCATTATGTTGAAGTCCGGGTTTCGTACTGAAGTATACGAAAGCCATTATTTGAAGAAATTTTGAGAGACGACATGTTTTGGAAAACAAATTAAAGAACTCTCGCTCAAGCATCTGTACATGCCCGTATCATTGTTGAATGACATTTCTAGAAACGTACAGAATATCGATTATACGAGAGACATGTCGTGAGAAGAATATTTTTGGATTTTTGATTTTATATTGTTTTTGTATTTTTTGAAAATTTTCTATTTTTGTATTTTGTTTTTGTTGGTTTTATAAAAGAAATGGAAAATCAATAAAGAAGATAGAAAGAATGATGAAGAAGATGAGTTTACAGAATTGGAACCCTCAGATGAGCTGGGTTCAGAGATATTTGATTCACCTGCAACCAAAGAAGAAGAGTTTTCACAAATAACAGTGTTGGAAGTACAAGATTCCTCACGGCGAGGGTGATCACTATCAACGGTTGTAGTGGTTTTGACTTCCTTATCCTGATGATTTTCACTATTATCTGTGTAGGTGCAAGTATCAAACATCTTTCCTGTGGGAATCCATCTAAGACCTATTGTGTTGAAAACTTTGCCCGTGGGAATCCACCTAAGGTAAGATCTAGGAGTTGTTTTATTATCAGATTCAGCGGAAGACTCATTTTTTGAAAAACTACGTCCTGAAGAGATCCACCTATTAGGTTTCTTTTTTATGTTCATCTTGTCAAAGGGTTTGTTTCTATTTGGTGTCTTAGTGGATTGTGCCTTGGCACGAGAATTATCTTTCTTGAGATATTGTAAGGCACATGCCTCATGATTAACTGAAAAGACACATTTTTTACATGTAGTACAGACAAATTCAATATTTTTGTTTAAAACAGCAGCTTTAACTTTGTCACTACAGTCTTTAGGAAGTTGATTCTTGTTCGAAAAGGACTTAGAATTCCTAGTGTTGTTTTCTAAGGGCATAGCATTTTCTTTTGCGCAACTACTCTTAGATGCAAGCCAATCCCTAGTCTTTTGTAGAGTGTTCCTAGGTAATGGTTTACTACTACTAGCAGTGCCTTGAAATCTTGTAGAATTCATCACCCTAGATGTTGCACCTAGAATTCCGTCTTTTCGAGTCTGTGCCTTCTTCCTAGCTTCTTCTAGATAGTGATTGTTGACCATGTTGTTAGAACCGACAGATTCTTTAACTGGATTTTTGGTCACATTCCGTGTACTATTCCTAGAAATGCCAGGTGTACTCACTTTTTCTTTATGAAAAACAGGTTTTTCAAAACCTTTGATAATTCTCTTTTTAATAGGCAGGGACTGTGGAGTGACTGTTTTTGACAAATCATATTTCTCATTGACTTTTGGAGGAGGCTGAGAAATAGACATTTTTGGTTTGAAAACCGATTTTGGAACATATGTATTCTCCTCAGTCAATGGTTTTGCAAACTTAGTATCCACAGCCTTTCCTTTTAGACATCCTAGCTGAGCTCTCAAAAGATCATTTTGCTCTTGCATGTCCTTGTAGGCACGCTCATACGACAGTTTGTCATACTTGCATTCCTCTGTTTTTCGATCAAGCTGTTTAAAATAGGACACGTTTTCTTTTTCAAGTTTCATAAGAGCTTTTTCATATTTTGAAACAATTTCGGAGGTCTCATCCTGGAGTCTTTCATGATCTTCAACAGAATATGTTTGTAAGATAATGGACATGATATCGGTAGTCATAACATCTTCGAAGAGAGAATCATTCAAATTTTCCAAAACTTTGATGTGTTCAAAACATTCATTAGCTTGCTTTACCAGGGATTTATGGTCCTTGACAAAGTCAGCTGTTTCTTTCAAAAGTGCTTGTTCAACATGAATTACCCTCGCACTGATGGCAGTTAACGGAGGGGCAATTTGGGTTTTAAAAAACTCTTTAGTTTCGTCATCATGACGAGTAAACCAGATGTTAGTTGTAATATTGGTTTTAGACTTGACAGTCTCTTGAAGATACCCAATTCTAGTTTTAACGTCATCTAAAATGCTTCTAGTATCACTTGTGTTAAAAGGATTGTTTGAAGACATTTGTTCGATTTTCGAAAGAGATTTGGGAACTACAACTGGTTTTGAAACTGGTGTTGACACTTTGTTTGAAACACTTGGTGTGATGGAAAACTTTGACTTTTCTTTTTGATTAACAAAAGTAATTCCATTAATTTTGCTCCATTTGTTATAATCAATCGGTTTAAGATCTGGATTCTTTTGTTTCATTTTGGATCTACTCTCCTCAGCTAGTTCCAACGTTTCAAGAGAATCACGAACAATTATAGGTTCATGCAAAGGTTGTCCATTGTTCAACACATTCTGAGATTTCTGAGCTTTCTTGAGAAACGAAGGAGGTGAGTTACCAAGAGCCATTTTATGTGAAGTGTGAAAAATCGGATTTACTTGATTAGAAAGCATCTTGTTTGATTTAGCGGAATGACCCATTGTAAGAAGCAAATTATCCAATTTCTTTATAGTTTCATTTTTATCCAGAATTTCATCAAGAAGAGAATCTTCTCGTTTTGAAAAATCAGCAATCAACTGTTTCTTCTCTTTTTCAAGATCAGAACACAGTGCTTTTTGTTTAGAAAGTTGGTTGTTTAGTTCAGAAATTTCCTTGTTTAAAGATTTGATTTTCAAGTTCAGATTCACATCAAGTGTGTCATACTTGAGTTGCAATTGTTTTTCTCTTAAAACAGATTCTCGATAACCAATTTCTAATTCTGAAAGTTTGTTTGTATGAAATTCATAGGCTTTGGCGTGCTCCTTGTAACTCTCAAGCTCAGTGGTCAATTTCTTATTCGCGGCCTTAACCTCGCGATTGACCTTACTCACTTTCTCAATTTCAATGCCACAGTTATTGATTAATGATTCAAAATAAGCACGTGTTTCCTCATCAGTCTCAGTATTTTGTGCCACACAGCCTCCATTAGGATCCACATATGGAGTTTCAGAGTAAGTATTGCTACAACTCGGATTGTCCATGTATGTATCATAAGTAGGTGCTGATGTCACAGAATGCTGTTTATCATGAGTAAACACATCACATATGACATTGTTATAGCATGGATCAATGATTAGTACCTCAGATACTGTATTGGCGTCATAGACAGGAGGTGAGTCTGACTCAGTGTCATACTTAGCTTCCTGAAGATTTGCCATGAAGATGCAATTTGCATTGAGTTCCTCGAGGTCTTCCAAATCATCCATAATAGCGAAAAAGTCATGTTCCTCAGCACTCAACTGGAACCCCGCTTCTTGCTTATCTGCTAACAAAGCAGCTTTCCGAAGAAAATCACCATTCTTTTTGTGCGGCTTAGTGGGACAGTTTCTTGCCATGTGACCCACTCCTTGACAGTTATAACACTTAACCTGATTACCCTGATTCACATTTCCATGATTCCCAACGACTGGAGCTGCAACATACCCATTCTGATTACCCACTGCTCTGTTCCCAACATTCTGTCCCATCTGATTTCCAACATACTGACCCGAGTGATTACCCTGATACGGATTCGCCTGATTACCGATGCGACTGTTAAATGCTTTGTCCAATAAAGAAAATATCTGTTGCAAGGTCGCTTCTGGGTCAGTTTCAGGATCAGTGATTCCTTGTTCCTGGTATTGTGGATACGGTTGTTGAATGACTTGTTTTTCTTGTGGATAGAATTGTTGTTGAGGTTGTGGAATGTATTGTTGCAAGTTGTTGTTGGTGGAAGATGATGAAGCTTGTTGTTGTGTATTAACTGAAGTTTGAGTCTTAGCAATAAGTGCCAATGGATCATGATTTTTTGCCAATCTTTCTTTCCTGACTTCATTCGCCTCAGCTTGGTTTTGTTTCAGAAAATCGTTTAGTTGATCAAAGTTCACCTGATGTAAGTCTTTTGTTTGGTTAACAATAGTGACATATCGTCCCCATTCTTCTGGAAGATTATTCAGGAACTTGATGTTTTGAACGATTGTTCTGGGTGCC
Organism: Chrysanthemum seticuspe; assembly: GCA_019973895.1. Taxonomy (NCBI): domain Eukaryota; kingdom Viridiplantae; phylum Streptophyta; class Magnoliopsida; order Asterales; family Asteraceae; genus Chrysanthemum; species Chrysanthemum seticuspe. Next base: position 153,971,576 of record BPTQ01000008.1, on the reverse strand, counting down.
AACTTGTTTCTGATAAGCTCATTCATCAAAGTGCAAAACCTTCCATAGTAGGATTCAATGGATTCTCCTGGTGTAGATGTAAACTTCTCCCATTCAGTTAGCAGCTTGTTCTCCATATCTTGTTTACCAATTTCTGTTCCAAAACATAGCCGTCTAACACGTTCCCACATATCGAAAGCAGTTTCACAACTGTCTACCGCAGCAAAGATGTCTATTGGTAAACCCAGTTGGATAATATGAATTGCCATGTCATCTGCATCGACTTGTTTCTGATCCTCTTCAGTGTATTCTGATTCAGTTTGAAGATGAGAGGATGGTGGGATGGGAGGTGTTGCATCAGGATTTCCAGGGACATGGACTTGTCGAGGCTTGAAGGGTCCATCCTGAATGGATTTAATCATGAGTTTCCCATTAGGTTTGGTCTTGATGTAGCAGAGCATTCGACTTGTCCATTGAAGATAACCACCTTTTGCCAACATAGGAGGTCGGTTTTCAGCACCGGCTGCATGAATGTCTTGTTGAGTTGCCATTGATGAAGGTATGATATGATAAAGTTGATGTAGGATCGATTCAACGATAAAGGAGTTGTGGTTGATGAAGATTAAGCTCAGTTGAGGTGTTTCCGAAAGTCGTACTCGTAAATCGGTTCTTAAAAAATTTTCGCCCAAAATTTGAAATTCACTATAAAATTCAATTCTAAGGTCGTATGAAAAATTTGAGTTATGACAATTTTGACGCCAAATTTGACCCGAAAATTTTGAATTTAGGCCCAAAAATTTGAATTTTTGACCAAAATTTTCACAGTTAAACCAAAATTTGAATCTCGCGTAAAAATTGAACGTTTAGTCACCTCGAAAAATTAAATTTTACTCAAGTTTTCACAGTTAAACCAAAATTTGAATCTCGCGTAAAAATTTGAATTTTTTTTTTTTTTTTGAAAAGCTTAGGCGTAGGAAGAGGAAGTTACGAGTAGACTACGAAGTTTCGAGTAGGATGGCTTAGGCGTATGATCTTATGCGTAGGATCTTATGCGTAGGATCTTATGCGTAGGATGCTTAGGCGTAGGAATCCTTAGGCGTAGGAAATTCTTATGCGTAGAACCCAACTTACGCGTAGCAAGAGTGCTTACGCGTAGGAATAGCTTACGCGTAGGAATGACTTACGCGTAGGAATGGCTTACGCGTAGAATCCAAAAATCCTTTACACTATCACAGTGTAAGAGATATCCAAAAGTCGAAGTGTTCCACACACTTATCCAAGTGAGGGAAGCACTGAGTCACCGTTATAGCACGAAGATTCTTCACCAAAAAGTTACGAGTAGAAAACTATGCGTAGTTGACTTTCTTACGAGTAGAACTAGGGTTTTGACCTACTCGTAAAAAATTTCCAACGATTCAAACAATTTCGCTTGCACAGATATCCTTAAAAACACTCGAATAACCCAAAAATGTTGACCTTTTTCACCCAAAGTGCCTAGAAAAGTTACGAGTAGAAATGACCAAAGAACCAAATACGAGTTTAAAAACGTCTCTAAACCCGTAAAGCTTGAAACTTTTTGCGAAAAACTAAAACTTTAACACCAAATAAACCTTAAACCACAAGAATCTTGAATTTTTTGGTGAAAAAATGAAAGCTTTGAGTGTTTCAAATATGTAAAACGTGAGTACCAAAACTTAACGCGTAACCCTTCAAAACAAACACAAACACTCCTAAACCATTGTTAGGCGATTGATACCAATTGTTAGGACCAAAGATATACCAACATTATCAAATACCCACGTTACCAACAAGAATACCACGTTCTACACAAACTATTATGCGTAAATAAAGAGAAAAGATTAAGCTAAGATATGGTGACTTGATGTATATTCGTATGTATGTTTAGAGAGGTAGAGAGAAGAAAGATGAAAACAATAATATGTTATATTGCTTCAAAGGAAAACACACACACACACACACTCAAGCACACCCCTCAAATGACATACTTGAGGGGTATATATAGGTAAGAGAGATGATGCCCTAAGGGTTGGCTATGGGCCTTGAGATGGACTTGGATTGGGCTTGGGTTTCACGAACTAGACAAGGCTAGCTTAACATAACTTATGCCCAATTAGCTTAGCCCAATCCACGATCCCGTTGACTATTCTATCACGATATCTAACACACATTACAAAGTTCCTAATCGTGAATGACCATCACTTCTAATAAAAATAATCAAGGCTAACAAAAGGTTATTCGTCATACAATTGTTTTCAAAAGATAATCATGCATGTTTAATCAATGGAGTTTAAAGTCTCATAATCCGATCATTATCAGTTAAAATGTTTTCAGTATCAAGTCACAATTCTCCTCAAAAGCTTTCAAAATCAATTTAAATCTACAGAGATCACAAATCTCAAATGATTAGAAAATTGTGATCGGGGGAGAATTTGTGATTTAAATTGGATTTAAACTGATGATTCGATAATGGTTTCACAAGTGTTTTGCAAGCTTTCCTCCCCACATGTGCCAAACGATTTCAAATTTACCATGCACATGTTGAGGGGGAGCATCCTTTTAAAACCACAAAGAATTGAAACGTGATTGATTTGTCTCTAAGTGCAGGTTCCTTCTAATATGTGCAAAACTCTTTGAAACCTCGAGGCACATATTAAGGGGGAGCAAACTTATGAAAACCTCATCCTTCCCCAATATGCTTTATCTACTTGATTTAATCAGGGAAGTGATGTTGATATCTTTTAGAAAATGGTAATCTAAGAAGTTAATTCTTCCTCTTGCCTCCGTGTGCTAAAACGATACATGATGCACATGTTGAGGGGGAGCTCTTTTTCTAAAAATATCAAAAACAATTCAGGTACAAAATGCTTTGATAATATATCACAAGTATCTGGATTGATTTTCAAATGGTTTTCAATTGGTTCCAACGGCAGATGAACAATACCAATTAGACCGACCAAATTTACTTTATGTATGGTGATATAAGGATGGTTAGGTTAGGTATTCGTTCCCACGATCCGCCAGAACCGGAGGGATCTACCCAGGGACAATCCACTAGATAGTGTAGAGTCCTTAGGTATGATGAAATAAAGGAGAAAAGTGAGATATGGGAAGAGTGCGGACTGAGATAGAGCTAGAACTGGAATAAACCCAACAAGGTTCTAGTTATGAAATCTCGGTAAGCACTGAAGAGGATGAAAAATGAAAAAGAATTGAATGTGAAAAAGGGTGAAAAGAAATAGCCCTCCAATAATTCAACCTTAGGGCAGTAACCGGGTTCAATACATATGCTACTGGTGTTTATTAAGGTAACATCAGTATTGAAGACAAGACGTCATGGACCCAGTGACGCACTGCACTACAACTTCCCAAACTACTCAAGTTCCTCTTAAAAGGACTTGTTTCATTCTCACGGGGAACTGACATTATCTATCAACTTTCTCTTAGAGTTTGTTGATATTGAAGAAGGAGACCCTCTCCCTAGTCTCCGGCATAGGAACCAAATATGCACAATTGAGTCTAGAGCCACGAGATCATCTATAAATCTCATTAGGACACTGTCAATGAAGACTCTCTGTTTCACACAATGTGGAAAGAGAGATTATATCTTATGAGTCCTACGCATTATCCTTGTGGTATTGCCAGAACATCTGAGTGATATGCAAACATATTCACAATGAAGATGGAAAGCCTTCTGGAGCCAACATCAAACAAGCTCCTGGTGGGTGGCATGTGAGATCTATCCAATAGATCAACCATGTGACAACTGAGCAGAAACAATGGGGCGATTCAATCTTTTGAATCAATCCTGGTTCAGGTTATGGATTGACGGATACCTTTGAAAAATCCGTCGTTGTGCTTAATGATTGATAATTGATTTTCTTTAAAACCTTCGTTGTATTGCGAAAACAATTTCTATTGAGCGATACACGATTGCTTCTCAAATCTCTTCTTATCAATCAGTGAATCTCAATTCGCTGGTTCACTCACTCCGTGTTGTCTTCTTTGAGACGTTTCGGTTTGAGAACAGCTAGAACAGCTGCGAAACCCTGTCAAGGAAATTCTTCGGAATTATACCTGATCACAGGCAGTACTTGTACTGATCAACGGGGAACCGTGGGCCGTGTACCTCAATTCAACGAAAGTGATCAAAGACACTTTCGTGCGCTTTATTGCTAATTGTTGTATGCAGGTACACCCGACGTTTGCAGCTGATCAGAATAAAGCGGTCAATCCATAGCCGCATGCTCACACAACACATTCATTTCTAAAGAAATCATGATTGGTGGTTCAATGACTCTGATATTTTCACTCCATGCTTCTGCTACGCTGCTGCAAATATCATGAATCAACTAAAGCTTCCGCTACTCTGATAAGAAGAAATCATGATCCAGAATGTGAGCATGTCGGTCCAAATGTCACAACATCACATAATACCAACACCACAATGGAATAGTCAAAGATTTATGTTAGCTGATGATCTCAATGCTGGCTCAAAACTCATTATCACGTGGATCAGTTAAAGACCTCCACATTGATTATCCAAACATGCAATAATGAAGAATCAATGACTACGAGCTTCAGAGAAAAGAACATTAACAAGAATCCAAGGACAATCTAATTGTAATATCTGTTTGTATTCAATGTAATTTTGAGGTGACCTCCCTTAGGGGGAGATTGTTAGGATTTAGTAAATTGTAACATATTGGATTTCACATACACATCAAATCACTAACACAAGGGGCGTATAAGATGAGTTTTAGAGAGAGAAATTTAGAGGTTTGGGAACTTTAGTGAGAGAAAGAAAAATCTTATTATGAGCTCCAACTCTCTACCTTGGGAGGTAGAGAGTATTTATAGTCTTACAATAAAACGCCACCTGACGGGCTGTGGATCAGGCATACAGTGGGTAAAGACCCATCCATCCTCCACGGTGTTACTTAACTAAATACTACTTAACATTAAATAATTGTGACTACGAGCTTTCTAATGAATACATATACTTGAGGTGACCGACACTTTAACTACTGGATTTTCCAAATCCTAACAATCTCCCCCTAAGGGAGGTCACCTCAAACACACATTAAAATTACATAGAATACAAACAGATATTTCATTGAGATAGTTCTTAAATTCTTGTTCATGTTGTTTGTTCTGTAGCTCGTAGTCTTTGATTCTTCATTTTTGCATGTTTGGATAATCTGAGTGGAGGTCTTTAACTGATCCACGTGATACTGAGTTTTGAGCCAGCTTTGAGATCATCAGCCACAGTAAATCTCTGACTCATCCATTGTGGTGTTGGTATTATGTGATGTTGTGACATTTGGACCGACATGCTCACATTCTGGATCATGATATATTCTTATCAGAGTAGCGAAAGATTTTGTTGATTCATGATATATTCTTATCAGAGTAGCGGAAGCTTTCGTTGATTCATGATATTGGCAGCAGTGATAATATCAGAGTCATTGATGCACTAATCATGGTTTCTTTGGAAATGAATGTATTGTGTGAGCATGCGACTATGGATTGACCGCTCCATTCTGATCAGCTGCAAACGTCGGGTGCTCCTGCATAAAACAGTTAGAAATAAAGCGCACAAGAGTGTCTTTGATCACGTTTGTTGAATTGAGGTACACGTCCCACGGTTCCCCGCTGATCAGTACAAGTACTGCCTGTGATCAGGTAAACTTCTGAAGAATTTCCTTGACAGGGTTTCGCAGCTGCTCTAGCTGTTCTCAAACTGGAACGTCTCAAAGAAGACAACACGGAGTGAGTGAACCAGCGAATTGAGATTCACTGATTGATAAAAAGAGATTTAAAAACAATCGTGTATCGCTCAATAGAAATTGTTTTTGCAATACAACGAAGGTTTTAATGAAAATCAATTATCAATCATAAACACCTTTTATTTTGAAATATTTGTACACAGTTGATGTGCTAAAGAAAAGAGTTATTAAACACAACGACCGGTTTTTCAAAGGAATCCGTCAATCCATAACATGAACCAGGATTGATTCAAAAGATTGAATCGCCCCATTGTTTCTGTTCAGTTGTTACATGACTGATCTATTGAATAGATCTCACATGCCACCCACCAGGAGCTTGTTTGATGTTGGCTCCAGAAGGCTTTCCATCTTCATTGTGAATATGTTTGCATATCACTCAGATGTTCTGGCAATACCACAAGGATAATGCATAGGACTCATAAGATGTAATCTCTCTTTCCACATTGTGTGAAACAGAGAGTCTTCATTGAAAGTGTCCTAATGAGATTTATTGATGATCTCGTGGCTCTAGACTCAATTGTGCATATTTTGTTCCTAAGCCGGAGACTAGGGAGAGGGTCTCCTTCTTCAATATCAACAAACTCTAAGAGAAAATCGATAGATAATGTCGGTTCCCCGTGAGAATGAAACAAGTCCTTTTAAGAGGAACTTGAGTGGTTTGGGAAGTTGTAGTGCAGTGCGTCACTGGGTCCGTGACGTCTTGTCTTCAATACCGATGTTACCTTGGTAACCACCAGTAGCATATGAATTGAACCCGGTTTCTGCCCTAAGGTTGAATAAATGGAGGGCTATTTCTTTTCACCCTTTTTCACATTCAATTCTTTTTCATTCTTCAACCCCTTCAGTGCTTACCGAAACTTCATAACTAGAACCTTGTTGGGTTTATTCTAGTACTAGCTCGGTTTCAGTCCGCACTCTTCCCATATCTCATTTTTCTCCTTTTTTCAATATACCTAAGGACTCTACACTATCAAGTGGTTTTGTCCCTGGGTAGATCCCTCCGGTTCTGGCGGATCATTGGATCTTAACCTATCATCCTTATATCACCATGCATAAAGTAAAGTTGGTCGGTTTTTTGATATATTTCTTCCGCCTTGAGACCAATTGAAAACCATTTGAAAATCAATCAAGATACTTGTGATATAAAATCAAAGTATTTTGTATCTTAATTGTTTTGATATTTTAGAAATGCTCCCCCTCAACATATGCATAAAATTCAGAAATTGTTTAGCACATGGAGGCAAGAGATCTTTGAAATCGTTAGATTAAGAATGAAGGGTCCAATCTTTTGATTAACATTTTCTAAAATGATCATCATCACTTCCCAATCAATTTGAGTAGATAAAACATTTTGAGGAAGGATGAGGTTTTCAAAATTTTGCTCCCCCTCAATATGTGCCTCGAAGTTTGAAAGAGTTTTGCACATATTAGAGTGAACCTGCACTTAGAGACAATTCAATCACATTTCAATAATTTAAGGTTTAAAGTAGATGCTCCCCCTCAACATGTGCATGGAAAATTTGAAATCATTTGTCACATGTGGGGAGGAAAACTTGCTAAACACTTATGAACCCATTTATCGAATTATTATTTTAAATCCAATTTAAATCAGAAATTCTCCCCCGATCACAATTATCAAATCATTTGATATTTTTGATCTCTGTAGATTTAAATTGATTTTGAAAGCTTTTAAGGAGAATTGTGACTTGATTATGAAAAAAGTTTTAACTGATAAGGATCGGATTTTGAGACTTTAAACTCCATAGATTAAACATGCATGATTATCTTTTGAAAACAATTATATGACAAATAACCTTTTGATTTAATTGAAATCATTCTCCCCCTTAATCAATGACATAAGTTGTTGATTGAGAGATAGATATTTTGACAAAAGTTAAGTCCAGATGATTTACAAAAATAGAGTACGAGTTATGTTTCAAAGCAATTAGTTTTCATTAGATTGAAAGCAATTGTTTATAGAATCAGAGCATGAGATTTGAAAAAGCAAGAGAAAGCATGGTTCTGTTCTTTCTTTGAAAAGCGGGTTACTGCCTGAAATGACAATAAACCATTGTTTCACTTTCTCTCAAATATATATATATATATATATATATATATATATATATATATATATATATATATATATATATATATATTGAGATTTTTTGAATTTTTCAAATTTTTATGGATTTTAGAAAGTTTTATAATTTTTTCTTTGCTTTTTGTTGGTTTTAAAATTTTGTATTTTGTTTTTCAGAATAAATATTTACAAGAGATGGATGAAGAAAGACCTTTACTCCTCGTCTTCCTCCTGAAGACGTTTGAGTGTTTCTAGTTGAAGGCTTTTCAAGCCAAGTCGTGGAAGAATAAACTCAAAACGTTCTCTTGGAAGAGCTTTGGTGAAGATGTCTACTAACTGGTATTCTGACTTCACAAAATAGAGTTCCACCACACCGTTTTCTACTTGTTCCCGGATTAAATGATGTCGAATATCGATGTCCTTGGCTCTTGAATGTTGAACGTTGTTTCATGAAAGAGCAATAGCACTTTTATTATCACAATACAGAGGGATTTTGTTGAATTCAAAGCCATAGTTAGATAATTGGGATCTCATCCAAAGGATTTGAGCACAACAAGATGAAATGGCTATGTATTCAGCCTTTGTAGAGGAAATAGAAGTACTCATTTGCTTCTTTGAAGACCAACTCACAAGCTTATCACCCAAAAACTGAGCACCTCTTGACGTACTTCGACGTGTATCTTGACATCTTGCATGATCAGCATCTGCATAGGCTGTTAGTGACATACCGGTGTCTTTCGGGTACCATAGTCCCATATTGATGGTTCCTTGGAGATACCGAAAGACCCGTTTAACTGCTTCAAGGTGATTTTTAGTAGGCTTAGCCTGATATCTAGCACACATGCACACAGCGAACAAGATGTCTGGTCTACTAGCTGTGAGGTACATCAGGGATCCAATCATACTATGATATTTTGTTTGATCTACCATGATCCCTGAGTGGTCCTCATCCAGCTTGGTACGCTCAATCATGGGAGTGTCAACGGTGTCACATGAAACAAATCCAAATTTCTTTAAGATCTCATTTGCATATTTAGATTGATTTATAAAAATGCCTCCGGGACTTTGTGAAATTTATAATCCCAAGAAAAATGACATTTGTCCCATCATTGATATTTGAAATTTGGAACCCATTTCTTTTTAAAAACGATCACATTCATTGGGGTCAGTTGAGGCAAAGATAATATCATCAACATAAATCTGAACGTGAATTAAATGTTTGCCTGAGTTTCTGGTGAACAATGTCGGATCAACTGCTCCCTTGCTGAATCCAGTAGATAGAAGAAACTTTGACAGCGTATCATACCATGCTCTAGGAGCTTGCTTCAAACCGTAAAGGGCCTTTTTCAAGCGATATACATGAGTAGGATGCTCTGGATTCACAAAACACTCTGGCTGGCTGACGTAAACCACCTCTTTCAAATCACCATTAAGAAAGGCAGTTTTCACATCCATCTAATATACGACCATGTTCTTACTAGCCGCATTAGCCAAGAAGATTCTGATAGCTTCGATACGAGCAACAGGAGCAAAAGATTCCTCAAAGTCAATACCTTCTTCTTGACGATATCCTTTAGCCACTAACCTAGCCTTATTTTTCAACACATCACCATGCTCATCAAGCTTCACTTTGAAGATCCACTTTAGAGCAATTATCATAGCACAGTCTGGAGCAGGTACTAATTCCCATACATCTAATCGATCAAACTCATGAATTTCTTCTTGCATGGCATTGAACCAGCTGTCTTCATTCATCACAGTTTTAACATCTTTAGGTTCGATCTTAGAGAGTACGGAGTTAAAGAAGCACCATAAGGCATCAGTAGCAAGTTGTTTACGAGTGGATATAGGACGAGAAGGGTTTCCAATGATGTTGTCCAGTGGGTGATCATGTGTCCATTTTCTAAGGTGTTCATGTGGTTGTTGTTGTGGAACTGAAGTAGCAGAGTCGATGTCTCCTGATGAAGATGGTTCAGATGATGAATCAGGAGCAAATATATTTTCAAATGGAGCATCTTCGAGAGTAGCAAAGGGATTAACTTCATCTTGTGAATCAGAAGCAATTCCTTGATGTACACTCGGTGATTGAAGGTTTGTTGATGAGACTGATTGATCAGCAGCAGACGCTTCCTGACTTAATGACATAGAAACTGAAGGATTGACTTCATTGACAGGGATAGAAGTAGCCTCTGATGATGGGATTGACAGATCATTAGCAGTTGGTTCATAGTGTTCATCAAACATTGGATCAAATAGTTTCTTCAAGTCATCTTCTAAAGGAGGTACATAAGGAGTTGCTGGCGAGGAGCCGTAAACAAGAGTAGAACTGATGGGACTACATGCTGATGCGGGTCCAGAACTGGGTTGTCCTGGAGCCATTGGACCGGTCAGCTCATCGAACGTAACGTGAATTGTTTCCATGATATTTCGGGTTCTTTTGTTGTAGATTCGGTATCCCTTTTTGTTTGGTGCATATCCTACAAACACTCCAATGTCTGCTTTAGCTTTAAGTTTTCCTAAGTCTTGACCCTCATTAGTTGGATAACACAATGCACCAAACACATGAAGGAATGATAGATTAGGTTTTCTATTGTGGACAAGTTCATATGGAGTTTTTCCATGAGCAGTGTGAATTAGGGATCGATTTTGAGTGTAGCATGCAGTGGCAATGGCTTCAGCCCAGAGAAACATTGGAACCTTTGAGTAAATCAGCATTGTTCTTGCGGCTTCCACAAGAGTTCAATTTCGTCTTTCAACTACACCGTTCTGTTGAGGAGTTCGTGGACCACTTCTTTGATGACTGATTCCAACACTTTCATAAAACTCACTAAGTTGTTTATTAACAAACTCAGTTCCATTGTCTGTTCGGATGATTCTGACAGTTTTGTTAAGTCGAACCTGCAGCTATTTGATAAGTTTGATGATGATATCTGGTGTTTCATCCTTTGTCCTTAAGAACTTAACCCAGGTGAATCGCGAGTAATCATCAACCACAACTAATACATATTTCTTCCCAAAGATATTCTGCACTCTCATGGTTCCACATAAGTCCATGTGAATTGTATGAAGAACTTCTGTAACTGAGTTTGTAGGCTTGGGTTTGTGGGTATATTTCTTGCTTTTTCTCAATTGGAAAGCTGAACAAAGATGATCATTTTCATACTTTAGTCTAGGTAGACCTACAACTAAGTCCTTTCTGGAGAGATCATTGATGGTGCCGAAGTTTAAGGGATTGAGACGACGATGCCATAACCATGACTTTGTTTTCGAAGCCTTTGACAACAAGCAAATTGGAGAAGACTTCATCATATCTTCGATAGAGATGGTGTATAGATTTGACCCACGAGTTCCTCTTAAAAGTTCATTACCATCAAGTTCTCTAACGAAACAAGTATGTTTTCTGAATGCCACTTCTAGATCAGAATCACAGAATTGACCGACAGAAAATAAGTTATGACCAAGACCTTCTACGTAGTATACCCTAGAGATAACACTATCACCGACAACATAATCTCCATAACCCATAATTGCACCCAAATGATCATTCCCGAATCTAACTGTTCCGATGAATTTACTCATGAAGTTCATGAGCCGCGACCGGTCTCCAGTCATATGCTTGGAACAGCCTGAGTCCAGGTACCATAGAACGATTTGAACGATCTGCAGTTGAACATAGACAAGAATGGATAACTGGATAATTGGGATCCCCATACAAGAATAGGTTCCATTTGGTTAGTAACAGTGATTGGAACACTCACATCATAAATAGAAACACCCATATCAGAAATAGAAGCAATGGAATCATTAGGAATAGATGCAGTGCTAGTGTCCGTATTTGACCTATTCAAAGTATGTTCACTTCTTAAAGGAATAGTTCTACCATTAGGCATCCATTTTCTAGTGGGCATTGTCTTAGTAAATTGAGGGTAAAACTCATTAACCTTACGGCCAGTAGGTATCCTTTGATAACCTATATTACTAAATTTTCTTCCTGTGGGTTTCCACTGTTTTCTAACTTTCTTTCGCCTTTGCCTTTTAGCCTTCTTAGCTTGATTTTTAGAATCAGCAGTTTTAACTGGGCAATTGATAGCATTAGACAACCCATTCACAACACATTCATGATTAGTACCAAAAATCAAGCATTCATTACATGTTTTTCAAGTAGTAGCAGAATTCGAATTAATTACAGTACGCTTATAGCTAATACTAGAATCAACACGATTCGTTTTATTCAACTCAAACATAGTGTTCCTAGGGTGATCTTCTACTCTTTTCCAATGCACATTCTTAGCTTGCAAGGTCCTATCATTCCTTGTATTGCCTTGAGACTTTGACCTGCTCGCTTTAATGTCACTGATTACTCCTGTAGAGGGAATGGGAACATTAGTTGGTTTTGCTACTTTTTGCATTTCCTGTTTAGATGTGCTGGGATGTGAACTATTTGAAGGCGCACTGAAGTTCACTTTCTTAACACTAGAGGTGCTGGGATCTGAACTACTTGAAGGCATACTAAAGTTCACATTCATAACATTGGGCATTGAATGACTTGCATACTTGGCACTAGGCATAGAACAAGGTATTAAGGGATTGACTTGCTCACCTAAGGTTTTAGGGCATATTGTAATTAAGCATTCTAGAAGTTCTTGAGATCGTTTGGCATATAAGCATGCATGGCCAATAGCATTATCAAGTGGTTTCTCTAACTTATCCTCTTCTACAATCTCACGTAGACATTCTAGGCTGTCCTTAAGGTATGAGAAATATGTTTGAATAGCAAGTTTGTTATTCCTAAGATGAGGAGGAACATATTTCACAAACAAAGCATATTTATTACAACTATGCACCTTTGATGTACCATTCTCCCCATTGGTCATTGGCATTTTCTCTTTTACCTGACTCTTCAGATTCTCAATTTCCTTTTGCAACGAAGTTATTTGTTCATTATTTTTGTTACGAGTGACTTTTATTGACTCAAATAACTCATTGAAATGACGTTTAACCTTTTCATTTTCTTCTAGAAAACTCTCATTTTCCTTTTGTAAAGCATTAACCAAGTTTAGAAGATGAAAGTTTTGAGAATTCCGAGAATCTAAAGGAGGAGGTATTTGGGAGCCAGTCACATTGTTCATTTCACCCTTTAATTGAGAAATTTGGGCTTTCAACTTTTTGATCGTGTTACAGTGAGCTTGAATCTGTTCATCACGTTTGTTTATTTCAAAAACTGCATCAAACTCTGGAACATCTGAGGATATCTTGATGTTTGAGGTTTTAGCATTTTCTTTGAGATGTTGATATTTTAGTTGTAAATCAAAATGTTCAACTTCTAGTTTAGAAAAATGTTTTACCAAATTATCGTGATCATCCTGTTCAATTTTCTCACTTAGTTTAGAGTTTTTGATTTCAAGCTCAATGACACGATCATGGGAGACTTTCAAAGCAACAGATAATTCATGAAATTGAGAAGCAGTAATAGAACAATTAGTGGCAGTATAGAACACATCTTGAGAGATACATTCAGAAATCAGATTCTCATTTAAGGTATGCAAGTTCTTCCTCTCAATTTCATTATATTTTAACGCTCGCTCATAGTCACTAACCTCAACTATCATTGCATCAAATTCCTTTTCCATTCATTTAATATATGTATCTATCCCCTTTTTAAGACTCTCAAATTGATCTTTTAGTTGTTTAAAGAAAGGCATGACCTCAGTTAAATAACATTCTTTTGTTTGCTCAAAACCCCTTTCCCCTTCAGTTATCCCAGTGGGTGTGATCCTTTTCTTACAAGTTTTCTCAAAGTCAACAAAATGCATTGGTGTATTTGGAGGATACACAGTCGCTGCATGCATTTTCCTAAGGGGAGGGTTTGTTTCAACAAGATTTTCAGCTTTTTGCTTATCTGAGTCCTTTTCCAGAACACTTGTTCAGGTGTTAACAAAGTTTGAGGCTTAAACATGTTTAAGGAAATCCAATTTTCCTTTTTGTAATCATGGGGTTTGACAATAATCTTATTCTCTTTGCACTTGGGATCGTTAAGCTTTTTATCCATTTTCTCCCTAGATGCATCATCTAATTTTCTATCTTCCTCAGTGCAATCAATGCAACTAGGTGTCTGTCTAGGTTTAAGAATCTCATTGCCATCATAGATTACATTTTGAGCAGCCTGTGCTATCTTACCATACTTAGGGTTGGGTTTATCTACAATGGGAACACTATGCTTATCGCTTAAGACTCTATGCTTAGTGACCATGTGAGCAGTCTAAATGGTATTCCCTTGTACGTACAGCTTATTTTCAAGCTTGTTTTTCAAATTTTTTAGATTGGAGAAATCATTCAAAAGTTTTGATTCCTTAGCACTGAATTCTTGCTTAAGCATTTTAACATTTTTTTGAAGTTCTTGTTTTTGCTTAGCAGTTTTAGAAAGCTTTTCTTGTAAGGAGTTTAACTCTTGTTTTAATACATCTTCTCTAAACTTACTTTTTCTAAGAGTTGTACGCATTTGATCATCCATTTCCTGCTCACGGGTGGTTAACTCAAACTTAGCACGTTGTTCATAGATGGCAACTCGTTCTTTATAGGCATTAAGTTCAGGGATAACAGAATCATCAGGGGCACATGCAGTGTATTCATCAAAAACATAGTCATCATTGACTACAGAAGATGCATCACTTGGTACAATCTCACTTTCACTTTGTTTCACGTATTGATCATATGGGACAACATTGATATTACCCATATTTTCAATATCTGACTCAATAGTTTCAGTTGATTGTACTTTGTCATGCATCTTTTGCACATCAGCATCATCGTATAGTTTTAATACCTCAGAAATGATTTTGTCTTTGGATGGACCAGCTTGTGGTGATGAAGAGACTTTAGAAGGGACCATTGGAGAAATGCTAGCCATGAAAATTGTTTGTGCAGTAGGTTTATCATCAACGTCAGAGTCGTATGCATCACAATCAGCGACTTGAAAGGCATTCTGATGATTGTGGCCTATCTCTTGAATTGGCTGCTCATCCACATCTGCATCATATGTCTTGGCATTTCCCTCAGCAAGAAACAACAACTCCTCTTCATCCAAAGCTGCACCATTATCCTGAGCTTGCACAAGCAACATCTTATCCCTGAAGTACTCTGCATTCTGAGGGCGTTTTGGCGATGTGCAGTTCCTTGCAATATGTCCATCACCACCACAGTTGTAACACTTGATCGGCTTTGCTTGTCCTTGATTTCCATTCCTTCCCCTATTCTGATTTGCCACATATCCTCTACCAACTCCACCTCTTCCTTGTTCATACTGCCTTTCTTGAACTGGTTATACCATAACCTTCCCATCTCTGACAGTGGCTTGATTGTGTGGATTAGATGCTGTTCTGAGGTTGTTGTTGGTGTGTAGGAGAGTGTTCATGTTTTGACTAACCATGAGAGACAGTTGGTTGATGAAGTTTTCCATGAGTGTGTTAGAGTCTGGAGGCTTATATGATGGATCGGGAATGAGCTTGTAATTACCATTACCAGTGGGTATGACTTGTGAAGCTTTGGTTGTAATCCCAACATTGGTGTAAAATGCTGTTGAATCATTTGATGAACTTGTTTCTCCCTGTTTTGATTTGAACTGATTAAGAATCATTTTTTCAAACATGGCATGTCTCTCATTCTAAAGCAGGAAGGCATATAGTTGTTCATAGTTGGTGTTCTTCAAACCTTTGGTTAGCTTCACAGAGGTGACAAACTTGTGCCATTCGGGATTCATGTTGTTCACAAATTTTGAGTTCAACTGAATGTTTGGCATGGTCATTTTGATATTCCTCATATCATTAACAAGCTTGTGGAATCTCACGTAATACTCATAGACACTCTCATCTGGTTTCATCTTGAAGTGCTCAAATTCATCATAGAGTTGTGATTCTCTGTCTTCCATAGTTAATTCAGAACCTGAGAGAAGCATCTTGACATTATCCCACACTGCCTTGGCTTCGGTGTTGTGATTGATAAGCTTGTAGATATCCTTTGGAAGACCTTGAAGTATGATGTTAGAAGCCCTGATATCAGCATCGAACCTCTTTTTCTCCTTATCATTGAGCTCATCATATGTCTTTGGTCTGTCTATTCCATAGATCATTGTTCCATCTGCAGCTGTATCAATTAAGTCTCTAGTAGTCTCAATCTGATAAGGTCCTTCATCAATTGATTTGAGAATGTTAACCCCATTTTCCTTTCCAAGACAATACAATCTGATTCGTTGTGCCCAAGAGTCATTGTCAGTTCTGTCAAGCATAGGTGGACGAGTATCTGAACCAGCTGCTTGAACATTCTCAGCAACAGTGGGGATGATTGTAGGTACGTTGGTAGACATGTTAACAGATTACACGGGATTTTAAAACTCTATGATTAAACCGGGAAATAGATTCTTTCACTGAATTTACTAAATCAAGAGAAAACCGTATAACAACCAAAAGTTCAACCAAGTCGCTAAGAAACCTTGAACCAAGTCGCTAAGCACCAAGTTACTAAGAATTATGACAACAAGTCGCTAGGCACCAAGTCGCTACAAATTTTGACAGCAAGTCGCTAAGTACCAAATCGCTAAGATGTCAAGTCGCTAAATAGCAACTCGCTAAGGTCCAAATCGCTAACACCAAGTCGCTAAGAAACTTAAAGAACAAGTCGCTATCAAAATTGAAAGCAAGTCGCTACCTTACCAAGTCGCTACCCGTAGTGGAGAATCCACTAAGTGTACTGTTTGTCGGCTTGTCTCAAAAGGCAAGTCGCTACCAAAACTCACTACAACTCGCTACCTTTTACTGAAGCAAGTCGCTACCAAGAAATTCACTCCGAGAGCCAAGTCGCTACCAAGAAAAACTTTAAAAACACACTTTTCAATCCAAAACAAGCACAACCACAGTGATTCAAGCTTACCAAATCAAGACCCAAGCACATACAATGATTCTAAACACAAAAGTACACCCAAAATTCAAACTTTAACACAATAAATGAACCAAATGATGCAAAAACCACTAAACTTTTTCAAACTCAAAAACCATCTAAAAACCACTAGAAATCCAAGGATATGTAAGAGATGATCTAACCATGGCTCTTGATACCATTTGTAACATATTGGATTTCACAAATACACTAGACCATAACCACAAGTAGGCGTACACAATAGTTTTAGAGAGAGAAAGTTAGAGGTTTGGGAACTTTAGTGAGAGAAAGAAAAATCTTATTATGAGCTCCAACTCTCTACCTTGGAAGGTAGAGAGTATTTATAGTCTTTACACAAATCGCCACCTAACGGGCTGTGGATCAGACAAACAGTGGGTAAAGACCTGTCCGTCCTCCACAGTGTTACTTAAACTAAATACTACTTAACTTATAATAATCTACGACTACGAGCTTTCTAACGATTATATATACTTGAGGTGACCGACTCTTTAATAACTGGATTTACTAAATCCTAACAACAAGCAGATTGGAGAAGACTTCATCATGTCTTCGATAGAGATGGTGTAAAGATTTGAACCACGAGTTCCTCTTAACAGTTCCACACCATCAAGTTCTCTAACGAAACAAGCATGTTTTCTAAATGCCACTTCTAGATCGGAATCACAGAATTGACCAACAGAAAACAAGTTATGACAAAGACCTTCAACATAATATACCCTGGAGATTACACTTTTGCCAACAACATAGTCTCCATAACCCATAATTTCTCCAAAATGGTCGTTCCCGAATCTAATAGTCCCGATGAATTTACTCACGAAGTTCATGAGCCGCGAGCGATCTCCAGTCATATGCTTGGAACAGCCTGAGTCCAGGTACCACAGAACGATTTGAACGATCTCTGAAATGATTGATTATTTGGATGGACCAGCCTGTTGTGATGATGAGACCTTTGGAGAGACCATTGGAGAAATGCTAGCCATGAAGATTGTCTGGGCAGTAGGTTCATCATCGACGTCAGAGTCAAATGCATCACAGTCAGCTACTTGAAAGGCATTTTGATGATTGTCACATATTTCCTGAATTGGCTGCTCATCAACATCAACATCATAAGTTTTGGCATTTCCCTCAGCAAGAAACAACAACTCCTCTTCATCCAAAGCTGCTCCATTATCCTAAGCTTACACAAGTAACATCTTGTCTCTGAAGTATTCTGCATTCTGTGGACGTTTTGGAGATGTGCAGTTCCTCGCAATATGTCCCTCACCACCACTGTTGTAGCATTTGATTGGCTTTGCTTGTCCTTGATTGGCATTTCTTCCACGATTCTGATTAGCCATATACCCTCTACCAACTCCTCCTCTTCCCTGTTCATACTGCCTTCCTTGAGCTGGCTGCACCATAACCTTTCCATCTCTGACAGTAGCTTGATTGTCTGGATTGGATGCTGTTATGAGATTATTGTTGGTGTGTGGGAGGGAATTCATATTTTGACTAACCATGAGAGATAGTTGATTGATGAAGTTTTCCATGAGTGTGTTTGAGTCATGAGGCTTATATGCTGGATCAGGGATGAGCTTGTAATTACCATTACCCGTGGGTATGACTTGAGAAGCTTTGGTGGTAATTCCAACATTGGTGTAAAAGGCTGTAGAATCATTTGACGAACTTGTTTCTCCCTGCTTAGATTTGAACTGTTCAAGAATCCTTCGTTCAAACATAGCATGTCTTTCATTCTGAAAAAGGAAGGCATACAGTTGGTCATAGTTGGTGTTCTTCAATCCTTTGGTTAGCTTCACAGAGGTGACAAATTTGTGCCATTCGGGATTCATGTTGTTCACAAACTTTGAGTTCAGCTGAATATTTGGCATGGTCATTTTGATATTCCTCATATCATTCACAAGCTTGTGGAATCTCACGTAATATTCATAGATACTTTGTAACATATTGGATTTCACAAACACATCAAATCATGATCAACAAGGGGCTTATAACTTGAGGTTTTAGTGAGAGAAATAGTTAGAGGTTTGGGAACTTAGTGAGAGAAAGTAAAAGTAATATTATGAGCTCCAACCCTCTACCTTGGGAGGTAGAGGGTATTTATAGTCTTACATAAAACGCCACCTACAGGCTGTGGATCAGGCATAAAGTGGGTAAAGACCCATCCGTCCTCCACGGTGTTACTTAACTAAGAAGTACTTAATATTAAATAACTACGACTACGAGCTTTCTAACGATTACATATACTTGAGGTGACCGACACTTTAATAACTGGATTTACTAAATTCTAACAATCTCCCCCTAAGGGAGGTCACCTCAAATTACATAGAATACAAACAGATATTACATTAAGATTGTTCTTGGATTCTTGATAATGGTCTTTGCTCTGTAGCCCGTATTCATTGATTCTTCATTTTTGCATGTTTGGTTAATCCAAGTGGAGGTCTTTAACTGATCCACGTGATAATGAGTTTTGAGACAGCATTGAGATCATCAGCTACAATAAATCTCTGACTCTTCCATTGCGGTGTTGACATTATGTGAAGTTGTGACTTTTGGACCGACATGCTCACATTCTGGATCATGAAATCTTTTCATCAGAGTAGCGGAAGATTTAGTTGATTCATGATATTTGCAGCAGCGTAGCAGAAGCATGGAGTGAAAATATCAGAGTCATTGATGCACTTATCATGATTTCTTTAGAAATGAATGTGATGAGTGAGCATGCGGCTATGGATTGACCTCTCCATTCTGATTAGCTGCAAACGTCGGACGTACCTGCATAGAACAGTTAGCAATAAAGCGCACGAAAGTGTCTTTGATCACTTTCGTTGAATTGAGGTACACGACCCACGGTTCCCCGTTGATCAGTACAAGTACTGCCTGTGATCAGGTATAATTTCGAAGAATCTCCTTGACAGGGTTTCGCAGCTGTTCTAGCTGTTCTCAAACCGGAACGTCTCAAAGAAGACAACACGGAGTGAGTGAACCAGCGAATTTGAGATTCACTGATTGATGAAAAGAGATTTGAAAAACAATCGAGTACTGCTCAATAAAGTGTTTTTGCAATACATCGAGGGTTTTTGAGAAAAATCAATTATCAATCATAAACACCTTTTATATTTGAAATATTAATACACAGTCGATGTGCTAAAGAAAAGAATTTTTAAGCACAACGATCGGTTTTTCAAAAGTATCCATCAATCCATAACCTGAACCAGGATTGATTCGTAAGTTTGAATCTCGCCATTGTTTCTGTTCAGTTGTCACATGGTTGATCTATTGGATAGATCTCACATTCCACCTACCAAGAGCTTATTTGATGTTGGCTCTAGAAGGCTTTCCATCTTCATTGTGAATATGTTTGCATATCAATCAGATGTTCTGGCAATACCACAAGGATAATGCGTAGGACTCATTAGATATAATCTCTCTTTCCACATTGTGTGAAACAGAGAGTCTTCATTGACAGTGTCCTAAAGAGATTTATTTGATGATCTCGTGGCTCTAGACTCAATTGTGCACATTTGGTTCCTATGCCGGAGACTAGGGAGAGGGTCTCCTTCTTCAATATCAACAATCTCTAAGAGAGAATCGATAGATTATGTAGGTTCCCCGTGAGAATGAAACAAGCCCTTTTAAGAGGAACTTGAGTGGCTTGAGAAGTTGTAGTGCAGTGCATCACTGGGTCCATGATGTCTTGTCTTCAATACCAGTGTTACCTTAGTAACCACCAGTAGCATTTGAATTGAACCCGGTTTCTGCCCTAAGGTTGAATAATTGGAGGGCTATTTATTTTCACCCTTTTCTCATTCAATTCTTTTTCATTCTTCAACCCCTTCAGTACTTACCGAGATTTCATAACTAGAACCTTATTGGGTTTATTCCAGTTCTAGCTCTATCTCAGTCCGCACTCTTCCCATATCTCACTTTTCTCCTTTTTTTCGTCATACCTAAGGACTTCTACACTATCTAGTGGATTGTCCCTGGGTAGATCCCTCCGGCTCTGGCGGGATCGTGGGAACGAATACCTAACCTAACCATCCTTATATCACCATACATAAAGTAAATTTGGTCGGTCTATTTGGTATTGTTCATTTGCCATTGGAACCAATTGAAAACCATTTGAAAATCAATCCAGATACTTGTGATATATTATCAAAGCATTTTGTACCTGAATTGTTTTTGATATTTTCAGAAAAAGAGCTCCCCCTCAACATGTACATCATGTATTTGAAATCGTTTTAGCACACGGAGACAAGATGAAGGATTCACTTCTTTGATTACCATTTTCTAAAAGATATCAACATCACTTTCCTGATCAAAATTAGCATTTTTCATACTTTGTTAAGGATAATTTTTGGAAAGAATGTGGTTTTCAAAAAGTTGATCCCCCTCAATATGTGCATAGAGATTTGGAAGTGTTTGGCACATATTAGGGAAAACCTGTACATTGAAACAAATCAATCACGTTTCAATCCTTTTTGGTTTGAAATAGATGCTCCCCCTCAACATGTGTATCGAAAATTTGAAATCGTTTGGCACATGTGGGGAGGAGTGTTTGTAAATCATTATACAACCATTTATCGAATTATCAGTTTAAATCTAATTTAAATCACAAATTCTCCCCCGATCACAATTTTCAAATCATTTGAGATTTGTGATCTCTGGAGATTTAAATTGATTTTGAAAGCTTTTGAGGAGAATTGTGACTTGCTTATGAAAACATTTTACCGATAAGGATCAAATCTGAGACTTTAAACTCCAAAGATTAAACATGCATTAGTATCTTTTGAAAACAATTTTATGACAAATAACCTTTTGATTTAATTGAAATCATTCTCCCCCTCAATCAATGACATAAGTTGTTGATTGAGAGATAGAGATTTTGACAAATATTAAGTCCAAATGATTTTCAAAAATTGAGTCCGAGTTATTTTTCAAAACTATTAGTTTTCATTAGATAGCAAATATTTGTTTAAAGAATCAGAGCATTAGATTTGAAAAAAAAATAAGATAAAGTATGGCTCTGTTCTTTCTATAAAAACGGGTTATAGACAGAAATGACTATAAGCCTTTGTTTTACTTTCTCTTAATTTTTTTTGAAGCAAATTATGTACATTCGAAGAACATCTAAAAACCCGTGACATTCTTTGAATGTCAACACAAAGTCCGTAGATGATATCGAACAAGGAAAACATGACAAAATGACAATATTTTTGGGATTTTTCTAGATTTTCAAATTTTTATGGATTTTGAAAATTTTATATTTTTCTATTTACTTTTTGTTGGTTTTGAAATTTTGTATTTTGCTTTTTGAATAAATATATACGAGAGATAGATGAAGACAAAACCATTTACTCTTCGTCTTCCTCTTGAAGACGTTTAAGTGTTTCCGGCTATAGACTCTTTAGACCAAGTCGTAGGAGGATAAACTCAAAACGTTCTCTAGGAAGAGCTTTGATGAAGATGTCTGCTAACTGGTATTCAGTCCTCACAAAATAAAGTTCCACCACACCATTTTCCACTTGCTCCCTGATGAAATGATGTCGAATGTCGATGTGCTTTGCTCTTGAGTGTTGTACGTTGTTGCATGAGAGAGCAATGACACTTTTGTTATCACAATACAGAGGGATTTTGTTGAATTCAAAGCCATAGTCAGATAATTGGGATCTCATCCATAGGATTTGAGCACAACAAGATGACATGGCTATGTATTCAGCCTCTGTAGAGGATATCGAAGTACTCATTTGTTTCTTAGAGGACCAGCTCACAAGCTTTTCACCCAAAAACTGAGCACCTCCAGACGTACTTCGACGTGTATCTTTACATCCTACATGATCAGCATATGCATAGGCTGTTAGTGACATACCGGTCTCCTTTGGGTACCAAAGTCCCATATTGATGGTTCCTTGGAGATACCAAAAGACCCGTTTAACCGCTTCAAGGTGCTTTTTGGTAGGCTTAGCCTGGTATCTAGCACACATGCAAACAGCGAACAGAATGTCTAGTCTACTGGCTGTGAGGTACATTAGGGATCCAATCATACTACGATATTTCATTTGGTCTACCATGATCCCTGAGTGGTCCTCATCCAGTTTAGTACGCTCTATCATGGGAGTGTCAACAGGGTCACAAGAATCAAATCCAAATTTCTTTAAAATCACATTTGCATATTTAGATTGATTTATAAAAATGCCTCCGGGACTTTGTGAAATTTGTAATCCCAAGAAAAATGACATTTGTCCCATCATTGACATTTGAAATTTGGAACCCATTTCATTTGAAAAACGGTCACATTCATTGGGGTCAGTCGAGGGAAAGATAATATCGTCAACATAAATTTGAACGTGAATTAAATGTTTTCCTGACGTTCTGGTGAACAATGTCGGATCAACTGCTCCTTTGCTGAATCTAGTAGATAGAAGAAACTTTGATAGCGTATCATACCATGCCCTTGGGGCTTGCTTCAAACCGTAAAGAGCCTTCTTCAAGCGATAGACGTGAGTAGGATGCTCTGGATTCACAAAACCTCCAGGTTGGCTGACGTATATGAATTCTTTAAGATCTCCGTTAAGAAAAGCCGTCTTTACATCCATCTGATAGACTACCATGTTGTTACTTGCAGCATTAGCCAAGAAGATTCTGATTGCCTCGATACGAGCAACTGGAGCAAATGATTCTTCAAAGTCAATACCCTCCTCTTGACGGTATCCTTTTGCAACCAATCGAGCCTTGTTCTTTAATACATCACCATTCTCATCAAGTTTTACTTTGAAGATCCACTTTAGAGCAATGATCATAGCACAGTCAGGAGCAGGTACTAATTCCCATATATCTAGTCGATCGAACTCATGAATTTCTTCTTGCATGGCATTGAACCAGCTGTCTTCATTCATTGCAGTTTTAACATCTTTTGGTTCGACCTTGGATAGTACAGAGTTGAAGAAGCACCATAAGGTATCAGTTGCAAGTTGTTTGCGAGTGGATACTGGACGAGAGAGATTTCCAATGATGTTGTCCAATGGATGATCATGTGTCCATTTTCTAAGGTGTTCGTGTGGTTGTTGTTGAGGAACTGAAGTAGCAAAGTCGATTTCTCCTAATGAAGATGGTTCTAATGATGATTCAGGAGAAAATATGTTTTCAAAGGGGGCATCTTCATGAGTAGCAAAGGGATTATCTCCATCAAAGGTGCCAGACACAATTCCATGATGTACACTCGATGATTGATGATTTGTTGATGAGACAGAGTGATCAGCAGCAAGTGCTTCTTGACTTAATGACATAGAAACTGAAGGGTTAACTTCATTGACAGGGATAGGAGCAGCCGCTGTTCATGGATTTGACAAATCATTAGCAATTGGCTCATAGTGTTCATCAAACATTGGATCGAACAATTTCTTCAAGTCATCTTCTGAAGGAGGTACATAAGGAGTTGCTGGCGAAGAATCGTATACAAGAGTAGAACTGATGGGACTACTTGATGATGCGGGTCGAGAACTGGGTTGTCCAGGAGCCATTTGACCGGTCAGCTCATCGAACGTAACGTGAATGGTTTCCATGATATTTCGGGTTCTTTTGTTGTAGATTTGGTATCCTTTTCTACTTGGTGCATATCCTACAAATACTCCAATGTCCGCTTTAGCTTTAAGTTTGCCTAAGTCTTGGCCCTCATTAGTTGGATAACACAATGTACCAAACACACGAAGGAATGAAAGATTAGGTTTTCGATTGTGGACAAGTTCATATGGAGTTTTTCCATGAGAAGTGTGAATAAGGGATCGATTTTGAGTGTAGCATGCAGTGGCAATGGCTTCCGCCCAGAGAAACATTGGAACCTTTGAGTAAATCAGCATTGTTCTAGCGGCTTCCACAAGAGTTCGATTTCGTCTTTCAACTACACGGTTCTATTGAGGAGTTCGTGGAACACTTCTTTGATGACTGATTCCAACACTTTCATAAAACTCACTAAGTTCTTTGTTAACAAACTCAGTTCCATTGTCTGTTCGGATGATTCTGACAGTTTTGTTAAGTCGAACCTGCAGCTGTTTGATAAGTTTGATGATGATATCTGGAGTTTCATCCTTTGTCCTTAAGAACTTAACCCAAGTAAATCGAGAGTAATCATCAACCACAACTAACACATATTTCTTCCCATAAATGTTCTGCACTCTCATGGGTCCACATAAATCCATGTGAATGGCATGAAGAACTTCTGTAGCTGAGTTTGTAGGTTTGGGTTTGTGGGCATACTTCTTGCTTTTTCCCAATTGGCATGCTGAACAAAGATGATCCTTTTCATACTTTAGTCTAGGTAAGCCTATTACTAAGTCCTTTCTGGAAAGATCATTTATGGTGCCAAAGTTCAGGTGATTTAGACGACGATGCCATAACCATGACTTTGTTTTCGAAGCCTTTGACAACAAGCAGATTGGAGAAGACTTCATCATATCTTCGACAGAGATGGTGTATATATTTGAACCACGTGATCCTCTTAAAAGTTCCTTACCATCAAGTTCTCTAACGAAACAAGTATGTTTTCTGAAAGCCACTTCTAGATCAGAATCACATAATTGACCGACAGAGAATAAGTTATGACCAAGACCTTCAACGTAATATACCCTGGAGATAACACTATCACCGACAACATAGTCTCCATAACCCATAATTCCACCGAAATGATCATTCCCGAATCTAACAGTCCCGATGAATTTACTCACAAAGTTCATGAGTCGTGACCGGTCTCCAGTCATATGCTTGGAACAGCCTGAGTCCAGGTACCACAGAATGATTTGAACGATCTGCAATTGAACACAGACAAGAATGGATAACTGGATAATTGGGATCCCTATGCAAGAATGGGTTCCATTTGGTTAGTAACAGTGATTGGAACACCCACATCAGAAGTAGAAACAATGGGATCATCAGGGATAGATGCAGTGCTAGTGTATGCATTAGACCTATTCAAAGCATGTTCACTTCTTAAAGGAATAGTTCTACCAGTAGGCATCCATTTCCTAATGGGCATTGACTTAGCTAATTTAGGGCAAATCTCATTAAGATTGAATTTGCGGCCAGTAGGTATCCACTGATAACCTATGTTACTAAATTTCCTTCCTGTGGGTCTCCATTGTTTTCTAACCTTCTTCCGCCATTGCTTCCTAGCCTTCTTAGATCGATTATTGGCGTTAACAATCTTACTAGGGCATTTAACAACATTAATCAACTCATTCACACCACATTCATGATTAATAACAGAAACCAAGCAATCATCATTACATGTTTTGCCACAAGTAGCAAATTTCGAATTAATTACAGTACGCTTATAACTAATACTAGAATCAACACGATTTGTTTTATTCAACTCAAACTTAATGTTCCTAGGGTGGTCTTCTACTTTCTTCCATTGCACATTCTTAGCTTGCGAGGTCCTGTCATGCTTTGTATTGCCTGGAGGCTTTGACCCGCTTGCTTTTGTGTCACTGATTACTCCTGTAGAGGGAATTATGGGAACATTAGTTGGTTGGGCTACCTTGTGCATTACAAGTTTAGAAGTGCTGGGATCTGAGCTAGTTGAAGGCACATTAAAATTCACTTTCTTAATGCTGAGCATAGAAGTGCTGGGATCTGAACTACTAGACGGCATATTAAAATTCACTTTCTTAATGCTAGGCATAGAACAAGGCATCACAGCTTTACCTTTCTCACAAAAAGATTTAGGACAGGTTGCTCTTAAACATTCTAACAGTTCCTGAGATCGTGTGGCCTAAATACAAGCAAACCTAATTTCTCTATCAAGTGGCTTATTTATGAAATCCTCTTCTACAATCTCACGGAGACATTCTAGACTATCCTTAACGTGAGCGAAATAGTTATGAAACACCAGTTCGTTATTTCTAAGATGAGGAGGAATGTATTTAACAGTCACAGTATATTTTCAGTCTGCAGATGACTTTGATGCAACATTCTCATTAAAGACAAGTGGCATTTTTCCTTTTTCCCGACTCCTCAGATTCTCAATTTCCTTTTGTAAAGACGTTATTTTTTTGTTGTTCTTGTCACGAGTGACTTTCATTGAATCATATAACTCTTTAAAGTGTCGTTTAACTTTTTCATTTTCTTCTAGAAAACTCTCATTTTCCTTTTGTAAAACATTAACCAAGTTTTGAAGATGAAAGTTTGAGAACTCTGAGAATCTAAAGGAGGAGGCATTTGGGAGCCAGTCACATTGTTCTTTTCACCCTTTAACTCTGAAATTTGGGCTTTCAACTTTCTGATCGTGTTACAATGAGTTTGAATCTGTTCGTCACGTTTGTTTATCTGAAAAACTGCATCAAACTCTGGAACATTTGAGGATGTCTTGATGTTTGAGGTTTTGACATTTTCTTTAAGATGTTGATATTTTAGTTGAAAATCAAAATGTTCAACTTCTAGTTTAGAAAGATGTTTTACCAAATTAAGATGTTGATATTTTAGTTGAAAATCAAAATGTTCAACTTCTAGTTTAGAAAGATGTTTTACCAAATTATCGTGATCATCCTGATCAATTTTCACATTTAGTTATGAGTTTTTGTTTTCAAGCTCAATGACACGATCATGGGAAACTTTCAACGCAACAGATAATTCACGAAATCGAGAGGCAGTAATAGAGTACTTAGTCACAGTATAAAACACGTCTTGAGCAACACAACTCGAAATCAAGTTCTCATTTAAGATATGCAAGTTCTTCCTTTCAATTTCATTATATTTGAGTTCCCGTTCATAATCATTTACCTCAACAATCATTGCATCAAATTCCTTTTCCATTTCTTTGATATCTGAGCAACACAACACAAAGAATATTTGTTTTGGGTATATAGTCAAATACAATTAATCATAAAGTGGCTAAAAGTGTTAATAAGTGAGACCATATGGTGTTTAAAGTGAAGAAACGTGTATTTTGAGTGACTATTGATCATCCAATGGCCACATGAATTTTATGTTTGTGTGGCCTTTTCTAACATTTAGTCACACAAAGCATGTTTGTTTTGGGTATTTAGTCACATACAATTAACCATAAAGTGGCTAAAAGTGTTAATAAGTGTGACCATATGGTGTTTAAAGTGAAGAAATGTGTGTTTTGTGTGACTATTGATCATCCAATGGCCACTTGAATTTTATGTTTGTGTGGCCTTTTTTAACATTTAGTCACACAAAGCATGTTTCTTTTGGGTATTTAGTCACATACAATTAATCATAAAGTGGCCAAAAGTGTTAATAAGTGTGACCATATGGTGTTTACAGTGAAGAAATGTGTGTTTTGTGTGACTATTGCTCATCCAATTGCCACATTAATTTTATGTTTGTGTGGCCTTTTCTAACATTTAGTGACACAAAGCATGATTGTTTTGGGTATTTAGTCACATGCAATTAACCATAAAGTGGCTAAAAGTGTTAACAAGTGTGACCATATGGTGTTTAAAGTGAAGAAATGTGTGTTTTGTATGACTATTGATTATCCAATGGCCACTTTAATTTTATGTTTGTGTGGCCTTTTCTAACATTTAGTCACACAAAACATGTTTCTTTTGGGTATTTAGTCACATACAATTAATCATAAAGTGGCCAAAAGTGTTAATAAGTGTGACCATATGGTGTTTTAAGTGAAGAAATGTGTGTTTTGTGTGACTATTGATCATCCAATGGCCACATTAATTTTATGTTTGTGTGGCCTTTTCTAACATTTAGTCACACAAAGCATGTTTGTTTTGGGTATTTAGTCACATACAATTAAGCATAAAGTGGCCAAAAGTGTTAATAAGTGTGACCATATGGTGTTTTAAGTGAAGAAATTTGTGTTTTGTGTGACTATTGATCATCCAATGGCCACATTAATTTTATGTTTGTGTGGCCTTTTCTAACATTTAGTCACACAAAGCATGTTTGTTTTGGGTATTTAGTCACATATAAATTAAGCATAAAGTGGCCAAAAGTGTTAATAAGTGTGACCATATGGTTTTTTAAGTGAAGAAATGTGTGTTATGTGTGACTATTGATCATCCAATGGCCACATTAATTTTATGTTTGTGTGGCCTTTTCTAAAATTTAGTCACACAAAGCATGTTTCTTTTGGGTATTTAGTCACATACAAATTAAGCATAAAGTGGCCAAAAGTGTTAATAAGTGTGACCATATGGTGTTTTAAGTGAAGAAATGTGTGTTTTGTGTGACTATTGATCATCCAATGGCCACATTAATTTTATGTTTGTATGGCCTTTTCTAACATTTAGTCGCACAAAGCATGTTTCTTTTGGGTATTTAGTCACATACAAATTAAGCATAAAGTAGCCAAAAGTGTTAATAAGTGTGACCATATGGTGTTTTAAGTGAAGAAATGTGTGTTTTGTGTGACTATTGCTCATCCAATGGCCACATTAATTTTATGTTTGTGTGGCCCTTTCTAACATTTAGTCACGCATCGAATTAAGCAAAATGTGACAAAAAAGTGTTAATAATTGTGACTATATGAATCTTTTAGTCACATATAAGAAATCAATATATATCAAAACAAATTCAAATATATAAAAACATATTCAAAATGTATTCAAATACAATAAAATTGGAATGTATATAAAATTGTAATGTCGTATATATTAAAATTCTCAATAATTTAATAACTTCTGAATTACCTAAAAAGACAATTTGTTGCATGTATATTTGTATCAGTAATTAATTAAACTAAAGAACATATGAAAATGTTTAAATACATACTTGTGGTAGTACTGTTAATGGAGACTCATTTTCTTGTGATTCGGAAAGTTGACGTGAAGAATCCTTTCGTTTTGATCTAGTCGATTTCTTAGATGCGACAGATTTAACAGTTTCCTATATATATAATACACGGTAAATAATACATGTATGTAGAATTCAAAAATATCAGGGGGATGATTTAGTACTTACACTTATTTCCATTTCCTTTTCCAAAGTTGCAAGTCCATTAGACTTCTCAATGCTCGAAATTTTCTCACGTCCAGCAACACGTGTTCCGGCATCCTCATCAGCACTGCTATTTAAAAGATTATTGTTCACCGGAGACACCTGAAATATAAATTGTTTAAGAAGATTGCAGCAGTATTTAAAAGGGTAAAAAAAAGATGGAATGTTACTTTCTTATGTCTTACTTCCGTTTCTGTCAATGGAGTTGAAGTTGACTGCAACTGCCCCCTTTGTGCAGCCAATTGTTTCATCAAATCCTGTATTACCGCCTCTTTTTCTTGACGTTGGCGCCTCTCATTATCAAGTTCACTTTGAAGCAACACCACTCTTTCATCAGATGCTTGTCTGATTCGAGGCAGATCAAAATACCTCTTGTAGGTTACTCCACCTCCCACTCCTCTCGCATATCCTCCCTTTTCCTTACCTAATACAACTGTCATGGCATTAGTGCCATGATCAAGCTTCAAGATTCCTTGTTTGATCTTGTCGTCCGTTTCTTTCTGCACACACAATATGGGAAATAGGTTATTTAATTCTACCAGTATTAACTTGTAACTAAAAGTATTAACTAAAACACTACCTGTATTAACTTATAACTAACAGTTTTAAGTAATACAGTAGCAGTATTAACTAAAACACTACCTGTATTAACTTATAACTAACAGTTTTAAGTAATACAGTAGCAGTATAAACTTATAACTAAACAAACATAATAATAAAATTTGCAGTCAAACTTACAAATTTTTCTCCCACTGATCTGATATCATCATCGTGATATTCTCCGTCTTTTTTCACCCTTCCTTTCAACCACAGTGTACCACGCGGTGGTTCTTCATCTGGTTCAATTTCTTTACTCTCGATCTTATAAACATCAAATACATACAAATGTAAGATAAACGAATATAAACGAAAGTATGATGCTATTAAATGCAAATGTGCAAATGTTTACTGTTACCATTTTTTTATCACACCGGCGTATCCACCTCGTCCCATTGTATGATCATAAATAGACTTGGAACGCGACACTTTAGCTTTTGCTGATCTCACCTTGCAACACAAAATCATACGGCGTTTAGATGTAGTAATGCTGATAGTATACAACTAATACATATGGAAACATATGAAAATGTGAAAGATATTTGAACTTGAATAAAAATGAATAATTAACACCTTGTATTCCTCGCTGGCTGTGTAGTTTATAAAATTAACCCAATCTTCGGCTTTTATAATTGCACTATACTTTGCCGGGACTTCATTTAGTTTTGAAAGGGTATTTTGGTTGGGCAATATGTAGTTTTGTATCAATTTCATTCTGAAATTCCTTAGAAGTTGACCAAGACGATTCATTATCAGCTTTCTGACCGTCAAGTCAACATCAAAATATCGCTGCAAAGATTAACAAATTGTTGTTAATTAGTTGCACATACTGTAAATGCAGAGATAAACTTATTAACACCTTGTATCTACGACAACCAAGCCACTACTAGTTAAAAAAAAGTATATGTGTACCGTGATTTCGTCCCACATTTTATCTCTTGCTTCTGAATCAACCTTCCTCCAGGTTAGAATCCTGACACCTATATGCTCACGAACCAAATCACCCGAAAAACTAAAAAACAATGCTCTGTTTTTCCTGATAACCTATCCAGTGCATCGAAGGTTACACTGACCTTTATTCCGTCTGTTTTTCCATATTCCCTGCGAAACTTAGCTAACCTAATTATGCCCCTCTTAACAACATTCGCATTTGAATGGTTGTTTCCAGCATCCTCACCCTCATCTGAATACGTCTCTGATTCATATTCTAAAGTGTTTTCATTTTCACGATCAGAATAAACCAAATCATCCGGATAATTGATTTGCGTTGACATGATTCGTCAGAAGTAATGTGTTAAAGAAAATTAGTAAACTTAATTGGTAAATAATGGTGTAAAAATTGAAGTTCTGGTTGTTTTGCTTGAAGCCTGATTTATTGGAGTAAAAATAGGGCTAATGATGGGGCAGTTTTTCAATTAAGGAAACCATAATTTCCAAAGTAATTTTAAAAATTTTGGCTAAAATTTGGCTCCAAATTTGATAATTTTAAAATGTGGCTCTAAATCAAACAATTTTTGAAACCAAAAACACCCCTGACAGAAATGGTGCTTACCCACAGTCCCAAACACCCATATTACTTCAAACCAGCTGTGTCAAAGACACATATAACTGCAGATACACTAAAATCACCACATGGCGCATACAAATGAACAATCAAAAGCTAAAAATGGACTTAAAGCAACTAATTAAGCAACTATAACTAATAAGCAGTTCCAGATAAACAATTAAGCACAAAAATAGGCAAATCAAACCAAGAACTGCTGATACATCAAACAACCCTAAGACCTTACTTTAAGCCTATAAATAAGCTATTTATAAGAAATTAGATAAGCTCTAACATCCTCAAGCAGTAAAAAAAAATCAAGAAAACATGTAAATGCAATTAACTTAAAGCAAAAACAACAACAAAAACACCCTAAATCTAGTGGTTCAATCAAACGCCTCCAGTTCTAAACTTCATAATCAGTCATAAAAAAATTGACAACAATCTAAAAGTTGAACATCCTAATCCTACAATAATACATTCTACCAGTGCGAATATGAACTTAAACACCACAACCAATTCCTAAATTCAAAACAACATGAAAAAAAGATGAAACAAACTAGCGAACACATTACTTATATTAACAAACATATTTAGCATTCGTATGGATAAACCATCAAAAGATCCATACATATTCCATTGTTAATATATCTACATTCCATCCCATTAAACCAAGACATTAGACATTAGACATTAGACATTAGACATTAGACATAAACAAATGACACTAGAGCAAAAGAAAACATCCCATTCCATAGCGAGAAACCCTTCAACCATTCATCGCCTGAATTTGTTCTTCCTTGGTATGGATTTCCTCCTAAGATTGAGTAATGAGATCATTCAAACCCTGCAGCTTAGACCTCGCAGCCTCCCTGTCATCCCTAAGATCCACCAATCTCTAAGGACCTAATGTTTAAAAATGGCAAACTAAGTCCTCCTTTTAAACTATGACTATACATTAGGGGTGTTGATCCGTCCGGTTATCGGGTTTTGTTTCGTTAAATCGGTTATATTTTTATTTTGGTCAACACGAAAACTGAAACGAACCGAACTATAATTAAACCAAAGCGAACCGAAAACCGATTATGAATTAAGTTCGCTTCTTGGGTTGACCCAAAATTAAGCTCGATTCTTGGGTTGACACATATGGTTTTAAACCGAAAATGG
This sequence comes from Chrysanthemum seticuspe, assembly GCA_019973895.1. Taxonomy (NCBI): domain Eukaryota; kingdom Viridiplantae; phylum Streptophyta; class Magnoliopsida; order Asterales; family Asteraceae; genus Chrysanthemum; species Chrysanthemum seticuspe. The sequence continues at coordinate 153,938,479 of BPTQ01000008.1, read as the reverse complement.
ATAATTAAGTTCGCTTCTTGAGTTGACACAAAATTATTTAGATTTTAAGCCATGGCTTCCATAATTAGCAACCTACAAACATAGTGTTTGAGTAAATGGGACGAAAACGTGCAAAACAGCTGGAAACGGACGAATGTGTGTAAAAAGTTATACAAACGGACTAAAAGATGAAAAAACCAGCGAAAACGTGTAAACACGGACGAAAACCTGTAAACACGGACGAAAACCTGTAAACAAAAACGGGAACGTATAAAAACTGATTAAATGGGACAAAGACGTAAGAAAACGGACCAAAACGTATTAAAACAGACGAAAACATTTATAAACGTACGAATATGTGTAAAAGTGCAAGAAAACCTATGAAAACGGTTGAAAAATTCTTAAAAACATACGAAAATGGGTAAAAGCAGATGAAAACGGGGTAAATGGGACGAAAACGTGCAAAACAGCTGGAATCGGCCGAATGTGCTGAAGATTAACAAAGTACTGCAGAAGGAAAAAGTACTGCAAGAAGTCAAAGTACTGCTAAGTTAAAGTCAAAGTACTGCTTATTCATCGAAGTACTACAAAGTTTAAAGTCGGTTGTGTTAGATTAAAGATAGAAAGTAATGTTTATCTAGAACTTTCTAAGTATTGTTTACTTTACGTACAAGGATAAGAATTGTAAATCATTTAGGGTTATCCTTGAGCCTATAAAAGGACCCCTAGATTGATATTAGATGTACGTGACATTATTAGAGTTTTAGAGAAGTTCGATATTATTAGAGTTGTTAAAGAGTCTGCATAATAAGCAGAGTTAGAGTTATTAATAAAATTGTTCAAAGTTAAAGTTATTCTTCTTAGCTTTGTTAAGTAAATTCTGCATACTTAATAAAGTTTGCTCAGTGTTTTCATTGTTAATAACTTAGGATTTATCCGAGGTTATTAAATCTTAACAAGCTATTTAAGTTAGTTTGGTTATAGTACATCGATCCAACAAGTGGTATCAGAGCTTGTGTGGAAACTCTGACTAGGAAGAAACCCTTAAACCCTACAACAACAAAACCTAAAGATGTCGACTGAAGCTGTTCCACCACCATCAATCACCTCACTCAGAATTCCAATCATCAAGAAGGGAGAATACGACCTATGGTGTATGAAGATGAGGCAGTACATTGTTATTACAGACCATGCACTATGGAATGTAATTGTCAATGGTAATGAAGTAGTTCCAGAATCTGTGGAGATTCCTGGACAACCTAAACCACCCAAACCAGTTTTACCAGCAGCTACCATAAGGAATCAAGAGAAGGCTCTTAACATACTCTTATCTGCTATACCTGATGGATATCTACTGAAGTTTCATGATGCTAAAGATGAAAAGCAGCTCTGGGCTGCTCTCAAGACAAGATTTGGAGGGAATGAAGCTTCTAAGAAGATGTACAGAAATCTGTTGAAGCAACAGTTTGAAACTTTCACTGTTGGTGAAAGAGAGAGTCTTGATGCTGCATATAATAGATTTCAAAATCTCCTCAACATGTTGGAGTTATACAAGGCAGAAGTATCTGTTGAAGATGCCAATCTGAAGTTCTTAAGGAGTTTGCCATCTACATGGCATGTGATAGCTACAATGATCAAAGGATAACCTAGATTGGACACCATGGATTTTGATGATCTCTACAATCATCTGAAGGTGTATGAGCATGAGATGAATGGCCAATCAAGCTCAAAGTCTCACAGTATTGCATTTGTGTCATCTGAAAAGAGGGGCAGTACTTCTACTAAAAGTACTGCTTCTCCTCCTCAAAGTACTGTTGCTCAAAGTACTGCTGTTTACACTACCCCCATTGCTCAGCAAGCCTCACCAACTATCCACTCAGACGAAGTTGTATGCTCTTTCTTTGCACAGCAAGCTTGTCTACCTGTCACTTATGAAGAAGATCTCTCACAGATTGAAGAGGATGCTCTTGAAGAAATTGATATCAGGTGGCAAGTTGCTATGATCACTACAAGGATCAAGAAGTATATGAAGAAGACAGGAAAAAGCATTGACTTCAAACCAAAACAGGGAATCACTTTTGACAAATCCAAAATTAAATGCTTCAATTGTCAAAAGACTGGACACTTTGCAAGGGAGTGCAGGTTTGCTAAATATCAAGCAAATAGGATAACTGAGAAACCAAAGCTAGAGCTAAAAGAAATCCCTATTACTGAAACAAAAGCTTTGGTTGCTCAAGAGATTTTATCAGAGGTTAACTGGAGTGAAGAGTTTGATGATGAACCAGTGACCTACTGTATGGTAGCAGTGGAAGAAGCAGTTGAAGATTCAGTGGAAGAATTGGACTGGAGCACTGCTTTTGATGAGGAAACTGAACATGCTGCTTTGGAATCCAGAGATTGTCTAGGAGGATTTGATTGGAGCTTGGAGAGTGAAGATGATCATGTTCTACTTGCAATGGTGGCTATTTCACCAAGTTCACCCCTATCTCTGAGGTATGCTCAAATTGTCATGATTTTTATTAAAAATTACTTGGCAGTTATGTGATTGAAAGAGATACTTGTGTTAGGGCTAGGTCTGAGGTAGCTGGTTATCAAATAACTTTACAGTCAATGGAAGCCAAAATATTAACACATGAAAATAATGAAATGGCTTGGGCTGAAAAGTATGAACAACATGATTACCAGTTAAAACTAAGTGAATGGAAACTAAATTGTAAAATTGCTGAAATTGAGAAATTGACTAAGGAAAAAGATGATTTGTTAGCAAAGTTTGATGCCTAGAAAGAATCTGGTCTGTCACATGTTTCTTATGTTCAAAAACAGAGAAGAGCTTATATTAGAACTGGTTTAGGTTTTGGTATGGACTTTGATAACATAGAAGAGAATCAATCTGGTAATGACCTAGAGGATATAACCACTAGTGATGATGAACTCATTAATTATGTAGACACATCTAGTAATGAGGAATCAGTTAGTGAACCACCTCCTGAATATAAGAAAGACAAGGGTTATCATGCTGTCCCACATCTCATTGGTAGTCATCAACCCATAAGACTTGATGTTTCTCGTTTTGGAGTAGACAGTCTAGAGTTTAGGAAAAAGCTAGTTGGTCAATCTAGGTCTGAAACCCCAAAAGAAACTGTTGAAAACAACATTCAAAGTCAAGCAGTACCTTCAACTCAAAGTACTGCTCCACAAGCAGTACCTTCAGGAAAACCTTTTCAAAATCATATTGCTAAACCTTTTTGGGATAACTTTGGTCAAAACAGGTTCAATCATTCACCTAGAAGGCAAAATAGTTTTGGTCATAGACATAGAAGAAGTCACTTTGGGAGTATGGGTCAAAAACTGTGTTATGTGTGCTTTAGTCCTACTCATTTAATCAAGGATTGTGAACATCACTCAGAATACCTTAGAAAATTTCCAAAGCATAGGTCTGCTAATCAGAAACCTAGAGAGCACAAACTAGTCTGGAATAATTCAAATAGGGTCAATCACAGCAATTTCTCACCAGACCATAGATATCCTCACCAGAGAAGACCTTTTTCTAAACCACCAGTACCTTCACAAGCAGTACCTTCCCAAAGTACTGCTCCATCAAAACAAGGTACTGCTAACACTTCTTGGAACAGGTATCCTAGGAGATCTCATTACTATCAACCTAGAAGGTATTACAATTCACATAGGGGATCTAGATCACAGGAACCAAGTGTTAAAACCGAATGGGTTAAGAGAGAAAGTACTGCTGAGGGCCAAACAGTACTTTCAACAAAAAGTGAATCAGATGTTTTTGTGATACAAGAAAAAGAGAATGAACTTGTAAAAGAGAGTTTTGAAAGTTTTGAAAATCCACATGCTAAAAATAAAAGATAATTCGGGATCATGTCTTAAAAAATAGTGGGAATTGCATACTCAAAGAATTTGAGTTTGTAACTCCACAAGGGGAACACAAGTCAGTAATGGCTTGGGTTCCTAAAAGAAACTAACTCTCTAAATCTTTGTGCAGGGCAACCCAGAAGAGGAGCTTAAAGATCATTTGATTGTAGATAGTGGTTGCTCTGGAAGTATGACAGGAGACAAGGAGATTCTGTCTGATTTTAGATCTATTAGTGGAGGAAGAGTTGCATTTGGGAATGATCCTAATGGAGGAAGAATTACTGGGAAAGGAACCATCAAAGCAGGGTGTATAGATTTTGAGAATGTTAGATATGTGAAGGAGCTCAAGTTTAACCTATTGTCAGTCTCTCAAATTTGTGATAAAAAGCACCCTGTCTTATTCACTGACACATAATGTCTCATTCTTTCCCCTGAATTCAAATCTGTTGATGATAACTTGGTAGTCCTTAGAGTACCAAGAACCAATGATGTGTATAGTCTAGATATGAAGAGTCTTCATTCTTATGGAAGAGCCACATGTTTGGTGGCAAAAGCAACATCTGAAGAAGCACATCAGTAGCATAGAAGATTGGGCCATGTGAATTTCAAGAATATCAACAAACTGGTCAAAGGGAATTTAGTTAGAGGTTTACCTTCAAAGACTTACAAGAATGATCACTCCTGTTTGGCATGTAAGAAGGGTAAACAACACAAAGCTTCTTGCAAGAAGCTTGAGTAAAGGACTGTTAGAGAACCTTTGGAGCTGTTACACATGGATTTGTTTGGACCTGTTTCTGTGGCAAGTTTAAACAAGAAAAAGTACTGCTTAGTTGTAACAGATGATTGCAATAGATTCAGTTGGGTATTTTTCTTGGGATTTAAAGATGATACTTTTGATGCTATTCAGACTCTCATAATAGCACTTGAAAACCAATTGAGACTCAAGGTTAGAGGTATTAGATGTGACAATGGAACTGAATTCAAGAACAAGCTTATGGATGAATTTTGTGCAAACAAAGGAATCAAGAGGGAGTTCAGTGTTGCAAGAACACCACAGCAGAATGGTGTTGGAGAAAGAAAGAATAGGACTTTGATTGAAGCAGCCAGAACAATGCTAACAGATTCACAACTACCTATTCAATTCTGGGCTGAAGCTGTAAGTACTGTTTGCTATGTACTTAACAGAGTATCAATTACTAAGCCACAGATGAAGACACCTTATGATTTTCTGATGGGCAACAAACCCAACATTCGATTTATGAAGCCTTTTGGATGCCCTCTTACTATTTTGAATACAATTGATAATCTGGGTAAGTTTGATGGCAAGTCAGAAGAAGGTTATTTATTGGGTTATTGTACCAACAGTAAGGGCTTTAGAGTGTACAACAAAGTCACTAAGAAGGTTCAAGATTGTCTTCATGTTGAATTTTTAGAAGATCAAGACAATCAGAAGGATAAAGGTCCTGATTGGATGTTTGATCTTGAAGTTTTAACTCCTTCTATGAACTATGTACCTGTTAGAGAAGAAAATCAATCTGTGCACAATGGAGAAGATTTACAATATGTTGTTCATGGAGTCCATATTAGACCAGATGCTGTTCATGATGAAGAACCTAAACCAGCTGAGCCAAAGAAAAGTTCTGATGAGCCAAAATCCTCATTGTCTGCTGAGGATCAATCTATTCAAGAAGAACTTAATCAGATGCTTCTTCAAGATGTTTTAGCACATTCTTATACTGATGATCAAAGAAGAGCTTATGAAGAAGCAAAGAAGAAGAACAAGTCTGGAGAATACTCTCACAGTAATTTGGACAGTACTTTTGACCAAAGTACTGCTGCACCAGTTTCCAGCACTTTTGATGATTTGGATGATCCTACTATGCCTGGTTTAGAAGATACTGATGATGAGTTTGCAGTTGAAGGTATTTTCTCAGGTTCCAATGAAGATGCTGATTTCACTAATTTGGATGATACCTATGGAGTTCCACAGTCTCCAAACTTAAGAATTCATAAGAATCATCCTACTGATCAAATCATTGGTCCTTCTACTTCTGGAGTAATGACTAGACACAAAGCTAAAAGTTTTACTAAACCTCATAATGCTTTACTTAGCTTTGTCTATAAACAAAACAGACTGAATCATAAGGACCATCAAACATGTCTATTTACTTGCTTTATCTCTCAAGAGGAACCCAAGAATATTGCTCAAGCATTGACTAAAGAAAGTTGGGTTGAAGCTATGCAAGAAGAACTGCTACAATTCAGACTTCAAGAAGTTTGGGTATTATGTGATCTTCCTGATGGTAAGAAAGTCATTGGTACAAGATGGGTGTTCAGAGTCAAGAGAGATGAAAGAGGGAATGTCATCAAAAACAAAGCAAGGTTAGTTGCACAAGGTTACAGACAAGAAGAAGGAGTTGATTAAGATGAAGTGTTTGCTCCTGTAGTAAGGATAGAAGCAATTCTAATCTTTCTTGCTTTTGCTTCTTATATGGGATTTCAGGTTTATCAAATGGATGTCAAGAGTGCCTTTTTATATGGCAAGATTACAGAGGAAGTATATGTCAAGTAACCTCCTGGTTTTGAAGATCCTAAACATCCAAACAAAGTATACAAAGTTGTTAAAGCTCTGTATGGCTTACATCAGGCACCTAGAGCTTGGTATGAAAGGCTCTCTACCTTTTTATTGCAACATGGTTATAGGAGAGGAGCTATAGATAAGACCTTGTTTATCAAGAGAGATAAAAAGGATATCATGCTAGTTCAAGTGTATGTAGATGATATCATCTTTGGAGCTACCAAACAATCTATGGTCAAGGAGTTTGAGAAGCTGATGCAGAATGAATTTCAAATGAGTTCAATGGGTGAGTTAACTTTCTTTTTGGGACTTCAAGTTAAGCAGTCAAAGAAAGCAATTTTCATAAGTCAAGACATGTATGTATTTGACATACTGAAGAAGTTCAATTTTGATGACATAAAGCCTGTTACTACACCTATTAAATCTATCAACTCATTGGGCAAGGATGAAGATGGACAACCAGTTGAAGTCAAGTTATACAGATCCATGATTGGATGTCTTATGTATCTTATTGCATCAAGATCTGATATCATGTTTGCTGTTTATTTATGTGCAAGATATCAAGTCTCACCAAAGATCTCTCATATGAATGTAGTGAAGAGAATTTTTAGTTATTTGAAACAACAACCTAAGTTGTGGTTGTGGTATCCAAAGGATTCACCTTTTCACTTGGAAGCTTTTTCAGATAGTGATTATGCATGTGATAACTATGACAGAAGATCAACCACAGGTGGATGCCAATATCTTGGAAGAAGATTAGTTTCATGGCAGTGTAAAAAGCAAACAATTGCAGCAACATCATCAACTGAAGCAGAATATGTGGCTGCTACAAGCTGTTGTGGACAAGTGTTGTGGATGCAGAATCAACTCTTGGATTATGGTTTCAATTTCAAGAATACTCCTATCAATATTGATAATGAGAGTACTATTTGCATTGTGAAGAATCCAGTTTATCATTCCAAGACCAAGCATATTCAGATTAGGCACCACTTCATCAGAGATTGTTATGAGCATAGGCTCATAAATGTTGTCAAGGTGCATACAGATGATAATGTAGCTGATTTACTCACCAAAGGATTTGATGTTTCTAGATTTACTCACTTGGTGGTGAGTATTGGCATGATCAATTATTGAGCTACATTTAAGGGGAGGACTATTTAGTGTAAGTATAGTCCTATGTATTGCTTGAGGGGAGGATATTCATGTTTATTTGTTGTTGTAAGGAAGAGAATGGAAAAGTACTGCTTTTTGCTTTTATGAAAGTACTGCTTGGAAAGTACTGCACACGTGGAAAGTACTATTTGTCTTGTAAAAGTACTGTTCTAACGGTAATATTGAGGGGTAATTACACCTAACGGTAACTTTGTTATTCATGGCTGTGATTTTTTTTAAAATCTCACCTATACATAACTACTCTCCGAATTTCCCTCTCATATTGCTCACTTATAATTTTTTCCATATTTCTCTCTCTTTCACCCATATTATTCGCTATCTTACTTTCTGTGAACATATCTCATAAATGGCGAATCATAATACTATTTCCAAACACAACATGGTGGTGAATTTAGACAAAACTGAAGCGAATGTAATCTTTCATGATATTATCGATTTTCTTACTGGATCGCCAATTAGTTATGCGCTATTAGTAGAACCAGATGTTATTGAGCCCTGGATTCAACAATTTTGGGAAATTGCTAGGGTTCATATGGAGAATATATTCATGCTATGGTTACTGGGAAAACTGTCAAGATTACTGAAGCCTCTATTCGTGAAGATTTATTGTTTAATGATGCTGATGGGGCTGTTCGTTTTGATAAGCAACTGATTTGGGATACTTTTGGGCACATTGGTTATGAAGGGTCCTTAACTGAACAAACATTCAGGAAACCCTTATTTTGTCCTCACTGGAAGTTTTTAGTGCATGTGTTGCTTCATTGTATTAGTGCTAAAAGTACATCATGGGAGCAATTTGGATCTAACATAGCATCTGCTATAGTAGGATTGGCTACTGATCGTGTTTTCAATTTTTCAAGGCTAATTCTAGATGGAATGCTTTCACACATCACTCATGGTTCAAAATGGTTGATGTATCCAAGGTTATGTCAAATACTCCTCAATAAACAACTTTAAGATGTACCTAAACCTACAAGTCTTTTACTTGTTGTGGTACAACAAGCCAAGATTTTCACTTTCATGGCTAGGAAGAGTGATTTATTCACTGGAAGGGACACTCCTTTAACTACTTCTATGATGGAAGTTGTTCAAGCTGTCAGAGCTGATGCTGAAGAAGATGAAGATAGTGAAGGTACTGCTACATCTCAAGGTACTGCTTCTCCGAGTGCTGCATCTCAAGCAGGTACTGCATCACAAGGTACTGCTTCGCCAAGTACTGAAGTTCAAGATAATGTTGCAGTTTCACCTTCTTCATCTCCTCAAAAATATGTTCCTGATTTTCCGCAAGAGGAACATTCACCAGTTCAAGGAGTTGATTCACATACTATACCCCCTGAAGGTTTGACATTGGATAATTATGTTCTGACAAGGGAGTTAGTCAAATTGAAGAAAACTACTGAGGCTCAAGCTAAACAGATTAAGACGTTGAAGCTCAAGTTTAGAAGACTCAAGAATTTTGTCTGGCCATTGGTTCAACATCATCGTCTATGGGTAAAATCTAAAAAGAAGGAGCAAAGGCAGTTTAAGAAGACTAAAGGCCAAAAGGTTAAAAAACAATCGTCATTCCAAATGGGGAGGAATTTAGAAGAAAAGAATTTTAAAGAAGATGTTGTTAAGGAGAATGAACCTGAAGGAACTGAAGAACATGAAAGGACTGAAGTTCAAACTACAAATATTCAGCCACAAGAAACTGAAGAACAGGTTATTCAAAGTACTGAGGAGCAAGTTATTGATGTTCAAGTTTAAAGTACTAATGATCAAGGTACTGCTGATCAAAGTACTGCTTTTCCTGGAACTTACAGACAAGAATTGTTTACTCCAAGGTTGTTAAATTTTGAAGAAGAAGCTGGTCCTTCAACTGTCATACCAGAAAAGGAAGCTGATACACTCAAACCTATACATACAGTAAGTGATGATGAAACCATTGCTGAGATTTTGCATGATTTATCAAGACCAAGGGGTGTTAGTATTCCAGGAGTGCAAGAAGAGGAACAACCAAGAGTTTCTCAAGCTATTATTGATCCAAAAGATAAAGGTAAGGGCAAGTTGATAGAGACAAAGAAGAAAAAGAAACCTACTTTAGCACAGATAAGAGCTGCTCAAGTTGCTATGAATGAGGAAGCAGCTAGAAAGTTTCTAGAGGAATTAAATGCTAAAGATAGAGAAGCTAAGGAAATTGAAGAAGCTCAGAATAGAGAAGTAGCTAAGAAATTGCAAGAGGAATTGAATGCTGAAGCTGATGAACCATTAAAGTCACCTATTCCTGTTTCTTTTATGCCAAGAAGACCAAATCGAGCTAAAGATAGAAATGCAATGATGGCTTATTTAAAAAGTCAAGGGTATAAAGGATTGTAGAGGTTTAATTATTTTGAGATGAAAGAATTGTATGATGCTGTTAGGGAAGCTTATAAGAAAAGTGTTGAAAGCATCAAAGATTATAAAGATGATGCTGCTTTGAAAGAAAAAGATAGAAAAAGGAGTTTAAAAAGAAAAAGAAAAACTGAAGTTGAAGATATACAGTCATCAAAGAAAGAGAAAGTTGAGTTACGATCTGATACTAATGATGAACTAAGGAATTACTTAAGAATAGTGGATTTTGAGTATTCTACAGATGATGCTGAGATGAAAATGAACAAATCCCAAATTATTTCTTTTGAAGTTGTAGAATCAAAAGATGGAAGTTATCTGATGTTTCATAGAGATGATGAAAGCTTCAGAGTGTCCAACAGGCTATGGGATTTATTGCACATTATAGATAGAGTGGATTTATTTTATTTATATCATGTGGTGCGAGATTACTTTGAACAAAATCCATCAGAAGGAGTTGGTTTAGTATTGCTTGGAGATCTCACAACTGTATGGGAAACTGAAGAACATAGCACTGCTGAAATTTGGAAGAATCAAGAGAATTGGGAGATTGTTAGCTGGAGATTCTTTGAAGAATCTAGAGTACATGTTCTAGAGCTAGAAGATGGAATTATGATTCACATGTTAGCTGATAGAAGATATCCTCTTACACCAAAATTTATGAGGAGGATGCTAGAGCATGGAATGGAAGTAGAAGAAGATAATGAAATAGCATGTCTGGTCATCAAGCTGTTTATCAGATGGACTACAATTGCTGATGATGATGAATAACTGGTATGAATCTTAATTGATTAAATTTTTCATATATCAGTACTTTATTCAAAGTACTGCTGATCAAACAGTACTTTCATCAAAGTACTGCTTGCAGATTTTAAACCAGTTACTGATTTTGAAAAACTTTTGTTAAGTAATAAATGTTTTGAAACAAAGGTTAGAAGAAATAAATGGTTTTTGAGATGGTAATACCAATAGGTTATCAATCCACCATGGTTACAAAAGGATTGGCTAATCCATGAGCAAACGGCTCTGGTAAAGATATTTCAAATCCGTTTTTAGTTAACAACTTGCTAATAAGTTGTATGGTCATCAACTCACCATATCAGTAATGTAAAGAGTTGGCTAGGCCACAAGAAAATGGCTTGTGGTAAAGGCTGTGGAAAAACCATTATATGGTAATTAGTTCACCATGATGAAAGAACTAACTAGTCCAAAAGGGTACAGCTTTTGTTGAAGACAAATCAAATCTGTTGATAGCTAATGATATGCTAAAAATCATATGGTTATCAGTGTACCATGATCTTACACATCAAAACATTTGGCTACTCCAGAGTAAATGGCTTTGGTAAAGAGAACTCAAATCCATTAAATTTTCAATGATTCACCTCTCACAGGAGTTTACACACCTGGAAGTGATGAGAATAGACTGAAACTTAAACTGAATTAAATGTACACATTGTCTTATGTTGCTGAAAAGATGGAGCTTGCTGACTGTTGCAGAAAAGAAATAAGATTGTTGTTTGATGCTGAAAAGAATTGTACAAATAAAGACTACTTTGATGATGATATAAGCAGAGAAACTACAAAGATAAAATTTGAAGATAAAGTCACAATTCCTCTTTGAAGATAAAGATGTTAAAGCTAAATCTACAAAGGAACTTGAAATCAAACAAGTAGAATTCAAGTTAGGGGAGGATTGTTGGGATACAGAATGATAAAGTACTGAAGAGTTAAAGTGCTGAAGATTAACAAAGTATTGCAGAAGGACAAAGTACTGCAAGAAGTCAAAGTACTGCTAAGTTAAAGTCAAAGTACTGCTTATTCATCGAAGTACTGCAAAGTTTAAAGTAGGTTGTATTAGATTAAAGATAGAAAGTAATGTTTATCTAGAACTTTCTAAGTATTGTTTACTTGACGTACAAGGATAAGAATTGTAAATCGTTTAGGGTTATCCTTGAGCCTATAAAAGGACCCCCTAGATTGATATTAGATGTACGTGACATTATTAGAGTTTTAGAGAAGTTCGATATTATTAGAGTTGTTAAAGAGTCTGCATAATAAGCAGAGTTAGAGTTATTAATAAAATTGTTCAAAGTTAAAGTTATTCTTCTTAGCTTTGTTAAGTAAATTCCGCATACTTAATAAAGTTTGCTCAGTGTTTTCATTGTTAATAACTTAGGATTTATCCGAGGTTATTAAATCTTAACAAGCTATTTAAGTTAGTTTGGTTAGAGTACATCGATCCAACACACAGTTTCGGGACGATTGGGACTCATGGGAAAAGTTAAAGTTTATGAAATGACGGGAAGGGAACGTTAAATTCAAATTCCCTTTAGTTGCATAATAATATACTCCAAGTGTTTTGATCTTTTCAATTCGGGTCATATTTGTAAAACCCTAAAAATCAAAAACGCGTGAAAATACTATTTTGCCCTCAAGTGTAATATGTATAAAATACGTATAATATGTCACTGCTCATCAAAATATAAATTTTAACCTACCTTACGAATAATTGGAGAACACGTGCGTACGAGATCACAAAATATTAATTTTGTAAACGTTAAAACTCATGTACATGGGCCGAGTCTTATATACACATTACAACCTAATTGAAGCCCAAAAAAGTTTGGTTCTTGGCCCAAGTTTTCTTTTCTTTTGGATCGGCTAAACACAACCGGTATTCCCCCTCCTCCTTTTTCTTTGTACGCTCCACAAGGAAAAAAAACAATCATAAAACCCTAAAAAAAATAATAAGTGGCGGCATCCACTCCTTCTCCTATCCCATTCGAATCTACAAGGCAAACAAGGAGGCTATGGAAGGTGTTAGTGATCGAGGGTTATCTCTCAAGGCTGTTGTGATCGTGTGAACCACGTAATAGAGTCCTGGTCGTGGGTAGTTCCTCCTGGTCGTGGGTTTTGAGGTAAAAAAGGGTGAGGTTGGATCGTTGGTGATGTCAGGTTGAAGAGGGTTTGATTTGTTTCGGTTTTGGGTAGATTTCCTTGGTCCTTTTTCTGCTTTCTAAACAACCCAAGGTATTACACCTTTGTTCATTGTTTTTCTTCTCGTTTTGATATTCAATATACGAATATATACATGTAATCTAAGGCTATATAGATTCGGCTCAAACTAAGGTTGGTTATACGAATTATAAGTTATATGAAATCATAAGTATAACATGTAATAAGGTTACATTAAATCATGAATAGGGTCACATGAATTAACGAATGTAAAGAATATATATATCGACCCATACGTAACCTTGATGTTTTGAGTGTATTCGACCCAAATCCTTGTTTTAGCCTCGACACCTCCTGTTTTCTGCCCCTTTTTATCGACCCTTATGGATACTAATGCAAGTTTTAATAATCGCAATTGATCATATAAGACGGGAGTCGACACATAGAAACCCTAGGTCATTTGTAAGAATTGGTGTTATGATTTTATGTGGAATAATTGATTCGTTAATTTTATAAGTGTGTGTATAAAATTCATAAGCTGGAAAATATAAAGTATTGGGCATGTCAAGATGCTATTAAAACAGATTTCATGGCGTGCATGGGTTATGGGTGCGTTTGGGTAGGTAAAACATGTGATTATAATGGTTTTAATGGACCCTAAAAACTGGACAGCATCATATGTCGAAATTGTGTGTGTCATAGATCAAATTTTATAAGTGCAATTGTAGGATATTGGATTTCACTTACATATCATAACATTAACACAATGAGCTTATAGATGATTTTAGAAAGAGAAAAAGTGGGATATTCTAGTAAGAGAAACTTGTAGAATATTAGATTACCAAAGAACATCCAACCCTCTACCTTGCAAGGTAGAGGGTATTTATAGGTTACAAACTAAACGACCTCCTATCGGCCTGTGGATCAGGGATACAGTGGGTAAAGACCCGTCCTTCCTCCACGGTGTTGCACTAGACTATTTTACGCTACTGACTAACTAATTAACTACATAAAAACGTAAATAACGACAAGTATACGAGCTAACTTGTGACAACTCGCAATTTCAGGTCATTTCTCAAGTTTCACTATTTCAACATTTATCGTAAACTAGTTTTACGTGTTTCAAATTCGCGTAACCTTTATGGTTTAGCGGCGAATTCATGATCATATCATCACGAACATTTCATATGGACTAAGTTTAGTCTACATTTCATTAACATTATTTGCATCATATTAGTTCATTTATGATTTTACATTTCACCTTAAACGCGTAATTTTTATATTAAATAAACGTTATCGCGTGAGTTATTATTTTGATAATTTAATCCGTTACTTTCAAAAATGATCCCGATATATTTTTATACTTACATTAGTTTATAAAAACTATATTTTGAGTTTTCCTAGTGTTTTAAATTTATTTTGTATATAAATCGTTAAAGTTATATTATTACGACACTTTTCTTAAAAACTACTCGATAATTATTTTATCACTCAAATTTCACAAGGAATGTATTTTTACAATTTTTATTATCTCATTACATTCTATTTTGATCTATTAAAAATTTACTTGTACCAAAAAGTTACCATTTACCTTACAAGTTAATAATATATACACATTTACTTACACATCCATTTTTAACAAATATTTACACAACATTTTATAAAAAAAAATATATATATATTTTACCAAATCCCTCCCCCTTGGCCGACCAAGGGGAGGGTGGTAATAAATGATGGAATGGGTCTTGATTATATATGTTTTCACTCTACATAAAAGTCTTACATGATTTACTTAACTCATTTCATTCATTCTTCAATCATTCTTCAAGTGTTAGCAAAAGTTTCCTCTTGGTTTTCTCTCATCATAACCGGCCATATAGAGGTCTTCACAAGGGATCATCACAAAATTTTTCTCAAGTGTTTAAACAATCTAGAATCACACTCTTTATAAGGTTTTGAAATAAAAACCAAGAGTGATTAAGTTAAACCTTGGTTCTTATCACCTCATCATATTAGCTTGTAAGCATGTTTCTTTCATTTTTCATGTTTCCTTATCATTTCATATTTATCTCTTCATATTTGATACAAACATGCAAGACATATGTTGATTTATACCATTTTACATGATTTTTAGAGTTATATATATATATGGTCATCCTATAATTATCCCCTTGGTATATGTTGGTCTTGATGATGTCTAGGAACCCATGACACCCTAAGAAGGTGTATGGTAGGATTAGATTAGCTTTGGAGTTGATTTGAAGGGATTAGAATAGGTTTAGTACGAGAAAAACTATTTTCGATACGTATAAAATGGGTTCTGTCCTTGTTTTGATTTTCTGGAAAATCCGACAGTAGGCACGACTTTTTGGCCTTGATATTTAGAAAATATACTTTAAAACGAATCCGTGGCCGCTTGAACGGATAAAAACGGAGTTATAACGAAGAAGTTATGAATTTTTAAAGTTTGGCGACGAAATATATTATTTTCTGAAATTTCAGCATACTATTTTTACTCTATTCGGGTCAAAAACGAGTCCTAAGCTTCACAAATTATTTCGACTTGTCAAAAATATATTAGTATACTTCGATACGAAGCTAAGGACGTATTATACGTAGAAAACGGATTTGAAACGACAAAGATATGCACGTTTTCATAAAATTGCCGTAACTATTATTTTCTGAAAAACTATATTATTTTTACAATACAAGTGTTACGGTAGCTGAAACGACCATGTTGGAGGCTGTTTTTAACCATGATGTGGAACTTTTTGGAACGAATTGTCTTCTAATAAAATCAAGATCACCGAGCATATTTTTCAAAACCATCAACCGTTTGTATAGCGGAGTTTTAATAAATTAATTACGGTTGCTCAAACTTGGCCGAAACTCACTTTTTACACAACAATTAGACAAAATCACCATCTTTAACCCTTATTATCTTTATGTTCGAGACCTTTATGTCGAAAACTCCTGAACTGAAACTTCTAGATTTCGATACAAACTTTCCAAAACCGTCGAGTTCGTTCTCTGACGTTCGACGTACACCATTTTACGACTAGTTTTTCGGAGCCATTTTTGTCATTTTCAAGAAATTTCCGACGACATTGTTTTACGACGAAAAGTGAAAATTTCACCATAAATCATTACGAAACCATTGTAGGATGACATTTTGACGTAAAAACTTGTAAAGTGATTTAAGAATGGTCAAGAGGTCAAAAGAGTATTTTTCGACGATAAGTAATATTATTTTCAAAACTCGCAAATGGTATAAATAACATACGAAATGCATGCATAACATTACATTGCAACTCATTACATATCATATCATTCGTAATAGGTCCAGATTAAAGTATCACGCTATACCTCAGTGTACTCACTCTTGTCATCATACCAGTTTATCAAGTGAGTTTTCATAGCCCCGTTTTACAAGTTTTTACATTATTTCAAACCTACGGGGGAGAATACATTGCACAACATTTTTATTACGATACCAAGTATGTTAAATTCATTTACATTGCTTGAGTTACAACGTTGCCAGTTAAAAGTCCCCACTTTAATGCATGAGCCGTTAATTTCCTAGAAGCGTGTGTGAGTGGATAGATCTATCGAGGGTGACGCCTCCATCCGGGTTGGTGAATCCCAATTGTCATACGGATGCATTTCATTCATAAACATTATTAGAGTTGTTTGGCAAGACACTCTGTTGGAGCGTACATCAGTCGGAGCTTCGGTATCATGCGCTTAAGCAATTGTAACATTTTTACGTGACATAATTGTCATGCCTGTAACATTTTTACGTGACATGATTGTCATGCCTGATCTATACTTGCGTAGTCATATAAAACATTTACATAAACCTATGATTTCTCACCAACATTATTGTTGACCGTTTTAGCAATGTATTTTCAGGTAACTGAGGCATTATCATCATGACATGGTTTAGGAACCACCTTTTGAGTCGCGACGTCGACTTACATCATTGTACATTATGGCACTTTCTTTCAAAACCATCGTTTGGACTTGTATTATATTTATATTTCCGCAAACCTTGTAAACTTTTGGGACCTATGTTGTAACTCTGATTATTTTATTAAATCAAACGATGTATTTTCCAAACGACACTTTAGGTAGTTCAATATAACTGTGATTGTGATGCTATGACAGTCAATCCCCAGGAATTCCATTCCGTTGCAAAACAGGTAATTTGGGGGTGTGACAGATTGGCATCAGAGCTTCAGTTATAGAGAACTAGGTTGCATCATTGACCCTAGACTATAACTACATTATCATAGCATCTCATCATTTCATCATAAGTGCATGTTCACTTTACATGCGGTTTATACGTACATTTTTCGAGTTATTTACTTTCATTTCATATCGATTGTCACATGGATGCCTTTAAATGCCCATTCCATTATTCTTTCTTCATACTCTAATGTGGAGAATTCCTTGTCAGTCCCTATCACAATTTTCACATCAATCGACTCATCACCGATAACGTCGAATGCCGAGATGAACCTTTAAATAGGGCAAAGTCACGCTCACTCTTTTGTTTCACCACTAACATGTCGAGTTACACTTTATTCACACATTAAGTCACTAAACCATTATACATTTGAAGCACTTACAACACGTCATCACCCATCTTTTTGGAACCCGTCGATCATTTTGAAAAATAACCTCAAACTTATCATTCTTATCACATTTCTTTGGAGCGTTTATTATTAACATCGGATTTTGCTACGTCTCACATTTTCTCTTGTTTTGAAGAAGATATGGCACCGAAGAAAGCTACACCTGAAATGACTCAAGCGGCTATTCAAAAGTTGGTAAGGGATAGTGTAGCAGAGGCATTAAGGATTGAAAAAGAACGAGCGACAGTAGCTGCTATTACCGAGGCCGCAACTGCTGCTGAAACTGCGAGACTTGCTTACATCAAAAGGTTTCAAGAGTTGACTGTTCTTTGTCCAGCTATGGTTTCGGACAATGAGAAACTATTGAAAAATTTCATTGGAGGACTTTCACAAAATATCCAAGGAGATGTAACTTCTTTCGATCCACAAACAATTGAAGAATCTACCCGTATTACTCAAATACTCATGGCTCAAGTTGTGAAAAGGGAAAACATTATCAACAATAACCACCACAACAATAACAACAATCATACCATCAACAACAATAATAACCGCACCAACGACAACAATCAAACCAACAACAACAAAAGGAAATGGGAAAATGACCAGGGAGGTTATAACAACAACAACCAAAGCCGTAGCACTAACCATCACCAACAACAGAATAGAAGACAAGAAGCCGCCAGGGTTTATGTTGCTGCACCAACAAAGGAAAGAACTTATACTGGAAACTTACCACGATGTCATCAATGCACGCTACATCATGATGGTCCATGTGGTATATGCTTTATCTGTCAAAAAGTGGGACACCTTGCTAAGGACTGCAAGGGAAAAGGATATGCTGGAACACACCCACTATGTATTAGATGTAAGTTTCATCACTCAGGTCTTTGCCCTGCCAAGTGCCGCCAGTGCCAAAAATTAGGACACCTCGCCAGGGATTGTAGAGGCAAAACTATAATGACATGTTTCGAATGTGGGGAGCAAGGACACTATCGGAGCCAATGTCCCCAAAACCAAGGTCAACAAGTTGAAGGTGCTCATGGGAATGCATACATGTTAGGAGGAGGAGAAGCTCGTCAAGGTATCAATGACGCGGAAGACTGAAGAAGTTCGGAAACTAACAATCTTGTTTTTCTTTATGTACCATGTTGTACTAAATTTATGTTTTCCATCGTATCCGAATCTTTATAATTTAAGATGTACTACTTTTGCTAAACTACTCGTTGTAAAATATTCTCAACTATCGTACTTTATTTTCTTTCCGAATTGTTATTACTTACGAGAATTTTACTTCTTTTTACTTTATCGACCATTTTAACGACACGGTTTAAATCCTTGTAAACATTGAGAGTTATAACAACTAAACCGAACGTCACGTCATCGTTCCTTAATTATGCATAGCCTAGCTAACTATGTCTAATTCTGGAGGGATCACGTTATGTTGGGAGCGGTTATTTATAAATCTTAGTGCAAGCAAAATCTTCACATATTTCGAAGTCAAAGTGTTACTTATGAGAGATTCATCCGATAATTTCTTTACTACGACGTTTTCTACGCTCTCAATCATCGATAACCGTAACGACACTTCTCCATGTCTTTCCTCCTCGTTATTCATCATAAACTCAAAAATTCGATAGACTAACACGAACTGAATTCAGGGACTGAATTCCTTTTTGGTTGGGCGAATGTGACAACTCGCAATTTCAGGTCATTTCTCAAGTTTCACTATTTCAACATTTATCGTAAACTAGTTTTACGTGTTTCAAATTCGCGTAACCTTTATGGTTTAGCGGCGAATTCATGATCATATCATCACGAACATTTCATATGGACTAAGTTTAGTCTACATTTCATTAACATTATTTGCATCATATTAGTTCATTTATGATTTTACATTTCACCTTAAACGCGTAATTTTTATATTAAATAAACGTTATCGCATGAGTTATTATTTTGATAATTTAATCCGTTACTTTCAAAAATGATCCCGATATATTTTTATAGTTACATTAGTTTATAAAAACTATATTTTGAGTTTTCCTAGTGTTTTAAATTTATTTTGTATATAAATCGTTAAAGTTATATTATTACGACACTTTTCTTAAAAACTACTCGATAATTATTTTATCACTCAAATTTCACAAGGAATGTATTTTTACAATTTTTATTATCTCATTACATTCTATTTTGATCTATTAAAAATTTACTTGTACCAAAAAGTTACCATTTACCTTACAAGTTAATAATATATACACATTTACTTACACATCCATTTTTAACAAATATTTACACAACATTTTATAAAAAAAAAAATATATATATTTTACCAAATCCCTCCCCCTTGGCCGACCAAGGGGAGGGTGGTAATAAATGAAGGAATGGGTCTTGATTATATATGTTTTCACTCTACATAAAAGTCTTACATGATTTACTTAACTCATTTCATTCATTCTTCAATCATTCTTCAAGTGTTAGCAAAAGTTTCCTCTTGGTTTTCTCTCATCATAACCGGCCATATAGAGGTCTTCACAAGGGATCATCATAAAATTTTTCTCAAGTGTTTAAACAATCTAGAATCACACTCTTTATAAGGTTTTGAAATAAAAACCAAGAGTGATTAAGTTAAACCTTGGTTCTTATCACCTCATCATATTAGCTTGTAAGCATGTTTCTTTCATTTTTCATGTTTCCTTATCATTTCATATTTATCTCTTCATATTTGATACAAACATGCAAGACATATGTTGATTTATACCATTTTACATGATTTTTAGAGTTATATATATATATGGTCATCCTATAATTATCCCCTTGGTATATGTTGGTCTTGATGATGTCTAGGAACCCATGACACCCTAAGAAGGTGTATGGTAGGATTAGATTAGCTTTGGAGTTGATTTGAAGGGATTAGAATAGGTTTAGTACGAGAAAAACTATTTTCGATACGTATAAAATGGGTTCTGTCCTTGTTTTGATTTTCTGGAAAATCCGACAGTAGGCACGACTTTTTGGCCTTGATATTTAGAAAATATACTTTAAAACGAATCCGTGGCCGCTTGAACGGATAAAAACGGAGTTATAACGAAGAAGTTATGAATTTTTAAAGTTTGGCGACGAAATATATTATTTTCTGAAATTTCAGCATACTATTTTTACTCTATTCGGGTCAAAAACGAGTCCTAAGCTTCACAAATTATTTCGACTTGTCAAAAATATATTAGTATACTTCGATACGAAGCTAAGGACGTATTATACGTAGAAAACGGATTTGAAACGACAAAGATATGCACGTTTTCATAAAATTGCCGTAACTATTATTTTCTGAAAAACTATATTATTTTTACAATACAAGTGTTACGGTAGCTGAAACGACCATATTGGAGGCTGTTTTTAACCATGATGTGGAACTTTTTGGAACGAATTGTCTTCTAATAAAATCAATATCACCGAGCATATTTTTCAAAACCATCAACCGTTTGTATAGCGGAGTTTTAATAAATTAATTACGGTTGCTCAAACTTGGCCGAAACTCACTTTTTACACAACAATTAGACAAAATCACCATCTTTAACCCTTATTATCTTTATGTTCGAGACCTTTATGTCGAAAACTCCTGAACTGAAACTTCTAGATTTCGATACAAACTTTCCAAAACCGTCGAGTTCGTTCTCTAACGTTCGACGTACACCATTTTACGACTAGTTTTTCGGAGCCATTTTTGTCATTTTCAAGAAATTTCCGACGACATTGTTTTACGACGAAAAGTGAAAATTTCACCATAAATCATTACGAAACCATTGTAGGATGACATTTTGACGTAAAAACTTGTAAAGTGATTTAAGAATGGTCAAGAGGTCAAAAGAGTATTTTTCGACGATAAGTAATATTATTTTCAAAACTCGCAAATGGTATAAATAACATACGAAATGCATGCATAACATTACATTGCAACTCATTACATATCATATCATTCGTAATAGGTCCAGATTAAAGTATCACGCTATACCTCAGTGTACTCACTCTTGTCATCATACCAGTTTATCAAGTGAGTTTTCATAGCCCCGTTTTACAAGTTTTTACATTATTTCAAACCTACGGGGGAGAATACATTGCACAACATTTTTATTACGATACCAAGTATGTTAAATTCATTTACATTTCTTGAGTTACAACGTTGCCAGTTAAAAGTCCCCACTTTAATGCATGAGCCGTTAATTTCCTAGAAGCGTGTGTGAGTGGATAGATCTATCGAGGGTGACGCCTCCATCCGGGTTGGTGAATCCCAATTGTCATACGGATGCATTTCATTCATAAACATTATTAGAGTTGTTTGGCAAGACACTCTGTTGGGGCGTACATCAGTCGGAGCTTCGGTATCATGCGCTTAAGCAATTGTAACATTTTTACGTGACATAATTGTCATGCCTGTAACATTTTTACGTGACATGATTGTCATGCCTGATCTATACTTGCGTAGTCGTATAAAACATTTACATAAACCTATGATTTCTCACCAACATTATTGTTGACCGTTTTAGCAATGTATTTTCAGGTAACTGAGGCATTATCATCATGACATGGTTTAGGAACCACCTTTTGAGTCGCGGCGTCGACTTACATCATTGTACATTATGGCACTTTCTTTCAAAACCATCGTTTGGACTTGTATTATATTTATATTTCCGCAAACCTTGTAAACTTTTGGGACCTATGTTGTAACTCTGATTATTTTATTAAATCAAACGATGTATTTTCCAAACGACACTTTAGGTCGTTCAATATAACTGTGATTGTGATGCTATGACAGTCAATCCTCAGGAATTCCATTCCGCTGCAAAACAGGTAATTTGGGGGTGTGACATAACTTATGCTAGATAATAGTTGGGGTGACCGACTCTTCAATACTGGAATTTTCTAATTCCTAACAATCTCCCCCTAAGGGAGGTCACCCCTTGTTTTACATTTCAAATCCTAGCATTCTATTCTTGACTTTGTTCTTGAGCTCGTAGACTTTAATACTTCAACTTCGCAATCTTTGTGCATAAGTAGTGCAACTTCAAAGTCTGCATAGATTTGTACTTTAAAGTGGAGGTCATTAATGATCCATGAGATAATAATTATGAGCCATCTTTTGAGATCATCAGCTATAAAAAAACATCTCTGAGATATCCTTTGTGGTGTTGGTATTATGTGATGTTGTGACATTAGGACCGACATGCTCACTTTTTGGATCATGATATCTTCTCATCAGAGTAGCGAAAGCTTTAGTTGATTCATGATATTGGCAGCAGCGTAGCAGAAGCATGGAGTGAAAATATCAGAGTCATTGATGCACTAATCATGATTTCTTTTGAGATGAATGTGTTAAGTGAGCATGCGGCTATGGATTGACCGCTTCATTCTGATCAGCTGCAAACGTCGGGTGTACCTGCATACAACAGTTAGCAATAAATCACACGAAAGTGTCTTTGATCACTTTCGTTGAATTGAGGTACACGGCCCACGGTTCCCCGTTGATCAGTACATGTACTGCCTGTGATCAGGTATAATTCCGAAGAATTTCCTTGACAGGGTTTCGCAGCTGCTCTAGCTGTTCTCAAACCGGAACATCTCAAAGAAGACAACACAGAGTGAGTGAACCAGCGAATTTTAAGTCCACTGATTGATGAAAAGAGATTTGAAAAACAATCGTGTATTGCTCAATAGAAATTGTTTTTGCAATACAACGAAGGTTTTATTGAAAATCAATTATCAATCATACAAACACCTTTTGGTTTGAAAAAATGAGTACACGATCGATGTGCTAAAGAAAAGAGTTGTTAAGCACAAAGACCGGTTTTTCAAAGGTATCCGTCAATCCGTAACCTGAACCAGGATTGATTCAAGACTTGAATCGCCCCATTGTTTCTGTTCAGTTGTCACATGATTGATCTAATGAATAGATCTCACATGCCACCTACCAGGAGCTTGTTTGATGTTGGCTCCAGAAGGTTTTCCATCTTCATTGTGAATATGTATGCATATCACTCAGATGTTCTAGGAAAACCACAAGGATAATGCGTAGGACTCAAGATATAATCTCTCTTTCCACATTGTGTGAAACAGAGAGTCTTCATTGAAAGTGTCCTAATGAGATTTATTGATGATCTCGTGGCTCTAGACTCAATATGTGCATATTTGGATCCTGTGCCGGATACTAGGGAGAGGGTCTCCTTTTTCAATATCAACAATCTCTAAGAGAAAGTCGATAGATTATGTCGGTTCCCCGTGAGAATGAAACAAGTCCTTTTAAGAGGAACTTGAGTGGTTTGGAAAGTTGAAGTGCAGTGCGTCACTGGGTCCATGACGTCTTGTCTTCAATACCGATGTTACCATCAGTAGCATATGAATTGAACCCGGTTTCTGCCCTAAGGTTGAATAAATGGAGGGCTATTTGTTTTCACCCTTTTCTCATTCAATTCTTTTTAATTCTTCAACCCCTTCAGTGCTTACCGAGACTTCATAGCAAGAACTTTGTTGGGTTTGTTCCAGTACTTGCTCTATCTCAGTCCGCACTCTTCCCATATCTCACTTTTCTCCTTTTATCATCATACCTAAGGACTTCTACACTAACTAGTGGATTGTCCCTGGGTAGATCCCTCCGGTTTTGGCGGATCATGGGAACCAATACCTAAGCTTATCATCCTTATATCACCGTACATAAAGTAAAGTTGGTCGGTCTAATTGGTATTGTTCATCTGCCATTGGAATCAATTGAAAACCATTTGAAAATCAATCCAGATACTTGTGATATTTTATCAAAACATTTTGTACCTGAATTGTTTTTGATATTTTTAGTATAAGTGCTCCCCCTCAACATGTGCATCAAATGTTTGAAATCATTTTGCACACGGAGGCAAGAGGAAGAATTTACTTCTTTGATTACCATTTTCTAAAAGATATCAACATCACTTCCCACATCAAATCAAGTAGATAAAGCATTTCCGGGAAGGATGAGGTTTTCATAAGTTTGCTCCCCCTCAATATGTGCCTCGAGATTTGAAAAGAGTGTTTTGCACATACTGGAGGGAACCCTTTAAGAAGTGCATACATGATCACCAAAGGATTAGAAGCCATACAATCAAGGTACCTTAGAAAGATTGAAAGTTGTGTACCCTGATGACTTGAATTTGCGAAGAGAATTCTCCCCCTTAATATATGCTTCGAGATTCGAAAATTGTTTAGCACATATTAGAGAGAAGTATGCACAAACAAATTGGTCATCTTATCTTTTAACATCTTTCATATTTATATCACATTTTCTCCCCCGATCAAAAATCTTAAATCCTTTGAGATTTTGGATCTCAAGTGATTTAAATATGTATGAGATAAAATATTTGTAGGAGAAAAATGTGTCCGGTTTTATATGATCAGAAGTGGACAACGCAGATGTTTCCCTTTTTACAAGGGGAAACCACAGTACAAATCCTAGCACTATTACATGTATTATAGTTGTTCACATATAGTACACCACATATTACACATATTTAAAAGCACAACATAAACTGCTTCCCGAAGATGTCTTCATTCAGTCCTCTGAAGAAGTTTGTAGTGACCATCCCGAAGCCTTCCACCAACAAAACTTTCAAGGCTGCGGAAGATCCTTCGTGTCTTGAGTCTTCGTCTGATTGCAGCAATGAAGTGTTCACACCTCTTCAAGTCATCATCAGTCCAAAAAGTAGTCTTAACCCAAGATTTCATATCAATTTTGACTTCTTTCACTCTGGTGTCAAGTTCTTCTTCGACCAATTTGAGCGTACCGTCACTAAACTTGTAGAGCTCACATAGTCTCATAAGCATGCGGGTCCCATATCTGTCAGTAAAGATGACGGCTCTTGGGGTGTCGAGGACTTTGTATTCATGATGAAATTCATGCCCTGTGGCACTCCATTGAGGACATGTAAGGTTAATCCTGGTTTGGTAGCTTTCCATGCCGAGTTGGAAGGCTCGAATCCAAAGAGTAACAGCAGCAGATAAGGCCTTCTTCTCACGGACAGGCAAATGCTCAAGGTGTCCTTGAATATTCAGAAGGTAGAGATCTTCGAAATCATTCGGCAGAAGATGTTTGAAGTCATTTTCTTCAATAGTATATTCTTTCAAAACTGATCTCTTAAGGACAATCTTCATCAAATACTCATATCCATATATCGGGAAGACCTCTACACGAACCACACTTAAGATACGGAGCTCGGATCTAACATTCTTGCGTCTTTTGTCAGCACTATGTCTTTCAATATAGAAGTTCTTCTTTTTGTACCACCAGTGTGAAATACCATATGATGCTGCAATGTCATACTTAAGTTCTTCATTGACCCAGAAACGATCAGGAACCATCTGTTCAAGCCCCTGATCAGAGTAGGTAGCAGCTTTCATCTTGGATATTGATAGTGCAGGTCTTCTTTCAGCAGAGTGACCACAAAGATAGTCCAAGTCATGGTTGAAGAAGAATTCAGCCTGAATGGTCATCTGACCAGGTTCACCACCAAGAGGAAGAGATTTGTGAACATTGAAGCGGCTAATTTGCTCACTGACTTGGTCATTGAGCATCTTATGGCATTCTTCCATTTGGTATTGAAGTTGATTGGCATCTGAATGGAAGACCTTAACAATTTCATAAGTAGGTCCTTCAAGATCTCTTGGAGTTAAGGATGAGATACTCTTCTGTTTACAAAACCATTTAATGAAGCTTCCCATATCACCAGTAAAGTGAAGAAGAGAGTCTTCAGCAGGTTCTTCATAATTGCTGGTGATAGTAGATACCCAATTGTTGTCGGGTCTCATTGAGTCGGACTCAGGGATGGACCATGTAGGTTATGGAGAAGGAGGTCTATCTTCAATGATACAACTTTGAATTGTGTCCCTTGACGGTGCAACTCTGGATGTGCTGGGGCGTTTACCTGCCAGGTAATCATCAAACCAATCTTCTTCTGATGGCTTAGGAATATGCTTAGTTGATGCATCATCTTCATCAGATTCTGACTCTGTCATGACATGCGACTCTTCGTGAACCATTTGAGCATCAGGAAGGGAGGTGGGTGTGGATGTGAACCTTGAATCAATCGTCGTCCAAGCAGCATATTTCTTATGAGTGCCTTGTTTACTTGTAGGATTTGATTGATTGGAAGGTTTTGGCGGTGATGATGGTGGTTGTGGTGGAGGTGTGTTGGTTGTCATAGAAGGTTCACCAGCTCCAGAAGTTCCAGCGCCCCCCGTTGGTGGTGGAGGTGGAGGGGGATCTTTACGGTCTTTCTTCAATGTTTCCAACACAATAGCTCTCCTTTTCCTTTTAGCTTCCTTTTCCTTGATGTCAATCATATACTGCTCATAATTGTCGAACTTAATGGATTCTTCAAGTGCCTCATAGAGTTTCTTGTGAACCTCATGCTTGTCCTCTTCAGCTTCATACATCTTTTCACATAGAACTGCTCTCATATCGGTGATAGGTAGTGTTAGGAATTAGAAATTCCCGGTATTAAAGAGTCGGTCACCTCAAGTATATGTAATCGTTAGAAAGCTCGTAATCGTAGTTCTTTTAAGTTAAGTAGTAATTTAGTTAAGTAACACCGTGGAGGACGGACGGGTCTTTACCCACTGTATGCCTGATCCACAGCCCGAAGTGTGGCGTTTTATGTAAGACTATAAATACTCTCTACCTTCCAAGGTAGAGAGTTGGAGCTCATAATAATATCTTTCACTTTCTCTCACTAAGTTCCCTAAACCTCTAACTTTCTCTCTCTAGAATTCCATCTATATGCTACTTTGTGTTATGGTTTGATGTGTGTGTGAAAAGTAATATCTTACAATTGGTATAAAGAGCCATGGTTAGATCATATCTTGCACATCTTTGGATTTATAGTGGTTTTTAGGTGGTTTTTGAGTTTGAAAAAGTTTAGTGGTTTTTGCATCATTTGGTTGATCTCTTGTATTAAAGTTTGAATTTTGTTGGTACTTTTATGTTTAGAATCATCAAAAGTGTTTAGGTTTTCATTTGGTAAGCTTGAATCATCTTGGTTGGGTTGTTTTTGGATTGAAAAGTGAAGTTTATTTGGTTTTTCAAGCTAGCGACTTAGCTCTCGGAATAGTTTCTTGGTAGCGACTTGCTTCACAGTTTTGTAGCGACTTACAGTGTTAAAGCTAGCGAGTTAGAGCTAGCGAGTTAAAGTACAAGTAGTGGACTCTCCACTACGGGTAGCGACTTGTGGTAGCGACTTGGTCAGTAGCGAGTTGCTCTTTAGCAACTTGTGTCTCTAGCGACTTGTGTAGCGAATTGCTGCCAAAATTTGGTTAGCGACTTGGTCTGTAGCGAGTTACTACTTAGCGACTTGCTTTTCTGTTAGCGACTTGGGTTTCTAGCGACTTGGCTTTCTAGCGAATTAATTGGTAGCGACTTAGTGCATTTGTCTCTAGCGACTTAGTGCATTATCATCTAGCGACTTGAGTGATTGTTTACGGTTTTCTCTTGATTTAGTAAAATCCCGTGAAAGAATCTATTTCCCGGTTTAATCATAGAGTTATAAAATCCCGTATAATCTGATAACATGTCTACCAACGTCCCTACTGTCATCTCCACTGTTGCCGAGGATGTACAAGCAGCTGGATCAGATACTCGTCCACCCATGCTTGACAGAACTGACTACGATTCTTGGGCTCAACGAATCAGATTGTATTGCCTTGGAAAGGAAAATGGTATCAATATTCTCAAATCCATTGATGAAGGACCATATCGAGTTGAAACGACTAGAGACATACTTGATACTAATGAAGATGGTACTCCTATTTACGGAATGGACATACCTAAGATGTATGATGAGCTTGATGATAAGGAGAAAAAGAGATTTGATGCAGATATCAGGGCTTCAAACATTGTTCTTCAAGGTCTTCCTAAAGACATCTACAAGCTGATCAATCATAACACTGAAGCAAAGGCAGTTTGGGATAATGTTAAAATGCTTCTCTCAGGTTCAGAACTAACTGTGGAAGACAGAGAATCCCAACTCTATGATGAATTTGAACATTTCAAGATGAAACCCGATGAAAGTGTCTATGAGTACTATGTGAGATTTCATAAGTTGGTGAATGACATGAGAAACATCAAGATGACTATGCCTAACATTCAGTTGAACTCTAAATTTGTAAACAATATGAATCCCGAATGGCACAAGTTTGTCACTTCTGTGAAACTCACTAAAGGATTGAAGGATACAAACTATGAGCAACTCTATGCCTTCCTCCTTCAAAATGAGAGACATGCCATGTTTGAAAAGAGGATTCTTGATCAATTCAAAGGTCAGGGAGAAACAAGGTCTACAAGTGATTCAACTTCCTTCTTCACAGATGATGGGACTTCCAACAATGCCTCTCAAGTTGCACCCATGAATAATGATAATCATAATCACAGACCCATTTCTGATCCAAGGTTCAAGCAACCAGATGCAAATGCTGTCATGGAACATTTCATCACTCAACTAACACTCATGGTTAAAGAGAACAGGACACTTTCACCTCACACCAACAAACTCCACACCTGCAATGAGATCCGAACCGCCTCCAATCTTCACAACCATGCTTTGATAAGAGATGGAAGGATTGTGGTGCAACCAGTTCAGGAAAGACAGTATGATCAGGGAAGGGGTGGTGCTGGTAGAGGATATGTGGGCAATCAGAATCGAGGAAGGAATGGTAACCAAGGTCAACCTAAGCCAATCAAATGCTATAACTGTGGTGGTGAAGGACACATTGCAAGGAACTGCACATCTCCAAAGCGTCCACAGATTGCTGATTACTTCAGAGATAAGATGTTGCTGGCACAAGCTCAGGACAATGGTGTTGCGTTGGATGAAGAGGAATTGCTGTTTCTTGCTGAGGGCAATGCCAAGACCTATGATGCAGATGTGGATGAGCAGCCTATTCAGGAGATAGGTCACAATCATCAGAACGCCTTTCAAGTCGCTGACTGTGATGCATACGACTCTGATGTAGATGATGGACCTACTGCACACACAATCTTTATGGCTAGCATCTCTCCAATGGTTTCTCCCAAGATCTCTTCTTCACTGCAAGCTGGCCCATCCAAGGACAAACTCATCTCAGAGGTATTAAAGCTATACGATGATGCTGATGTGCAACAGATGCATGACAAAGTACAATCAACTGAAACTATTGAATCAACTATTGAAAATATGGGTAATATCAATGTTGTCCCATATGATCAATACGTGAAACAAAGTGAAAGTGAAGTTGTACCAAGTGATGCATCTTCTGCAGTCAACAATGACTATGTCTTTGATGAATACACTGCATGTGCTCCTGATGATTCCATAATTTCTGAACTAAATGCCTATAAGGAACGTGTTGCTATTTATGAACAACGTGCATCGAAATTATGGAGACTCTACTCAAACAGGAACCTACCCGGTCGAACGTCACTTCTTCTCTAGAACCCTCTTTGGTAACCTCTCTACGATCGGTATTTCTAACACACACGTCATCCAGGTAGTAGATGTAGTCTCAGCATACGTAGTGTCAGTCGCTGAACTTTCCGCAAGACTACTAACACTGGATAGAGGACTTATCCGACGAGTAGGTGTAGACGTAGTATCCAGAACCGTAACGGGAGTCGTTCTTTGTCGTTAAGGAGAAGTAGGTTGCGTTGTGGTAACAGGACTCGAACACGGTCGTTGTAGAATAGAGACTTCATTAGTCGTTAGACACCTGCGAAACCTCTACACGTCAAGGAACGTTACACAGGAAGTGGTGGTGTCAATATCGTAAACTAACCGAATCCAACTGGAACCAATGGTAAGGAAGGAGCTAAGACTAACGGGTGTATAGGAGATGGTCGTGGTGGGGAAGGGACTA
>BPTQ01000008.1:153839257-153902646 GCA_019973895.1 Chrysanthemum seticuspe | reverse complement strand
TAGATTTCAGGGCACAGTAAGAAACTTACTGTCGTGTTTCTGGCATCTATAATAGCTTGGCCTTCTTTGTACTGTTTTTACTGTTATAAAAAAACTTATTAAAAGCTTAAAAAGTTTAAAAATACCTAAAACTTTCAAAATATAAAAAGAAAAACTAAAAACTTCCAAAATATTAAAACATAAAACAAAAAGTTTATATATACATGTTCTCTATCTACTTCTTTCTGGAAATGAGGAGCAGAAGGAGGACTTCTGCAAACTCTCAAAGACCAACTTCCGAAAAGTTGGGTTCAGCACCTTCTTATTTGAGTTTTGCAAGAGAACCTTCTCGAAACCACTTCTACAGACGATTGACTATAAGTCTGGAGTGTTTTATATCAAGGTGGTGTGGAAAAAGGTGGACAAGGGACTACTTTACTACAGCTTACAGCTATACGAAACGAGAACTCACAACTTGCAACAACGTACTCTCCCGTTATCGTGAAAATAATAGTGTCATGTCTCCCTAAAACAACTTAAGTTTCGGTATCAGTCTATTAACGTTTTGAGTTTATTCTTCCACGACTTGGGTTGAAAAGCCTTCAACCAGAAACTCTCAAACGTCTTCAGGAGGAAGACGAGGAGTAAAGGTCTTTCTTCATCTATCTCTTGTACATATATATTTGAAAAACAAAATACAAAATTATAAAACCTTCAAAAATCAAAAAGAAAAATATAAAACTTTCAAAATCCATAAAAATTTGAAAAATTCGAAAATTATTCAAAAAAATATTGTCATTTTTGTCATGTTTCTTCCGGTTCGATAATATCTACGGTCTTTGTGCTGTCATTCAAAGAATGACACGGGACTTTAGATGTTGTTCGAATTCTTAAAAAAAAAAAAAAAAAAAAAAAAAAAAAAAAAATTATTTGGCATTAAAATTGTTTTCAAAAGATATAAATGCATGTTTTATCAATGGAGTGTAAAGTCTTAAAATTCGATCGTTATCAGTTAAAACACTTTCACAATCAAGTCACAATTCTCCTTAAAAGCTTTCAAAATCAATTTAAATCTATACGAGATCACAAATCTCAAATGATTTGATAATTGTGATCGGGGGAGAATGTGTGATTTAAATTAGATTTAAACTGATAATTAGGTAAATGGTTATAAACGGATGTACATGCTATCCTGCCCACATGTGACAAACGATTTCAAATTTTCAATGCACATGTTGAGGGGGAGCATCTATTTTAAACATTTTATTTGAAACGTGATCATTCATCCTAATGTGCAGGTTCCCTCTAGTATGTGCAAAACTCTTTTCAAACCTCGAGGCACATATTGAGGGGGAGCAAATTCATGGAAACCTCATCCTTCCCGGAAATGCTATACCTACTTGATCTGTTGAGGGAAGTGATGTTGATATCTTTTAGAAAATGGTAATCAAAAGAAGTTAATTCTTTCTCTTGCCTCCGTGTGCAAAACATTTTCAAATACTTGATGCACATGTTGAGGGGGAGTTCTCGTTCTAAAAATATCAAAAACAATTCAGGTACAAAAAGCTTTGATAATATATCACAAGTATCTGAATTGATTTTCAAATGGTTTTCAATTGGATCCAATGGCAGCTGAACAATACCAAATTGACCTACCAACTTTACTTTATGTACGGTGATATAAGGATGATAAGGTTAGGTATTGGTTCCCATGATCCGCCAGAACCGGAGGGATCTACCCAGGGACAATCCACTAGTTAGTGTAGAAGTCCTTAGGTATGATGATAAAAGGAGAAAAATGAGATATGGGAAGAGTGCGGACTAAGACTGAGCTAGTACTGGAATAAACCCAACAAGGTTCTAGCTATGAAGTCTCGGTAAGCACTGAAGGGGTTGAAGAATTAAAAAGAATTGAATGAGAAAACGGTGAAAACAAATTTCCCTCCATTTATTCAACCTTAGGGCAGAAACCGGGTTCACTTCATATGCTACTGATGGTAACATCGGTATTGAAGACAAGACGTCATGGACCCAGTGACGCACTGCACTTCACCTTTCCAAACCACTCAAGTTCCTCTTAAAAGGGCTTGTTTCATTCTCACGGGGAACCGACATAATCTATCGACTGTCTCTTAGAGATGGTTGATATTGAAGTAGGAGACCCTCTCCCTAGTCTCCGGCACAGGATCTAAATATGCACAAATTGAGTCTAGAGCCACGAGATCATCAATAAATCTCATTAGGACACTTTCAATGAAGACTCTCTGTTTCACACAATGTGGAAAGAGAGATTATATCTTGAGTCCTACGCATTATCCTTGTGGTATTGCCAGAACATCTGAGTGATGTGTTTACACATTCACAATGAAGATGGAAAGCCTTCTGGAGTCAACATCAAACAAGCTCCTGGTAGGTGGCATGTGAGATCTATCATATAGATCAACCATGTGACAACTGAACAGAAACAATGGGGCGATTCAATCTCTTGAATCAATCCTGGTTTAGGTTATGGATTGACGGATTCCTTTGAAAAACCGGTCGTTGTGCTTAATAAACTCTTTTCTTTAGCACATCGACTGTGTACTCATTTTTCAAACCAAAAGGTGTTTCTATGATTGATAATTGATTTTCAATAAAACCTTCGTTGTATTGCAAAAACAACTTCTATTGAGCAATACACGATTGTTTTTCAAATCTCTTTTCATCAATCAGTGGACTTAAAAATTCGCTGGTTCACTCACTCCGTGTTGTCTTCTTTGAGATGTTCCGGTTTGAGAACAGCTAGAACAGCTGCGAAACCCTGTCAAGGAGATTCTTAGGAATCCTACCTGATCACAGGCAGTACTTGTACTGATCAACGGGGAACCGTGGGCCGTGTACCTCAATTCAACGAAAGTGATCAAAGACACTTTCGTGCGATTTGTTGCTAACTGTTGTATGCAGGTACGCCCGACGTTTGCAGCTGATCAGAATGAAGCGGTCAATCCACAGCCGCATGCTCACTTAACACATTCATCTCAAAAGAAATCATGATTAGTGCATCAATGACTCTGATATTTTCACTCCATGCTTCTGCTACGCTGCTACCAATATCATGATTCAACAAATGCTTCCGCTACTCTGATGAGAAGATTTCATGATCCAGAATGTGAGCATGTCGGTCCTAAAGTCACTACATCACATAATACCAACACCACAAAGGATGTGTCAGAGATTGTTGATAGCTGATGATCTCCAAAGATGGCTCAAACTTATCATCACGTGGATCAGTAAAAGACCTCTACTTGGAATAACCAAACATGCATTGTGAAGAATCAATGACTACGAGCTAAGAAGCAAAGGACTACATCAAGAATGCAAGATCAATTGTTAATGTATTATCTATTTGTATTCTATGTAATTTTGGTACATGATTGAGGTGACCTCCCTTAGGGGGAGATTGTTAGGAATTAGAAATTCCCGGTATTAAAGAGTCGGTCACCTCAAGTATATGTAATCGTTAGAAAGCTCGTAGTCGTAGTTCTTTTAAGTTAAGTAGTAATTTAGTTAAGTAACACCGTGGAGGACGGACGGGTCTTTACCCACTGTATGCCTGATCCACAGCCCGAAGTGTGGCGTTTTATGTAAGACTATAAATACTCTCTACCTTCCAAGGTAGAGAGTTGGAGCTCATAATAATATCTTTCACTTTCTCTCACTAAGTTCCCTAAACCTCTAACTTTCTCTCTCTAGAATTCCATCTATATGCTACTTTGTGTTATGGTTTGATGTGTGTGTGAAAAGTAATATCTTACAGGTAGGTCCTTGAATCGTCTAAGAAGTGGAGCCTCCATAGCCCATTCCACAGCATCCTTGACTTCCCCTTCAATGGCGGCAGCAACCCCTTAATTGAAGTTGAGGTGCTCCAATCTATAGACACGATCCACAAGGGAATCAACAGATTTAGGAAGTTGCCTTTCAAGAGCTTCTATCCTTTTTACAGCTTTGTCCAGTAGTTGATCAGAGGTAAGGATCTGTGGTGGTGAAGCTGGTGGAGCATCCACATCAGCAACTGTAATGACAGGTTTAGGGGTTGGTGACGATGTCGGTAGTGTTTGTATAGTTGATTGAGTGGGTATGGGAGGTGGAAGTGCAGTT
Source organism: Chrysanthemum seticuspe (assembly GCA_019973895.1). NCBI lineage: Eukaryota > Viridiplantae > Streptophyta > Magnoliopsida > Asterales > Asteraceae > Chrysanthemum > Chrysanthemum seticuspe. The sequence goes on along the minus strand of BPTQ01000008.1, from coordinate 153,898,530 downwards.
GATAGTGAAGATGCTGACATCGGAGGAATGGTTGATGTATCTTGCTGAATGTTGACAGTATACATGGATTGTGCAGTATCTAAGGGTTTGTCATTTAAGTATTGATCTCCAAAAGAGAAATCTGTATCGAGATCCTTAAGTGAGGATAGAGAATTAGTAGACAGATTTGGTTCATCCATCTTCAAGGTCTCATCAGATCTTGTCTCAAGGTTCTCCTGCGAGCCTTTTTGCAACAGAGCATCAACATTCAAGCCAGATTGAGTCTCACTAAGTGTAAGAGTTTCTTTAAACGTTTCAGGCACTTTGTCCACTCCAGATTGTTCTTTAGCATGAGATGATTCTGTTCTTCTCTTCAGCTCATATTGATTGGTGGTGCTTGATGGAGATGATGAGATCGTTAAAAGCATGTGAGCTGCTTGTTCAGTTTCAACACTCGCAATCCCTTTTCCTTTGTCATGTGTTATTGGGGTTGTTTGTCGTGGTAGTTAATCAGGTTCTCTTAACACAACTCCACCTACTGGTGCTTTCACATTTAGACTTTCAAGGCTTTGCTGGATTCCAAGTTCTAGATCAGCATCATCTTCATCAGTTAACCTTGTAATATTCCTTGATACCTCAGTATTTTCACCAATTTACTTTTCCACTTTCTTCCTTTTTACTTTCTGCTTCTTGGATGCGGTGTCTGAATGTTGTGACCTTTCAAGTCTCTTTTTAGGAAGAGAGGCATAGGATGCTTGTGAGGCTGACGTGGACTTGGGAGCATTGGGTTGTGGAGGAGAGGGTGTGACATCAGCAGAGGAACTGGTAGCTCTTTTCTTGTATTGTTTGAAGTAGTCCTTCTTCTTGATATCTTTTGTGAGAAGACTATCAGGAATTGGCAATCCAAATATTTCTTTATCCATACCTCTAGGAACATATTTCAGGTTTCCTAAAACAAATTCATCTTCTGCTTTGTGTAAAGTTGATTCAGACCTAGGAGTGAAGTTGTGATTTTGTTGCAAGAACTGGATAACAAGCTTAGAAAATCGGATGCTGGGAATCACAAGCTTGTTCTGTTTCTTTCGGCCTTGAGCTTTGTTCTGGAAATTAGTTCTATCAGATATGAATGTGTGTATTGATAAAGAAAATTCTTCCCAAATACGATCTGAGACATTCACATCAACCCTATTAACAATTCCCCATAGGATTTGCAGGATAGGAATTCTCACTTTATCGAACCCTGATGTTTTGCCAGATAAGCACAAGTTAAGAATAGTTGTAATAGCTCTCCAGGGTTGATACATGTGTCCAGTGATGATGTCGGATGCTCTTGAAATACTGTTCTGATAACCCAACCCAATTAGAAAGACAATCAGATCGTTAGCACCAGGTGGAGATTTAGAACGAAGGTTAGGGTTACATGGGGTGATTCCAAGATCCTTGCTCAGAATAGCAGAATCAATCGTGAACTCCCTATCATCCAGTTTGCAAGAGTATCGAGCTGTGATTTTGTCCCATTGAACGGTGTTCCAGAATTGTTGAATGTAAATGGTGGGAATTGAGCATTGCTTGGTAATAGCACCGAAGAAGTTTGTGTTTTTGAGGATGTCAATAGACACTTTGAGTATCGGATTTTGTTGAAGCTTTTGTAGGTCCACATAACAGTTACTTTTTCCAATATCAGCCCATTGACTCCTGGGAAGGATTTCTTCGTCTGAGAGAACTTTGGATGATGCCGAAGGGGTAACGCTCTTTTCAGGGTTTGAACTTGCCATTGATGATCTGAGCAAACATACAATCAACAGTAATGGTTGGGAACGAGTTAGATAATAACTGATAAACGAGACAACATTGAGAGCACCCTTAAGACATAGACACATAGAAACAGTAACTCATAAGGAGTCCCCAAAACACATATAGAGAAAGATAGAGTGGCAAAAGTGAGATAATACAATGAAGTAGAATCCTATAGATAAATTTTCACACGACGAGCTGATAAGGGATTAAAAGGAAAAAGAGTGCATTGCAAAGGGATCATGTCATGAGCCAAGATACAAGTGTAGAAGTGATATAACAAATATGCATGAGGCAAAAAGTAACATTTGGTTGTCGTGAGAGAAACCAAGTACCGTTTGCCTAAACAGAAATGTCATAGCAGATTACATAGAGTATGTTGACTCAACAAGTTGAATCAGGAGATCCTAAGTATTGTGAGAATGAGATCAACTTTAGCAATACACCTTTGAACATTTTAATAACCCTCGACCCTAAGACTAATTCGCAACATGAAAGTGAACAATGTCGCTAACTTGTAAAGACAAGTCGCCATCACTAGTACCACAGACAAGTTGCTAATAGTTTAGCTCTTTAAGTCGCTATGCTAATTCGCTAACTAGTAAAGACAAGTCGCCATGAACAGTAACAAAACCAAGTCGCTACAAATTTGTTAACTAAGTCGCTAAGGTTACTAATTCGCTAACTTATGAAGACAAGTCGCCATGAACAGTAACACAACCAAGTCGCTACAAATTTGTTAACTAAGTCGCTAATGTTACTAATTCGCTAACTTGTAAAGACAAGTCGCTGACAACTAACTCGCTACCCAAGTCGCCAGAATATAATAAACTAATACTCCACAACAACTAAGTCGCTAAGTTGAGTGCTAACTCGCCATTAAGAACATTCAAGCTAAGTCGCTACCAAGAACATGTTAAGTCGCCATCAAGAACACTCATAATAAACAAAAACAAACAACCCAATCCACTAAACATTCACCACCAGATCATGAAAACAAATTAACAATCAATCAAGATAAGATATACCAAATAGTTTGTACACATTCAATCATCATAATAACAACAAAAACACGATTTCATGACAAATCGAACCTAGGTGGGAATCAAACAGTCACGAATCACGAGCTCGAAGGGATCTGGTTAAAAAGACAAGTTAGAAACTAGACTCAAACGCATAAGAGAGACCAAATAAGGTGAGATTCGAAACGTACCACTGTAAGTCGCTAGAATGAACTAAGTACTTAGACGAGAAGAAGAAAAGAAAAAACGAGAGAAAAAAAACTTATTTAAGAAATATGGTAAGTCGCTAGAGGTATAGGGAGGATATTTGGCAATTAGACACATTCGGTCCCTGTGGTTTTGAAATGAAGTGTGGTAAGTCGCTAGTGTAAAACTATTTTGGTTATATGACACATTCGGTCCCTTTGGTTTATGATCAAAAGTGGTAAGTCGCTAGCATAGATAACCACAATGAAAAACATGAATCAAATAAACATTTAATCAACTAAGCATTTAGTGCAAGGCATTCAATACATGGGTACACAAGGATAATCACATGAGCAAGATACGACCACAACCTATAACAGAGAGAAACACCATAACCAGATAGTTACAAAAGCAAGACACAACCACAACATACAAATGAGCAAACATCATAACCAGCACAGAAGCCAATGGCATAGAAAATCAAGAAAAAAAAACTAATATAAAATCTCCCCCTCAATCAATGTCATCAAATACCATTGATTGACATTAACCAACCCCGTTATAAAACAAGAATATTTCATTTGTTCGAACTTCATCTATGATCCCGTGCCATTATTGAATGACATTTCTAGGATCGTAGATGTTATCGATAACAAGGAATGTATTCTTTATTAGATTGAGGAAAATGATAAAATTGTGAATTTAAAAGAATGACATATATAAAAAGGTATATAAGACTGATTTTTTTTTTCTTTTTTTTTTAAACTTGATTTATACACAGATATAGAAGAGCGAGTCCTGATTCAAGATGAATAGGAGTCAACGTAAGAAGTACATCAACTCTGGCAAGCTATAGCTCCTGAATGTGCTATGTTCATTTCTGATGGGAACCAAGTCATGAAGTTCCTGATTGAGTTGAGCATTGTACCTGAGAAAGACTGAGAGCACATTGTACTGGAAGCACATGTAGAATTGCACATAGAAGGGTTAGTGACATGTTTAATCTCACATTTGGATGCATCACAGTATAACACAGACGTATCATTAATGGGGATCCTATTAGGTTCTACATTCTTGAAGAGTTTTCCTGTGGGAATCCACTTGAGGCATGATCTAGGAATGTAAGTTCGTTTAAGTCCTGTAAACTTAAAAAATCTGCCAGTGGGAATCCATTTGAAACCACTGTTAGTTGAACTAAATGAGTGCACAGCCTTGTTTTGACTATTTGTCCTTTTGTGATCAGAGTATTTCTTAGGGGATTGATCAGTCAAATGATGTTTTGCATGAGAGCTAGTTATACTTATTGCATTTCTGATCTGTGAGAATTGAACATAAGTCCGAGGTTTGAGATTCATCATATCTGAACTAGGCAATGAAGTGACTGGTTTTGACAAAACAGACATATTATCAACTTGGGATGTAAGCTTAGATTTCAATGGTTTAGCACTTTCAGACCTAAAGGCATTAGGTTGTTTAATAACTGTTCGTTTCAAGTGGTTTTGAACATTTGACTTTCCCAAAGTTGAAGGTTTTGCAAACTTAGTGTTCATCCTATTTCCAACAGACTTCCTGAGCTCATTTTTTAGGGCAACAATATTGAAGCTCTTATCCTGAATTTGTGCTTTGAGGTCATCAATGTCTTTCATCAAGAGGTTAGATTGATTGACTAACTTAGAGTTTGTTTCCTCAAGGCTCTTTCTTAAATGCTCATTTTCTCTTAGTAGGTTGGACACACATAGAGCTAGTTCAGAATTTCTAGATTCTAGTATATCACACATCTCATGACAGTCATATTTCTGAGCTTCTGAAAGAAGTACTTTCAGATTGCTAATGGTCGAATCTTTGTCCTGAATCTGGGATTTTAACTGATTAATTTCAAAGAAATCTCAAAATTCTGGAAGTTCCTGATTAGTACAAGGTTTTTTTGCATAAAACATTTCATCCTTATGTTGTATTTTAATTTGCAGTCAGATACAATGCTTTTCAAGAATTGAAAACTTGTTTAAAAGCTCATCATATACCCTTTTTTCAATCGTGTTATTTGCATCAGATTCAGGCACAACCAAGATCGATTTTACGATGTTATGTTCAGAGTAAGAGTCAGGTACCTTTTCATGAGAATTTATGTGATCAGTCAAGTGTACCTTATCGAATGATACCTTTTCTGACTCTGAGTATTTGAGATCAGTGCTGTTGTCTTCATCCATTTTCATTACAACTGAGATTCTGCAATCAGTGTCATTTACTGGTTCAACTGGAATATTGCATGACTTGTCACAATTGCTCCATGGTGTCTCTTGGTACGCATTCAATGCATTCGGCTTGTTATTCTCTTTTGCAGCTTCCTTGATGTATGTTTCCATATTACCAATATGTTGAATAAATGAGTTTCTGAACTCATGAATTTCCATTCCCGTGTGTTTCATGAATGATATTCCAGTCATGATATCATCAAAATCTGAGGAATATTCTTCCCGGATAAGTGGCTGAAATTGATTGAAGATAGTCTGAAGAGCGGCATGAGAATCATCAGTTGAGAACTTTTATTTGGTAATTTGAAACCTCAGTCGTTATAAGTTAAGTAAAACAGTTCTTGTCAAAGTTGGAAAATCCTGACGAAGGATGGCACAAGTTGTTCGATCCATGGTTGTAGATAACAGAAGTTTGAGAAGCTGACTGAGATGTTGAAAGGGCTCACTGGTGCATTCCATATTCTTAGCATCATTAGCAAACATTAAGAGTGACTTATTTGAGTTGTTTTGATTAATCGATGCTGAATCATAAAATGTATGGCATTCAGGTAAGCATTATGTTTCACTATTCTGTGATGTGTCATAGAGAGCAAGTACTTTGGTGATTAAAGGATCCGTGATGACTGACATTGTGTTATTTTGAATTACTTCCCAAGTTATTGGAAATCCCAGTAGCAAAATACCAAGTATGCAAGATATTAGTATCAAATTACGAACCCCCAAGTCGCTAGAGATTATGAACCAAGTCGCTAGCAACTAAATGGCAATAATCCCAAGTCGCTAAATCAACATCCAAGTCGCTAAGTACAAGTCGCTAATCCTCTAATCGCTAACACCTAATTCGCTATACCACCAAGTCGCTAAACAATTGCAAGTCGCTAAGTAGTAACTCGCTAAGCTTTAAGTCGCTAGCAAAATTTTGGCAGCAATTCGCTAATCAAGTCGCTAAAGATTCAAGTCGCTAAAGAGCAACTCGCAACAGACCAAGTCGCTACCACCAAGTCGCTACCCGTAGTGGAAAGTCCACTACTTGTACTGTTAGTCGCTAGATCCAAGTCGCTAGCTCCAAAGCTGTAACTTGCTACAAAATTGCAAAGTAAGTCGCTACGAAGAATGAAGTCCGTAAGTCAAGTCGCTAGCAAGAAAAAACCACATAAACATCACTTTTCAATCCAAAAACAACCCAACCAAGATGATTCAAGCTTACCAAATGAAACCCTAAACACTTGTGGTGATTCTAAACATAAAAGTACTAACAAAATCCAAACTTTAACACAAGAAATCAACCAAATGATGCACAAACCACTAAACTTTTTCAAACTCAAAAACCACCTAAAAACCACTAGAAATCCAAAGATGTGCAAGATATGATCTAGCCATGGCTCTTGATACCAATTGTAGGATATTGGATTTCACTTATCATAACATTAACACAATGAGCTTATAGATGATTTTAGAAAGAGAAAAAGTGGGATATTCTAGTAAGAGAAACTTGTAGAATATTAGATTACCAAAGAACATCCAACCCTCTAACTTGCAAGGTAGAGGGTATTTATAGGTTACAAACTAAACGACCTCCTATCGGCCTGTGGATCAGGGATACAGTGGGTAAAGACCCGTCCTTCCTCCACGGTGTTGCACTAGACTATTTTACGCTACTGACTAACTAATTAACTACATAAAAACGTAAATAACGACAAGTCTACGAGCTAACTTATGCTAGATAATAGTTGGGGTGACCGACTCTTCAATACTGGAATTTTCTAATTCCTAACAGCAATAATCTGGGTTTTTGTTCGAAAAGTTTATTTTATGTATTAGTTAAGTTTTCAAAGTGGTTTGGTCGAATTTGGAGTTGTCTAAGTCGTATTTTTAAATTTTACAAGATCAAGTGTCAAAGCTGAGAAAACGGGTCTGAAATTTAGTTGGATTGTTTGATTTTTCATTTTCAAACCATAATGAATTGGGAGCTCTCCTTTTATAGGCGTGACATTTAGGATATAAATGAATTTCTTGTAGTTTTGGGAATTTTTCCAAGGTGTCTAAACAGGTCCAATAAGCGTAAACTTTTAAGGTGTATTTTCTGACCACTGTCTGGGCAGGTCTGGACTTATGATTTTCCATAGGCCATTTGACCTGGAAATAAAATCCCCCAATTTTTGGAGAGTCTTTTAACTCATATGGGAACCGCTGCAAATTTCCTTGATTTTATTTGAGCTAAGCAAGTATTTTATAAAAATCGCTAAATTCTGGTCCAGATATGAAGTTAAGAAAATGAAAGATAAAAAGATTATATCAATAAGTAAAACACTTATACATGCATAAGAAGCTTATAAAATGAGTATATAAGTAATATATGATATCAATTCGTGTAGATTCGTTGACGAAGATACGACGTTGCTTTCCGGTGTTACTTTTCCGTTTGTTTTCATTACGTTGCTAAGGTACAGATATTCTGACCTTTTCTCTTAAGGTTTCTCATGATTCGTTTACATCTTTCGATATTAGCTTTGAACTGTTATACTTTGCCCTGAGCCTTCTTATTAGGGCTTCACTATAACTTTGCTATGCTCCCTTTGATTGGATCTCCTATGTGAACTGTTTGATTTTGAACCTTTGATTATGAACCTTTGACTTCTAAACCTTTGTTATGAACCCTTTTTGTTATGAACTCTGATTATGAACCTTTCTGATTATGAACCTTCTGATTGTGAACCTTATGACTACGAACCTTCCTGATTATGAGCCATTTATATGAACTTTTGATTATGAACTTATGTTATGGAACTTTGATATGAACTTTTGATATGAATCTTTATGATATGATTATGCTTTGACCCTTCAGTTTGATACCCGAGCCAAATATGTTTCCCTAGCCATGAAGGTAACATGGCCGTGTCAGTGATGCACCTCTGGCATGACTCTAGGGCAGTAGAGTGATGTTCTGCCACGTCCCTTGGTGGTGGATCATATTTTGTATATGTGAGGTAGGGGCGTATGGATGCATCCTAGATCTGTTCTGTTATCTGATATCATATGATTTGTCTGGTGAATGATGTCGTGTGCAATACGCGTCTTCACAGTCTGGGAGCTAGCTACTCCATTGGTTACTAAGGTCTCCCCTCCTATTATATATGGTATTCCGAGGTCACCCCTCCGAATACAATGGCTACTTATGATATGATATGATATGATATGTTTCCGGGCTCGTGGTAGATTTCTGACAACCCTTACACTTTTGATATGCCTATACTGTACTTTCTGTATTTCCCCAACGCACCATAATCTATATTAATTGTTCATTACTCAGTACCCTTATATGACTCACTCTTACCAAGATATAGATACTCCTTTTCATTGATCTGTCACACTTTCATTCCGTTATTTCAGACTATCGTTCCATTCACGTACCGGTTATTATATGTTATTGGATTTGATTATGCTTTTCATGTGTTATGTGACTACTGATTACTCTGCTGCGATATGATTAATATACGGTTATCTGAGTTACCTGTTTTCATCTGATGATATGTGATCTCACTGTTATGTGACCCTCTGAATTGTCTGGTGACCATGCTAATGTGTAATCGTTATTTTTTTCTACTTATTATGTGTACTTCGTTCAGTTTATTCCGTGGACTATGACTATTCGTTGTGTCCTAATATGCTTATTGTTTACCTGCCATGTTTACATTTCTGTCTATGCTACGGTTTGATTAAGTAAATGATTTAACTTATGACGTCTGGCTTGTTAACTATTTAATTGCCCTGCTATGTCTCTAATTCATTCAATTATATCGTTCATATTGTATTCCTACTTGTTACGTGTGACTGTTATGTTTTGACTGCTGTTAGTAATTCTGTTGTTATGATACTGGTTATGTTTTCAACTAATGGTTTTTGACCTGTTTGATTGCCATGCTCAGTTGCTAATTAATTGCTTTCGCTTGCCTTAGATTTCTGTTTGACTTGCATGTCTTCTGATTTCGTGAATTGATTTTATGTCATATATATGTTGTGTGGACACGACGTCTGCTATGCTTGCTTATGTTTCAGTTCTTGTATGTCTGGTTTGTATGTGCTTGTTTATATTTCATCGATGCTTTGCTTTGCTTCGTTCTCCTTGTTATATGTTTTTTTTGGATATCTGTATAATTGTGTTCTGCAGGATCCTCATTGACTCATTATCCTCATTTCGCTGCGACTTTGTTATCAGTTTCATTATTCCATTTCGCATTTCTGATTTTATTTAGCTTTCTTTTTATTATATCTTTTCACTGGGCTTTTTAAGCTCAGCCGCATTTCTTTTCCTGCGGCAGGTTTTAGGTTTGAAGATGGGCTTCGATGGGCTGAAAGTTAGAGTATCTGAGTGGACCAACCCTAGCACCTTATTACTTTGGGACTTATTTTGAACAACTTTTGTTTTGGAATTTTAATTCATTCTGGATATTGTATTTTCTTGTCAGTCAATTGTGTGTATGTTTTGATACTTCATTTTTAAGGTTTCCATTTGTAAAGATTTCATTTGTATGTTCTGATATGACACCAGAATGTGACACTTCTACCCTTGCCGGGTTGGGGTGTTACAATATTTGTGTTAGAGTAATAAAAAATCAAGTGTAGGGATGTGCCTATAAATCCCTATCATTTTGATGTTATCTTAGAGGATGGTAGAGTAAAAGTGTATGAAAAAAAAAATCGAAAACAAAATAGAAAAAGAGAAAAAAAAATAGAGTGTTGAAAAAAAAATACGGGCTACCATCCTACATCTATCTTTAATTTAAGTTTGTTTGTTTCAGTTATCTAGAGTCTAGAGTGTCGAGTCTTGGCTTAGCAACGCCATTCTTCACATGCTTGTAACATAAAGATTTTTGACTTGCCACCACTAAATAGCCTATCCCACCAAACCCTTTGTTTCCCTACCGTAAGCCTAACATTACAACCCTTTAAAATACCTCTTGGATAGTCTTTCTAGGTGCTTACGCCAAAGCAATGGAGGTTTGATCTAGTCTCAAGCCTATGGTAATCTATGTACTAGGACCGGTTAATGAGTGTTTATCTTCCATTTCCAACTTGTTATATTTCATATACACCCGAGAGATGTGAGTATCCAAACACCCCTTTTGAGGTGCTAGTATGTAATTTCCCTGCTTGTTATGACTTTTGCGGGGCTTATATGTGTTGTGAATTGTTCTAAACCAATGCTTCATGACCTCTAACTTATAAATTCATTGGCTAAAAGCATATTTGCTTGAGGACAAGCAAATACCAAGTGTAGGGATATTTGATAAGGTTTTAAAATGTACCTTTTTGAGGGGTCGTTTAAGCCCTTATTTGATCACTTTTGTATCCGTGATAACTTAATATCGTTCCTTTTCACTTTTTAGGTATCTTGAATGCAAAATGCTGGAATGACACTTATTCGGACGAAAAGGCGCGAATATACGAAGAAAATGGCCAAAGTCAAGAATCGAGACACTCAGGCTGCTGGAACTGAAGGGGACGGCATTAGGCACAAAATAGTGACGCCGTCGGACAACTTTTGTGACGGCTCAGAAGCCAAATGGCTCATTTACAAGTGACGGCTTCAGGTTTTAAAAGAGTAGGGCGTTGCAACTCAGACGACCTAGATTTGATCCAGACAACGTCAGAGACTGAAGGGGACGGCGTCACAAGCATAAGGTGACGCCGTCGCAAGACTAACGTGGCCAAGACGAAACCCTAATGATGGCGACCCGATGGCGTCACAAATCAAAGGGTGACGCCGTCGCATTTGTAATCTTATATATAGAATCCAAATTTTTTAGTTTTCAGTGTGTAGTCTTTTGGAGTAAAGACCTAAACCGAACCAAGGCTGTCTTGTACAGTATTTTAGGGTTCCATACCCTATCTTACATCAAGATAAGTGTTTTACTTTATTAATTCAATTATGTCTTCAATTAATTGTGTGTATGCTTGCGTGTTTCCCATGTCCGGCTAATTTACTTGTGTGTTTGCTTAGGGAATATGAAACTTAATTATTGAATATTGATTGGTTGTCTCTTATCTTAATTGTTAATGATCTAGTATTGCGATAGGTCATCCGTTGTGTAGTTAATGCTTGATTAATCCTTGTTGAACCTTAGCTTATAGTACCTAGAGTCATTGTAGGCTAAACCATCCGAAGAGTACCTTAGCGTTAAGTTTATAAATCCTAGAGATTTTGTAGGCGATAACCTTTGGTAGTTTCAAAGAGTTAGGGATAAACACATACCCTACGACCTTAGACACACAACGCGATTAAGAGTAAGGACGTGACAATTCAACCATCAATAGTAGATAATTAAGGAGTAATAAAACCTAAGTAAACACGTCTTTAAATCATCATACGAGCACACAATAATTAGACATAGACTACATACACCACTAGATTAGATAATTAGATAAGTAGAGTAATCAGGTAGAAATACCAAACCCCCAAATCCAAACCCCGAGATTCGTACCTTTCCATTTCCTAAAAAACATAAAAAAGATAAAAAAAATAATCTTCCTCAACCCCAACTTTAGCGTAGTAACTTCTCACTAGCATTCCTATTCCCCTAGAAAACGATATCAATTCCCGTGGCTTACCCTAATACTACACTACAACAATTAGGTTCACTGCCTAGGGTGTTGAAAAACTTGCTCGACGAAAAGGAAGTTCCTTTGACCCCGAACGACGCGTGTAGCATTATCAGCTCCTATATGCCTCCTCATTTAGATTCTCAGAGTTCTCAAAACTTTTATCTTCAAAACATCATTAATGTATTACAACATGAAAATGAGTGTTTTCTAGCATAAAATGAAAAGGTCAAACTACATTTCAAAGAGTAATATGAATCAATTAAGGTCACTCATGACAAGAACAATGAAAAGATAACCTCTTTGCAAAATGAAATTGAGAATCTGAAGAGTCAGGTAAAAGGGAAAATGCCAGTCACCAGTGCTGAGAATATTGCACCAAAGGAGCCTGCTTGTACTAAATATGCTATGACTGTGAAGTATATTCCCCCTCATCTTAGAAACAATGAACTTGCATATCAAACATATTCTTCGTACCTTAAGGATAGTCTAGAATGTCTCCGTGAGATTGTTGAAGAGGATAAGATAGAGAAAACAAATGATAATGCGATTAGGGATGCATGCTTATATGCCAAACGATCTCAGGAGCTTTTAGAATGTTTAATAGCTATATATCCTAAAACTGGTACTAGGAAAGATAGTGTCGTTATGTCATGTTCTATTCTGAAAGTCAAGCACGTGAACTTTGATGTGCCTCCTAGAATCTCAGATCCCAGCACTTCTAGACCAGGAATGCAAAAAGTAGAGAAACCAACTAATGTTCCCATCATTCCTTCTACAAGAGTAATCAGTGACACTAAGGTAAGCGGGTCAAAGCCTCCAGGTAATACAAAGAAAGATAGAACCTCGCAAGCCAAGAGTGATCAAGGGAAGAAAGTAGAAGACCGCCTTAGGAACCATAAGTTTGAGTTGAATAAGACGAATCGTGTTGATTCTAGTATTAGCTATAAGGGTACTGTAATTAATTTGAATTCTACTACTATTTGCAAAACATGTAATGAATGTTTGGTTTATGGTATTTATTATGAATGTGCTGTGAATGAGTTGAAAAATGATGTTTAATCCCCAGTCAAAAATGTTAGAATTGCTAAATAGGTTAAGGATGCCAAAAAGCCAATTTGGAAAAAGGTTAGTAATTATTGGAAACCTACAGGGAGAAAGTTCAATAATGTGGGTTATCAATGGAAACCAACTAGCCGAACATTCACAGTTAACGAATTTTGTCCAAATAGGAATAGATCTATGCCCACTAAGGAATGAAAACCTACTGGTAGGATCATCCCCTTAAGAAGTAGTCATACTACACATAGGCCAAGTGATTCTATTAGTCTTGCATCCACTAATAATGATGTCATAGCTTCTATTTCTGATGTGGGTGTTCCAATCTCATTTACTAACCAATTGGAACCCATTCTCGCATGGGGATCCAAATTATCCAGTCATCCATACTTGTCTGTGTTCAACTGCAGGTCGTACAAATCTTTATGTGGTATCTGGAGACCGGAGATCGCTCACGGCTCATGAACTTCGTGAATAAATTCATCAGGACTGTTAGATTTGGGAACGACCACTTTGGGGCAATTATGGGTTATGGAGATTATGTATTTGGTAACAGTGTGATCTCCGGGTATATTATGTTGAAGGGCTTGGTCATAATCTGTTCTCGGTTGGTCAATTCTATGACTCTGATCTTGAAGTGGCCTTCAGAAAACACACTTGCTTCGTTAGAGAACTAGATGGCATTGAACTTTTAAAAGGAACACGTGGCACTAATCTGTACACCATCTCTATCGAAGATATGATGAAATCGTCTCCAATCTGCTTGTTGTCAAAGGCTTCTAAAACAAAGTCATGGTTATGGCATCGTCGTCTCAATCACTTAGACTTCGAAACCATAAATGATCTTTCTAGAAAGGACCTCGTAAGAGGCTTGCCCAAATTAAAATATGAAAAAGATCATCTTTGTTCAGCATGCCAATTGGGAAAAGCAAGAAATATGCCCATAAACCCAAACCTGCAAACTCAATTATGGAAGTTCTACATACTCTTCATATGGATTTGTGCATACCCATGAGAGTGCAAACTATAAACGGGAAGAAATATGTGCTAGTCGTGGTTGATGACTACTCTCGGTTTACTTGGGTTAAGTTTTTGAGGTCAAAGGATGAAACTCCAGACGTCATCATCAAACTTATTAAACAGCTGCAGGTTCGACTTAATAAAATAGTCAGAATTGTCCGAACTGACAATGAAACTGAGTTTGTAAACAAAGAACTGACTCAGTTTTACGAAAGCATTGGAATCAACCATCAAAGAAGTGTTCCACGTACTCCTCAATAGAACGGTGTAGTTGGAAGACGAAATCGAACTCTTGTAGAAGCTGCAAGAACTATGATGATTTATTCAAAGGTTCTAATGTTTCTCTGGGCGGAAGCCATTGCCACTGCATGCTACACCCAAAACCGCTCCCTAATTCATACAACTCATGGAAAAACTCCTTACAAACTTGTCCACAACCAAAAACCGGATCTTTATTTTCTACTTGGGTTCGGTGCATTATGTTATCCTACTAATGAAGGTCAAGATTTGGGGAAATTGAAACCTAAGGCGGACATCGGAGTTTTCGTTGGTTATGCACCAAACCGGAAGGGTTACCGAATTTACAATAAAAGAACCCGAGACATCATGGAATCTATTCACGTCACGTTCGATGAGCTGTATGAGCATACGGCTCCAGGACAATCCAGTTCAGGACCCGCTTCTCAACCTTTATCAATTAGTCCCATTAGTTCTTCTCTTAAATCACTCCCTTACAGCTCCATATGTACCTCCATCAAAAGAAGATTTGAAGAAATTGTTTGATCCGATGTTTGATGAATATTATGAACCTCAGACTAATGACAATTCTGGACCACCAACTGCAGCTGCTTCTAATTCTACCAATATGGATGGTCCATCCGTTTCAATGACTCTATCTCAAGAAGCGCCAGTTGTCGATCACTCATAATCATCTTCGAATCCTGAATCCTTGACAGTACATCATGGAAATGTAACTACTAATTATGATGGAGATAATCCCTTTACTACACCTGAAGATGCCCAGTTTGAAAACATATTTGCCCCTAAACCAACACCTGAATCATCTTCATTAGGGGATCGAAACTCTGCTACATCAGTTCCTCATCATCAACCACATGAATATCTCAGAAAATGGACACATGATCATCCACTGGATAACATCATTGGGAATCCTTCTCGTCCAGTATCCACTCGTAAACAACTTGTCACTGATGCCATATGGTGCTTCTTTAATTCTGTATTATCAAAGATCGAACCTAAAGATGTCAAAATAGCAATGTCTGAAGACAGCTGGTTTAGTGCTATACAAGAAGAAATCCATGAGTTTGATCGCCTTGACGTATGGGAATTAGTACCTGCTCCAGATTGTGCTATGATTATGACGAGCACGGAGATGTTCTGAAGAATAAGGCAATGCTAGTGGCTAAAGGATACCAACAGGAGGAGGGTATTGACTTTCAGGAATCATTTGCTCCGGTTGCAAGAATTGAGGCTATCATAATCTTCCTGGCCAATGCTGCTAGCAAGAACATGGTGGTTTATCAGATGGATGTAAAGACTGCTTTTTTAATGGAGATATCAAAGAAGTGGTTTACGTCAGTCAACCTGAAGGTTTCGTGAATCCAGAGCATCCTACCCATGTCTACCGCTTGAAGAAGGCCATTTACGGTTTGAAGCAAGCTCCAATGGCATGGTACGATACACTGTCAAAGTTTCTCTTGACAACAGGATTCAACAAAGGAGCAGTTGATCCCACATTTTTCACCAGAAAGTCAGGCAAACACTTAATTCACGTTCAAATTTATGTTGATGATATTATTTTTGCCTCGACCGACCCTAATGAATGTGACCGATTTTCAATGGAGATGGGCTCCAAATTTCAAATGTCAATGATGGGACAAATGTCATTTTTCTTGGGATTACAAATTTCACAAACTCCCAGAGGCATTTTTATTAATCAATCTAAATATGCAAATGAAATTTTAAAGAAATTTGGATTTGATTCTTGTAACCCTGTTGACACTCCCATGGTAGAGCGCACAAAACTGGATGAGGACCACTCAGGGATCATGGTTGATAAAAAAAAATATCGAAGTATGATTGGATCCCTGGTGTACCTCACAGCCAGTAGACTTGATATTCTGTTCGCTGTATGCATGTGTGCTAGATACCAGGCTAAGCCTACCGAAAAGCACCTTGAAGCGGTTAAACGGATCTTTCGGTACCTCCAAGGAACCATTAACATGGGACTTTGGTATACGAATGACACTGATATGTCACTAACAGCATATGCAGATGCAGACCATGAAGGGTGTCAAGATACACGTCGAAGTACGTCAGGGGGTACTCAGTTTTTAGGAGTTAAGTTAGTAAGCTGGTCTTCAAAGAAAAAAATGAGTACATCTATATCCTCTATAGAGGCTGAATACATAGCCATGTCATCTTGTTGTGCTCAAATCCTATGGATGAGATCCCAATTATCTGACTATGGCTTTGTATTCAACAAAGTTCCTCTGTATTGTGATAATAAAAGTGCCATTGTTCTCTGCTGCAACAATGTTCAACATTCAAGAGCAAAGCACATTGATATTCAACATCACTTCATCAGGGAACAAGTGGAGAAATGGTTGGTTGAACTATACTTCGTAAGGACTGAATATCAGCTGGCGGACATCTTCACTAAAGCTCTTCCTAGAGAACGGTTTGAGTTTATCCTTCCACGACTTGGCTTGAAGAGCCTACAACCTAAGACACTCAAACGTCTTCAAGAGGGAGACGAGGAGTAAAGGTGTTTCCTCATCTAATCTTTGTACATATTCTATCAAAAAGCAAAATACAAAATTATAAAACCAACAAAAAGAAAACAGAAAAATATAAAATTTCAAAACCCATAAAAAATCAAAAATTTGAAAAAGTCCAAAAATATTGTTTTTTTATATATCATGTTATCAGGTTTCGATAACATCTACGGACTTTGATCCGTCATTCAAAAATGGCAAGGGTCTTTAGATGAAGTTCGATCAGCAATAATAAATTTTTTATTTATTTACATTAAAAAAAATGAGATGGAGAAAAATGTAGGTTTATTGTCATTTAAGACAGTAACCCGTTTTTAAAAGAAAGAATAAAGCCATGCTTAATCTAATTTTGAAACCTCATGCTCTGTTTTTAAAAACATAAGTTCATAAGGAAAGTTTGTCGCCAAAAAGACAAATGTTTCCTCACAAATATTTTTTCTTCTAAATATTCTTCTGAAAAATATTTGTCATCTAATGAAAACTAAATTGCTTTGAAAATATCGGACTTTATTTTGAAATCATATGGAATTATCATTTGTCAAAATCTCTATCACTCAATCAACAACTTACGTCATTGATTGAGGGGGAGAATGATTTCAAACAATTCAAAAGGTTATTTTCAAACAATTGGCACGTAAATGAACAAGGTCTACATTTGGATAATCAAAAAGAACAATTTTTGTACAATTGGATCCAGACCAAGGCTTATGCTGTGTTTTCATAAGATACATAAGCATGCTTGTACAATGGAGTTTAAAGTGTCAAAATTTGTTCCTTTATCAGTTAAATGTTTAAAAAGCTTGTCACACTTTCTCCTCAATATATATATATATATATATATACTTTCAAAAATAATTTAAAATAATTGAGATCACAAATCTCAAAGGGTTTGAAAATTGTGATCGGGGGAGAATTTGTGATTTAAATTGGTTTTAAACTGATAATTCGATAAGTGGTCTTAGAAATATAATATCAAGCTCTCCTCCCTACATGTGCCAAACGATTTCAAATTTTCCATGCACATGTTAAGGGGGAGCATCTATCTTAAACCAAAAACAATTGAAACGTGATTGAGTTATCTCAAAGTGCATGTTCCCTCTAATATGTGCAAAACATTTTCGAAATTCGATGCACATATTGAGGGGGAGCAATCAAATGAAAACCTTATCCTTCCCAAAATATTTTATTCAAAGTACTTAAAATACAATATTTGATCGGGAAGTGATGATGATCATTTTAGAAAATGTTAATCAAAGATTCAGATCTTTCATTCTCAATCTAAGATTTCAAAGTCATATTGCCTCCATGTGCCAAAATAATTTCTAACACTTGAAGCACATGTTGAGGGGGAGCATTTATAAAATATCAAAAACAATTAAGTTACAAAACGCTTTCATTTTATATCACAAGTACGTTGATTGATTTTCAAACGGTTTTCAATTGGTTTCAAGGCGGAATGAACAATAACAAAAGACCGACCAATTTATTTTATGCATGGAAACACAAGGATGGTTAGGTTAGGTATTCGTTCCCACGATCCCGCCAGAGCCGGTGGGATCTACCCAGGGACAATCCACAAGATAGTGCAGAAGTCCTTAGGTATATTGAAAAAATGAGAAAAATGAGAATATGGGAAGAGTGCCGACTGAGATTGAACTAGAACTAGAATAAACCCAACAAGGTTCTAGTTATGAATTCTCGGTAAGCACTGAAGGGGTTGAAGAATGAAAAAGAATTGAATGTGAAAAGGGGGAAAAGAAATAGCCCTCCATTAATTCAACCTTAGGGCAGAAACCGGGTTCAATTCATATGCTACTGGCTGTTACCAAGGTAACACCTGTATTGAAGACAAGACGTCATGGGCCCAGTGACGCACTGCACTAAAACTTCCCAAGCTACTCAAATTCCTCTTAAAAGGACTTCTTTCATTCTCACGGGGAACCTAGATAATCTATCGAATTTCTCTTAGAGATTGTTGATATTGAAGAAGGACACCCTCTCCCTAGTCTCCGGCATAGGAAACCAAACGTGCACTATTGAGTATAGAGCCAAGAGATCATCAATAAATCTCATTAGGACACAATTAATGAAGACTTACTATTTTACACAATGTGGAAAGTAAGAATATATTTTGAGAGTCCTACGCATTCTCCTTGAGGTATTGCCAGAACATCCGAGTGATATGTAAAAATATTCACGATGAAGATGGAAATTCTTCTAGAGCCAACGTCAAACAAGCTCTTGGTGGGTGACATGTGAGATCTTCTCGAAAGATCAAACTTGTGACAACTGGATAGAAACGATCGGGCGATTCATTCTTGAATCAACCTTGGTCCAGGAAATGGATTGACGGATACCTTTGAAAAACCGGTCGTTGTGCTCAACAACTCTTTTCTCTAGCACATCGACTGTCTATTAAGTTTTCAAAATTAAAAGGGTATTTATGATTGATATCTGGTTTTTCATAAAACCTTCATTGTATTGCAAAAACACTTTCCATTAAGCAATACACGATTGTTTTTTTCAAATCATTTTTCATCAATCAGTGAATCTAAATTCGCTGGTTCACTCACTTTGTGCTGTCTTCTTTGAGATGTTCCGGTTTGATAACGGCTTGATTAACTGCAAAACCCTGTCAAGGAGGTTCTTCGGAATTCTACCTAATCACAGGCAGTACTTGTACTGATCAATGGGGAACCGCGGTTCTTGTAACCCCATTCAACGAAAGTGATCAAAGATACATTTGTGCGCTTTATTGCTAACTGTTGTCTGCAGGGACACCCGACTGTTGCAGCTGATCAGAATTGAGGAGTCATTCCATAACCGCATGCTCACACATCACATTCACTTCTAAAGAAATCATGATAAGCGCATATCTTCATCAACTGGCTCTGATATTTTCAATCCACGCTTCTGCTACGCTGCTACAAATATCATGAATCAACAAAGCTTCCGCTACTCTGATGAGAAGATATCATGATCCAAAATGTGAGCATGTCTGTCCAAAAGTCACAATTTTACATAATGGCGATACAACAAAGGATGAGTCAGAGATTTGCTATGGCTGATGATCTCAAAGCTGACTCAAAGAATCACCAACACGTGGAACAGTTAAGGACCTCCACTTGAAATAATCAAACATGCGGAACATGAAGAATCAAAGGCTACGGGCTACAGAGCAAAGAACTTAATCACGAATCCAAGAACACCAAAATGTAATATCTGTTTGTAATTGATGTAATTCAGGTGACCTCCCTTAGGGGGAGATTGTTAGGATTTATAAAATCTGGTAGTTAAAGAGTCGGTCACTTCAAGTATGTGTTCTCATTAGAAAGCTCGTAGTCGTAGTCATTTAGTGTTAGTAAGTAATTTGTTAAGTAACACTGTGGAGGACGGACGGGTCTTTACCTACTGTATGCCTGATCCACAGCCTGTAGGAGGTGTGTCATGTATGAACCTATAAATACCCTTTGCCTAGCAAGTCAAAGGGTTGGAGCTTTCATAATACATTTTTCTTTGTCTCACTAAAGTTCCCAACTTTCTTCCACTTTCTCTCTCTAGAACTACAAACCATTCGACCCTATTTGTGCTTGTTTGTGTGATTGTGAAAACCAATATGTAACACCTTGTATCTTTACTGTAGACCTCCCAATCTATAATATGATATTTAGTCTGCAAGGCTTCCACATTCATACCTATTTTTGGAACCAAGATCATTATTGGTTGCAGTTCTTTAGTTGACAGATCATCGTCTCCTTTGTGTACTTCAGCTTCAGCTGTATTTTGTTTCTTTGAACTCTTTGAAGATTCTAACTCTTCAACACCTCTTTTTTAGCTCCCTTCAATCTGCTCAGTCTGCTATCCAGGCTGTGATTCTTTGACAATTATTCCACCTCTTACTACCACATCTTTAGAATCCATAGGTACGAATCTGTTAACCCTGCTCTGCACCTTGTCAAAATCTTCTTTAACAGCCTCAAAGGTTAACTTCCTCACATTTTGAATCTGATAACCTCCCATGTTTCTTAAGTATTGACACATAAAGGTCTTATGTTCAGTCTTTGTAGGTGGTTTTCTTATTCTTTCTACCAATCTCTTATGAGCAAAGAATATCCTTCTTTCTTCTACAAGCTCTATAAGCAATCTAGATCTTTCTTCAATAGTGAGTTGTGCTTGTTCTTCTTGAAGTAATCTTTGTGACAAAAGCTCATCAGCAACAACTATGGCTTGAATATCTTCCCAAGCTTCCCATTGAGCTATATTTTCTTTTTAATTAAAATGCCATTTCCTTTGTTTGTAGGATCAATGGTAGGACCAACTTAAGTAGTATAATGAACAACACTTGATTCTCTGATCACAACACCCTTTTCCTTAGTCTTTGAATACTTTCTTGAGTAGAGGATAGGAACCTTTTCAATAGTAGGCCTAGCACTCTTCAAGCTTTGTAAACCGAGAACAACATTAGTAACATTTTCTTCTTCCTCAACTGGTTCTTCAACAGTTGTTGTTGTAACAGTAGTAGCTTCAGTTGTGACAATTTGCTCTATTTGTGCAGCAACATCAAGAATTGGCTATAAAAAACCAACTAGAACATTCTGATTGGAACTCTAACCATCCCCGTACCGAAAGAGGATCGAAAGGACTTTTACCAGTAGGCTGAACTAAGGCACTGACACCAGTATTCACAGCAGCAATACTAATTACTCCAGCAGTACTAACTATTGTTTCAGCACCAAAACCACCTATTTCAAAATCAAAGTCCATATCATCACTACCTCCATGCCCCCCTCAAATCCAATACTAGGGTGTCCTAAACAAATACTTGGATCTTCATCAATAATAGCAATTTTCCTCCCTTATTGGGAAGAATCCTCCACGTCTTCATCTTCATCAGAGAGTACAACCTTAGGTTTTCTTCTAGCTTGAGCAGGCTTTACTTTATGTTCCAACTTTTTCACCCTCAAAATAAGTGTTATATAAGCATGACCATATAGTTTCTTTGTCTGATTTAGTTCATCCTCCAAGCTAGATACCCTGTGTGACAACTATGTACAAATTTTCATCAATTCATTGAGTTCAAGGCTGCCCTCACCACTTCCAAGTGTGTTACCTCTTGAGAGAGGTGGATCACTGGGCATGTTAAACTCAGTCTCAACCCTAGGTTGATCACCTGAGCCCCCCATATTTTCTATTTGACTGGGGTATCCATCACCTGAATCAAGATCATGAGAACCTAACTCATTAGATGTTTCCATGGTTTAGGTCTTAGCAATTTTACCATTGGCCTCCCATGCATCTAAGCTAGAGGGAGTAGTAGCAGCCCTTACCACTCTATCCCCTACAGCCCCTGGGATAGGCTCATATGCAACATGGGTCTGAGTAGGAGAACTAGGCGGAGCAACTACAGTTTCCTTTTTGATTCTCCTCCTATAGGTTTGTAAAGTAGATTGTGGTTGTGAGGTGGATGGAACAACATTGGGTATGTGATGGGAATCAACTGTAGTTGTTGATCCTTCACCCTGAGCAATCATAGTATCAAACAAAGGTACATCTACTCCAGGATAACCTTTACTAACCCTTTTCATATTACTAAAAACTTTTGGAGTTAGGTTTGGAGCAGGATAAAGATTTTGGTGAGTCCTAAGTAGATTTTTGTTTTTGGTAAAAAATAATTGCACAAATCGTGGATACATCATAAATTTGCTTTTGCTATCCACATTTTTCACCATACCATCAAAAATCATTTTTGAAAAGTTGAAAGTCATGTTTATAGCTAAACAAATAAGAGCAGTTGCAATATTGCTACTGAATTGCTCCCAAGAAGTTTTCTTTGGACTTAAGCAGTGTAAGATGGTATGAATGAGAAATTTCTATTAAGGAGAAAAGTGTCCTTTTTGAAAAGTTAAAGAACCATCAGACACATACCCCATCAAGGAGAATTTTTCAATAATTTTAGTTGTAGGCAAGGAACTGACACTGTCATCATCTGCTAGTTTAAGATGTCTCCTAATAGATGACTCAGTAATAGTTGTTTTGCCATCAAATTTTGTAATTAATTTTACTTCACCAGAATCAAGTGTTTGGGAAGTAGCAGTCTTCCAAAACTGATTAATTAGAGAAGTATAGATAGTGGGGTTTAGAGTTAAAGCATACCTTATGGTACTGTTATTAAGAAAATCCACTATTTGATGAAAAGCATCACTACCTGTAGGCTTCTCTAAGAATGCCACCATATTGTGTTTATCAACAAATTCCAAATTTGCCATTATGATTGAGAAACGGTGAATTAGATTGCTGGGATATGTTTGTTTATGAGAGTATGTGCTTTTGGTAAATCCAATTGAGATTATAAAGAGATTATTTATGGTTTCGCTTGGCCCGACTTAATATGTTGTTTATTGATTGTGAAGAAATCTTATAAGTAAAAGAAAGATTATACCTAACCCAAGTTAAGAACCCTATAAGCAGAGTTAGTAACATAAAAACCTAAATGACTATATTTAAAAAACAGTTATTCCCAAACAGCACTAACGGATACCCAGCAGTACTAAAAATAGCCTAGCAGTACTAAGTTTTTTCAAAAATAAATTCCTCTACAGTATTAACTCAATTTTTTTTAAAACAATACTGCACTCAAACATTTGGAAGGGATTAAGTGTAAAGGAAGATACTTAATCAATTTCGTTCACATTTGACCTCTGGTTGTGTGAGAACCAATGGTTTCAGTATAAAATACTGCTTGTGATAAGATAGACTCATTCAAAGAGCCTTCTTGAGAGGGTTTCCAGCTCATAGCAGGTGTTGCCTCTAACACAAAAGTTTTAGATTCACTTTTTCTCAATGTTCTCTATACCAGATGTTCTTAGACTTATCACACTATACAAAGATAGAATGGTAAAGAGTGAGTTAGATCAGTTACTATCTGACTAACTAAATAACCATCAATTAATGTTCAGTGCAAACATAGGACTGACTTCAAGAGAAAGATTTTAAAGGTCATCCTTAAATCTTCGCGATCATGAATCAGTTCCTCAAATACCAAGCAACCAAAACACCTCCTTGGCTATCCATCAAGAACTCCAACCAAACTGCTTTTGCTAAACCTGCAAATGTTAGTCTAAAACCAAGAAAACACAAACCAAATCATTTTCTTGATAACAATGTTAATTTAGACCAGAAGTGTTTGGTCACTGATAAGGTTTTAAAAGGTACCATTTTGAGGGGTCGTTTAAGTCCTTATTTGATCACTTTTGTATCCGTTATTGCTTAATATCGTTCCTTTTCACTTTTTAGGTCTCTTGAAGGCAAAATGCTGGAATGGCACTTATTTGGACGAAAAGGCGCGAATATATGAAGAAAATGGCCAAAGTCAAAATCGAGACACTCACAGCTACTGAAAATAGAAGGCGACGGCGTCAGGTGCTAATTGCGACGCCGTCCAAGGATTTTTGTGACGGTTCAGAACCGAAAACTCGTATTTTCAAGTGACGACGTCCAGTTGTAAAAGAGTAGGCCGTCGCTACTCAGACGGCCTAGATGCAATCCAGACGACGTCAGAAGCTGAAGAGGACGGCGTCACGGACATAAGGTGACGCCGTCGCAAGGTTAACGTGGCCAAGACGAAACCCTAATGATGGCGACACGACGACGTCACAAAACATAAGGTGACGCCGTCGCATACGTAATCTTATATATAGAATCCGAATTTTTCAGTTTTAGGGAGAGTCTTTTGGAGTGAAAACCTAAAAACCGAACCTAAGGTGTCTTGTACAGTATTTTAGGGTTTTAAACCCTATCTTACATCAAGATAAGTATTTACTTCTTTAATTCAATTATGTCTTTGATTATTTGTGTGTATGCTTGCATGTTCTCCATGTCCGGCTAATTTATTTGTGTGTTTGCTTAGGAAGTATGAAACTTAATTATTGAATATTGATTGGTTGTTTCTTATCTTAGTTGATTAATGATCTAGTAATGCGATAGGCCATTCGTTGTGTACTTAATGCTTGATTCATCTTTGTGAACCTTAGAATATAATTACCTGAGTAGTTGTAAGCTAAACCATCCAAATAGTGCCTTAGAGTAAGAGTTTATTATCCCTAGTGGGTTTTGTAGACGAGACCCTTTGGTAAGTTCAAAGAGTTAGGGAGAAACGCATACCCTACAACTTTAGACACACAACGCAACTAAGAATAAGGACGTGACAACTCAACCATCAATAGGAGATAATTAAGGAGTAGTACAACCTAAGTAAACACATCTTTAAACTATCATACGAGCACACATTAATTAGACATAGACTCCCACAACCTTAGTTTAGATAATTAGATAATAGTAGAGTAATCGGTAGAAATACCAACCCCCCAAATCCAATACCCGAGATTCGTACCTTTCCATTTCATAAAATATAAAAAATACAAAAAATAATCTTCCTCAACCTTAACCTTAGCGTAGTAACTTCTTACTAGCATTCCTATTCCCCTAGAGAACGATATCAATACACGTGGCTTACCCTAATTACTACACTACAACGATTAGGTTCACTGCCTAGGGTGTTATAAAACTTGCTCGAAGAAAAGGAAGTTTCCTTGACCCCGAACGACGCGTGTAGTGTTATCAAGTTTTTGGCGCCGCTGCCGGGGTATAGAATAGCTAGTTAGTAGTCCACCTCGTTTAGGTTCTTTGCTTGATTCCTATCAAGTAAACTTTTTTTTTCTCATTTTTAGCTTCCTCGTAGTCTATCCCCCTTCTTCGTAACCTTTGTTCGTAACCATTTTCATTGACTATTCCGTTAGCCGTTATGGAGAACGCGAATCTGCCAAAACTTTCACCCAATCAACGAAATCTACTACATAATCTACCCTTTCCCCTCCAAAATGAGATCTTGAGGTTCCAGCAACATCATGATGAATCCTTTCCTGAGGCATGGACTCGAATTAAATATTTATTACAAAAAGTCCTTTATCATGGTATTGATTTACTGTTTCCCCTACAATTCTTTTACACTCGTATCGCCCACGAAACCCAAAGGAGACTTGACTATGTAGCGGATGGGGATATTTGGGGACGTGGTGTTCGAATTGCATGGGAAACCTTTGAGATTCACGCCCAATTTAGAAGTGGAACATGGGACGCAAAAAACGAATCTTTAGACCTATTTTCAATTTGGAAACTTCGGTCGGAAAGGTTGTTTAGGAAGGAGATGATTAGAGTTGAGGTACCAAGGTGCATGTCATGGTTAGGCGCTACCACAATACAAAATGAATACATAGGTGATCTTGATAAGATAGAGGATAGAGTAGAAAATCCAATCCCATCGGATAACCCACAAGTCCTACCATCACTTGAGAAACACACACCGCCTATGACTTACCCGGAAGTAGTAGAAGAAACTATAGGAACCCCAATAAAGGTAGAACCTTTGGACCGACCACAAGTAGTGGATGTGGGTTTGAACGCTTGTAGTGATGACCTTTCTCTTAGCCCTAAAGAAGTTCCTAGTTTTGATGAACCGGAGCCTCAACCGAAACCCTTACCCAATTTTCCGTCTTTAGATGTGAATCTTGGAATTGAATTAGGCTCCAATCCACCCATCAAAATAGATAGTCCGGGTAGTTGCTTGATAAAAGTGGTAGACTCTAGGCCATGTAGAGTGGAAGTTAATATAGGAGTAACCCATGACCTTACACACTTATATCACTCATTCATGGTTGATAACAAGAAACATTATGGGTTTAAACCGGGTTTATTAGGTCAAGATGGATCCTTAACTAAGAATCTTTTGAAGTTGATAGTAGATGATCCATTTTTAGGAGAGAGATTTGATTCACCCGCTACACCAATTGGATTAGGTAAGGTTATAATGAATAGAGCACACTCCTTTGAGCATATAAATCACCCATCACCCTCTCCTCACGTTGCAAATTTCCACCCTAAGGGTGTGTATTGCTACTATCACCCGCACTTAAACTTAAGTGTAAGGAAAACCTCCCCTTTATCCGTTAAATAAGGGTAGAGTCAGGCTCGTGACTCGAACAAAAACAAGCGCTTCTTGGGAGGCAACCCATGTGTTTTTCCTTTTCCTTTTTATTTGTGTGTCGTATATCTTTTATTGATTATTAATTCTCATGTTTAAATTTGTAAAAATGCTTTATTTTGTTTTTAACCTCGTCTTAATTGCATATAAAGGTATTTTACATAAGGGATAAGTGTAGGGAGGATTACACACGTTTTCAAAAGCAACGTAAACATGAGAATAACAATTAAATAAAAGCTATATATGTTTGTTTGTTAGAGTCAAATGCTTGTATCGAGTCATAATGGATGTTTTGCAGAAATTTTTCCAGATTCTAAAGATGTAAATTTTCCAGAATTTTTTCCAGAAAATCGCAGACCAGTTTTTGTCAGGATAACCTGACGGCGTCAGGATTGCAACCTGACGGCGTCAGGAAGGAGTAAAAACATCAGATTACTTTTTTCTCGTTTTCTGAGCTACTTATAAATTTTTGGAATTTTCCAGGTCTTAATTTTCTTAGAAATTCTGTAAACATCCATTCCACAAGCATTATATCCTAGTTTAAATCGAGTCTTATATATACTATTACCGCCGATTTTACACGAAGGTTTCGTTTGTTTTCTTCAAGTGTGCAGGTTTAGTTTGTCAAGAAGAAGTTACATAAGATTGGAAGGAGCTTTTCACGCAATAATTCTTCTTGAAAAGGATTTAACCACCACTTTACACGGATCCTACCGAGCTAATCAGGGGAGTATTAGTTTCTTTCGTTTTTAATTACCTTCCATTATCATAACTTTGATACTTTCGGGGAACATTGGGGACAATGTTCAGTTTAAGTGTAGGGAGGGAAAATAAAACGGGAACTTTGAAACTATGCTTATCCTTGACTATTTGCTTTGTCCAATTGTGATTGTGTAATAAACCATGAGAAATGTCGGTTAGGGTAATTCTGGCACCAAATTTAAAATTTTTTATGACATATAGGAGTGGGCCATTAGTCTTAACAAAAGCGTCTCATGGATAGGAAGTTGCATGACTAGCACAAAAACCCTTTACCACCTAAATTCCACCAAAATGTGAGGATCGCCCTTAGATTAGTAGGAATTAAAGCATTCATCTTCAATGCTTAGAGTGTGAACCGGTAGTATATTAGATTCTAGAACTTGTTTTGTGATGCATTCCGAGATCGCAAGTGAGGCTACACTTGTGTAGTTAGGAATAACTAAATGATAAGAGGCATTAGGATAACCCTTGTTTGATACCTGTAATATAATTACTTCTTCCATATCGGTTGAGTAATTCCCCCACACCTTTTGCGTTGTACTCATCTTTAGTACACGATACCCCTAGTTAACCCCTCAGAGCCTATCCTTTTCGCGGTTCTCGTGATGTTTCGGTTTTTCCGGAATATCAATGAAGAGCATTGTTTACACCCCACCCCCAAATATACACCCAAATCGCCTTAGCCTACTATGCACTCACTTTTAGTGCAAATGTTTGTTATCACCCCAAACCCTTAGTTCAATTATCTAGTTGCTTGCATAAGTTACTAAGTCGAGTCATATCCTTTGTATACAGTTTTGGGACGATTGGGATTCATGGGAAAAGTTAAAGTTTATGAAATGACGGGAAGGGAACGTTAAAAATTCAAATTCCTTTTGTTTGCGTAATAATGTACCCCAAGTGTTTTGATCTTTCAATTCGGGTCAAATTAGTGTTAGAATAATAAAAACTCAAGTGTAGGGATATGCCTATAAATCCCTAGTATTTTGATGTTATCGTAGAGGATGGTAGAGTAAAAGTGTATTAAAAAAAAAAAAAAAAAAAAAAAAAAAAAAAAATCGAAAAAAATAGAAAAAGAGAAAAGAAAAAAAAATCGAAAAAAAATAGAAAAAGAGAAAAAGAAAAAAAAATATAGAGTGTAAAAAAAAAAAAAAAAAAAAAAAAAAAAAAAAAAAAAGGGCTACTATCCTACATCTATCTTTGAATTTATGTTTGTTTATTTCAGTTATCTAGAGTTTAGAGTGTCGAGTCTTGGCTTAGCAACGCCATTTCCTAGGTGCTTACGCCAAAGCGATGGAGGTTTGATCTATTCTCAAGCCTATGGTAATCTATGTACTAGGACCGGTTAATGAGTGTTTATCTTCCATTTCCTATTTGTTATACTTCATATATACACCCAAGAGAGATGTGAGTATCCAAACACCCCATGTGAGGTGCTAGTATGTAATTTCCGTGCTTGTTATGACTTTTGCGGGGCTTATATGTGTTGTGGACCGTTTTGAATTAATGCTTCATGACCCCTAACTTATAAATTAATTGGTTAAAAGCACATTTGCTTGAGGACAAGCAAATAACAAGTGTAGGGATATTTGATAAGGTTTTAAAATGTACCATTTTGAGGGGTCGTTTAAGTCCTTATTTGATCACTTTTGTATCCGTTATTGCTTAATATCGTTCCTTTTCACTTTTTAGGTCTCTTGAAGGCAAAATGCTGGAATGGCACTTATTTGGATGAAAAGGCGCGAATATATGAAGAAAATGGCCAAAGTCAAAATCGAGACACTCACAGCTGCTGAAAATAGAAGGCGACGGCGTCAGGTGCTAATTGCGACGCCGTCCGAGGATTTTTGTGACGGTTCAGAACCCAAAACTCGTATTTTCAAGTGACGACGTCCAGTTGTAAAAGAGTAGGCCGTCGCTACTCAGACGGCCTAGATGCAATCCAGACGACGTCAGAAGCTGAAGAGGACGGCGTCACGGACATAAGGTGACGTCGTCGCAAGGTTAACGTGGCCAAGACGAAACCCTAATGACGGCGACACGACGGCGTCACGAAACATAAGGTGACGCCGTCGCATATGTAATCTTATATATAGAATCCGAATTTTTCAGTTTTAGGGAGAGTCTTTTGGAGTGAAAACCTAAAAACCGAACCTAAGGTGTCTTGTACAGTATTTTAGGGTTTTAAACCCTATCTTACATCAAGATAAGTATTTACTTCATTAATTCAATTATGTCTTTGATTATTTGTGTGTATGCTTGCATGTTCTCCATGCCCGGCTAATTTATTTGTGTGTTTGCTTAGGAAGTATGAAACTTAATTATTGAATATTGATTGGTTGTTTCTTATCTTAGTTGATTAATGATCTAATAATGCGATAGGCCATTCGTTGTGTACTTAATGCTTGATTCATCTTTGTGAACCTTAGAATATAATTACCTGAGTAGTTGTAAGCTAAACCATCCAAATAGTGCCTTAGAGTAAGAGTTTATTATCCCTAGTGGGTTTTGTAGACGAGACCCTTTGGTAAGTTCAAAGAGTTAGGGAGAAACGCATACCCTACAACTTTAGACACACAACGCAACTAAGAATAAGGACGTGACAACTCAACCATCAATAGGAGATAATTAAGGAGTAGTACAACCTAAGTAAACACATCTTTAAACTATCATACGAGCACACATTAATTAGACATACACTCCCACAACCTTAGTTTAGATAATTAGATAATAGTAGAGTAATCGGTAGAAATACCAACCCCCCAAATCCAATACCCGAGATTCGTACCTTTCCATTTCATAAAATATAAAAAATACAAAAAATAATCTTCCTCAACCTTAACCTTAGCGTAGTAACTTCTTACTAGCATTCCTATTCCCCTAGAGAACGATATCAATACCCGTGGCTTACCCTAATTACTACACTACAACGATTAGGTTCACTGCCTAGGGTGTTATAAAACTTGCTCGAAGAAAAGGAAGTTTCCTTGACCCCGAACGACGCGTGTAGCGTTATCAGTCACTAGTTTTACAACACAAGCTTAATAGAAAGAGATAAAGGCGATTGAACAATAATCAAACACACACACACGTTAGACTTGACCAGTTATGCGTAAGGTATGTGTGAAAGAAATAAATTGAACAACCAACCCTCAAGTGAGGGTTATACAAGAGTATTTATAGGAGGGAAGCCAGGGCAACACTCCTAGTTCCCATCCTTTCTCCTATGAGCTTGGGCCTAAGCTCATGGGCCTTCTACATAAGCTTAAGGCTAATAACAAACATAAAGGCCATAATTAAGCTAACTATTACATATGAATTACTAACACTTGATTTAGGTTTAGGAGTGATTCCAACAATCTCCCCCTAAGTGTTAGTGATGAAGAATATAAACGGTGAAGGCGTTGATGTAATAGTAGCTTTGACGTCTTCTGACATTCTTCTTTCTTGTGAGAAGAATTGCCTTGATTCGAACAATCTCCCCAGTGTAGAGAAATTGTTTTCTTTAAACAGTTTTGCTTTGACGTCATCTTTAACTTTGTTCTTTGATCATTGTTCTTTGTGATGGTAGTGATAGTATGTTGTTGTTGTCTGCATCAAGTCTGCCTCAGGTCTGCTTTGCTGCTACAGTGTCTCCACGTCATTCTTCAACATGCTCACACGCTCTTTAACGTTGGATAACAGTACTTACGAAGTTCTTTAAGTCTTTAACTTTGTAGATTCTTTGGATTGACGAAGAATCATTCTGACTTTTGTGTTGCTTTAGGATAGAACTTCCATTAGTGATGATGTTGGCATGAGCATGTGAAGAATCTGCACGATCATTCCGCTCCAGAGCTTCCATAAGAAGAAAACATGAAAACGGTTAGTAATAAGCGGATTCTGGCACTTACAAGTTTAAACTTCGAGAGTGTTAACAGCATAGTGTGAAAACACAACTCTAATTCTTACAAAGGCCGTTCCTGAACTGGAGTCCCACATGTGAGATAACACGATGTACCGAAGTACACCTACAGTTCAGATGAGTCGCTGAGGTATACTGAAGCATCACCTCACGACTGTAGACCGTTTGAGACACACTAAGCGTAATCCACGGGGAGTTACCGAAGTGACCTGCTGTCAGGGCTATTTGATGTTGACCCTGGCAGGAGTTTCCATTCAATCACTGAGGATCACAGATGTGAACCTCTCATAAATGTTCTCGACAGATTGCTAAGATCTGTGAAGGACTCGATAACGTACCACTGATGTTCTTATTGTTGAACATCAAGTGATGAAATGTCAAGTGTACCTAAGAGATCTTTTGATGAATCTCGTGGCTCTACACTCAATAGTGCATTTTGGTTTTTCCTGAGCGGAGACTAGGGAGAGGGTGTCCTTCTTCAATACCCGCGATCTCTAAGAGAAAGCCAATAGTTTACGTAGGGTTCCCTGTGAGAATGAAACAAGCTTCTGTTGAGAGAAACTTGAGTGGCTAAGAAGTTTTAGTTCATGCGTCACTGGGTCCATGACGACTTTTAATCTTCAATACCGGTGTCACTAAGTGACAACCAGTAGCATATGAATTGAACCCGGTGTCTGCCCTAAGTTGAATAATTTGGAGGGCTATTTCTTTTCACCCTTTTATTTGCATTTCTTTTTAATTCTTTAACTCCTTCTTTCTCTGATTCTCATTTTCTCCTTTTTATAATCATACCTAAGGACTTCTAAGTACTAACTATTTGTGATGTCCTTGGGTAGATCCCTCTGGCTCTGGCGGATCATAGGACGGTTATTCCTAACCTTAATCTCCTTATAACTCCATTGCCATAAAACCACTTTTCATGAAAATCTCTCAAAGTGTTTGTGAATGTAAAACATGTTTAAACACTTCAAGAGTTTTAGATTTTCAGAAATACTCCCCCTCAACATGTGCTTAAGAGTTTTTTATAGAAATCTGCACAGTGAGGAAATAGCTCGCACTTTTGAATTGATCGACTCAAGATAGACAATTCCCCGAGGGACACGGTTACGTTGCATAGTTAAAGAGATACATTGTCAGCTTTTAGGTGACAACTAGCTCTAATAACTACCTTGAAGGCGTGGACAAACCTTAAAAGGTTGTCAAACCCATCAAAGTTCATGTCTATCAAGAGCTTCTCGAATAGGTACAATTTACTTGGATAAGTCTTTGGAAGACAAATCTTTTCAATGTAAGACTGTTAGATCCCGTCAATTCATGGGTTGAAGTCTTTTCACACGAGGATTCAACTAGCAAGACACAACATATTTCTTATCACATATTTTCTCCCCCTCAAAAATGGCATATAAATGTTGTTTTTGAAGAAATGTTGAGAATAAATATGACTATTTCGAGTGTTGTGGGAAGATGACCACTATGAACAATTTGTGAATAAAGTTTTAATTCAAATACTCCCCCTCAACAAGTGATATAAACAGTTGAGGTTTTGAAAAACATACGGGGAAGTACTTGTTCTTTTGAGCAAAACCTTGAAAAATGAAAGGTTTGATAGGTTTTACTCAAAAGTAAGAAGCTTTCGCTCCTTTTATAAGGATTGTGGCACTGAAGCGTACTATAGGGTCCTTTCTTGACAATTACGGGTTGTACACTGTTATGTGTGCACAAGCCATTAGACATATATAATCACACATCCAAAGTAATAATGAAAGAAGCGGTTCAAGGGGTACCAGGAAGTCCAGTGATGTTGCCAGGAGTGCGAACCGGGCGTTGATAGCCGGTGATGTTAATCCTGGGTCGACCAACAACAAAGCTTTCCAAGGTTCTGAACTGATCCCGTCGATACAACCTTTCATCAATCATTCTGATGATCCTCTGCACATCCCTTCTGTCCTGAGAGTTCCACCGCTTTTGAGACCCTATGCCTTCATATATCGCCTTCAACCGATAAGCCAATCCGTCCCTAACCTTCTTCAAAGTGTGATCCCCAAACTTGTGAAGATCTCTACACGCCATCAAGCAATTTCGTTGAAGTTCACTGCGATAAACGACGCCGAATGGTTTGCTGATGAGTGTGTATTGTGGAAGCTGGTTGATGTCGGGAAGATCTAGCTGAGGTTGAGTGAAGTTGACACGGGTCTGATTTGATTCTACTACAAGCTGGAGATCTTCTACACGTTCCTGTATGACTATGCTTCTGATGAATATTAGCAAGGACTTGATGTATTCACGTTGTACTTCAGTCGAGAATTGTCTCATGCGTCCCTGTACTTTGGCAAGATACAGATCTTCAATGTCGTTGAGAGACAAATTATGAAAGTCCGCTTCACTGAATGCATAATCTCTTTCGTCTTGTCTTTTGACCACGATATTCTTGAGAAAAGTGTAGTCCCATTTAGACGAAAGATCAACATGTTTAACAGCAACGATTCCTTTAGTACTGAACACTTCATTTTGAGACTTCTGAACTTGGCAGCTTCTGTAGTAAATTCGATAGCGTTCCGGCCAATGGTGAATCCCATACATTGCATCACGGTCATACAATTCCACATTGTTAGAAAACATGTGGGTAGCCTTTTCCTCAACGGCTATGCAGTTTGAGTATATGGCTGCCGGGAACGGAAGTGTCAGAGATGTAGCATATTTCCTTTAATCATCACTGCCGTGTAGAAGAAATTCCAAGTCTCTGTTGAAGAAGTAGTGAAATGGAATCTTAGGCTGATATGGTTGGCCAATTGTCGGTAGAGGTTTAGACCAGTCGGTGTAATATGGAGGGTTGTCCCGTTTGGTGAAGTCGATGTTTGCTTCTGGGTTGAGCCAATCCATGTTGTTAGACATAGCTCGAGCAATGTTTTCAAGGTGATATTCGACCTCGATGGCACTTTCCGAGCTATCTTTGAGTAGTTGAAATGCTTCATTCTTGATTCGCTTCAACTCGGATTTCGTCATCTTTTTCACACGGAATTTCTCTTGCAAGAACTTAGCATGCTCCAATGTATTACCGTCTACCAGATCTTGACCTTCAGCTGGGTAGGGAGTGGAATTAACAAGTGTAGAAAACCATTCAAATTCTTCAGAGTTATCTTCATCTAGCCATGATACGACGTCAGCCTTGGGCGCCTTCTTCTTCTTTTTCTTAGGCCTAGATGAGGATTCTGGTTTCTGTACTTTGTCGGGAGAGGCGGGTTGTTGGGGCTCATGGAATTCTTCATCGTCACCACCCGTATACTCAAAGTGATCACCGGTTTTCTGAGTCTGGGGTGGTAACTCAGAAGAATCCTGAGGTTTTTCAGTAGAAGAACGAGGAGGAGACTTTTGTTGTGCTGGAGTCTGTTGGGGTGGAGGTTGCATTGAAGATGATTCACCAGACTTCTTCGAGCGTTTATGCTCGTCATTCTTATCCTGATCCTTATCTTCATCGTCGCGTGGACGCTTCGGCCTTTCAGCTTCTTCTCGGCATGCTGATTTGAGTTGATATTCCAGTAATGCTTCAAGCAATTTACCTTCGTGAGACGCAAGTGTTGCAGATCATTTGGACATTTGAGCTACCAGCCGGTCAACTAACTCATCATCGGAGAAGATTATGGGATCAACTGGATTGATGCTCACGTGCATTGGTGTTGATTTCATAGTCTGCTTGGCCAGATGAAGTAGATTCGGATAGAGTTGTTTGGTGAATAACTCCTTTGTAACTTTTGGAACAAAGTCAAGAAGGTAATTGTGAGTGTAACCTTTGATCATTTCGTTCATTTTCCCTTGAAGATCATCTTTCATGAGCTTCTGAACATACTCCCTTTCAACTTTCATCTTGTCATTCTCATCATGAAGATACTGTATCTGATCAGCGTAGAAATTCATCTTCCTGTAAAGCATGTCTTTCTTTCTGACTTGTTTGACAGCATTCACAATTCTTTTATGAGTACGAGAAATCCAAGATCGAGTTGGCTTCTTCACTGATTTAGACGTTGATTTGGTTGATCTTTTAGATGGTGGTGGTGAAGAATGAGATGATGAATCTGATGATAAGGAGACATGAGGAGGCTCAGGGTCCTTTGGAGGTGCAGAAGTATCCTCCTTGGAACGAATTGGATTGTTGAGAAGATAATCATCATAATTCTCTTCGTTATCTTGTCCAGATTTAGCTTTTACTTCCGTCTGAGCCCGGGCCTCTTCATCAGTCTTTTCTTTCTCAGACTTATCCTTTTCTGGTTCCTCAATGTTATAATCAATAGAGTCCTCCACAAGTTTTTGCTGTTGCACAAGTGTGGTGGCACCAGTTCCCTTATCGGATTGATTAACCGCATCAGGAATTGGTGAAGAGTGGACACCACCACTCGACCCTCCGGGGCCACGCATTTGATCTTGTTCAAATTCTTTAGCTTTTTGTAGGTGTCTAACGATTTTAAACTTCTTCCTGTAGGATGTATCCAGTTGCTCTTCATCTGAGCATGAGCTTTCATCATAAGGTACAAGTACTGGAGTCTTCCCTTTTCCTTGGATAGCTGGTGGACTGGGAGGTTTTGCTACTGAAGGAGGTGCTTCGGTTGCAAATTCGGAGTAGAAGACCTCTTCCTCTGATTGTGTATCTTCAGAGCTTTCGTCCACTAGCTTTCTTTGTGGTTCAAGCTTTGGAATGGGAATAGGACCAGCTTCCTTAGAAGGAATAGTCCTTTTACAAGGAGGATTCCTCTTGGGGAACTTCCTCTGACTCTTAGTGCTTGCAGCACTCCCTGCACTGCCTCTTCTGGTTCTCCGTGTAGGTGTCCCAGAAGGTTTCTCATCAAGATGACCAACTTTGCCTTCTTTCACTGCTACCAGATACCTTTTGTATGTCTCGAGCTTTTTGATTTCGTTTGACAGAAGGTGATCAGGTAATACAGCACCTTGTTTCTTTGTTGACGTTTCCTTGATTCTAACAGTTAAAATAGGCTCAGTCAACATATCGTGATTGTCGGGGTCATTGAGCCTCTTGGGAATATCAGGATGAAGTCCAAGTGCTCTCTGGATCAACAGTTTAGTGTATCTGACATAGGGAATCTTTGAGCCAAGCTTTTTGAGAAATGACATCATGTCATCCCATATCAGAGCTTCAAGCTCGATGTGTTTCATGTTGATTAGTGACCAAAAAATTTGCAGTTCTATGAGCTTGGGATGCTCATAGCCGCTATCACGACTAGAGACAGATTTGGTAATGATGATGTAGAGAGTTCTCCATGGTTGAGGAATGTTCTTAAGCTCCACATGAGAATGCTTAGTGATAATTCCTGAAGCTTCATCATAGCCAATATCGATCAAGAATTGCAAAACTGTCTCTTCAGCAGGTGTGGCATAGAAGTCGGTTGGCTCGATGTCCGGGATGAGAAGAACAGGCCGTAAGTCTGCATGTGTGATGGTGACTTGTTTGTAATTGAGCGTCACTGTCACTTCACTTTGACCTTTGATCCTCTGCATTGAATTCCAGAACTGTTGCATGTAGATCTCCGGGACTGTAGCAGAATGTGAGAGCATGTTCTGGTAGGGATGATTCTTGAGAATACCCATAGCAATCAAACAGGAAGATTATGAACAGGTGAGGGTTTCAAAGTCAACCCGAAGGTTGTTCTTTCCAATCTTCCTCGGATAGCCATTAGGAAAGATATCACAAATTGTGAGAACATCTGGTGCATCCAAATTCATTTGAGCAGCCATGTCGTGATCTGAAATAACATTAGCCAAAAGAACCAACATATCGAAAGACATAATGTTAGTCAACAGAAGGTTTTATTGTCTAATTATTGAATGTACAATGTCAATGATTGTTACGAGTCCAAAGACACTTTTGTGTTCAATAGTCCAATGACGTTGTGATAAGTTTCGTGAGCTAGTTAACTTTACCTTTTAAAGTTTATGTTATCACTTATTTTACACAACATTTTAAACATTTAGGCTTATTAGTGACATTATTGGTTTCGTGACGTTATGATTTGTTTATTTACAAGTTTGCATGCGTAACAATTCATAATTAAGGTCAATCAAGGCTTAGGCGTAAAAGTGGAAAAGTTATGCGTAAACAGAAGTGTTATACGCGTAGACGAAAGGTTATGCGTAGGATCCTGGCTTACGCGTAAGAAATATTACGCGTAGGAACAGGAGACCTTATGCGTAGAGCTTACGCGTAGGCGTATAAAAACCTTATGCGTAAGGCTTACTCGTAAGAGTAGGCCTTATGCGTAGAGGTCACTGTTTACGCATTTCCTTCACAGGATACGCGTAGTCCCATTGTAGAACCTTATGCGTAGACGCTACGCGTAAGATTACTCTTGCGCATAACATGCTACGCGTAAGGTGATCCTTATGCGTAGTTTGCTTAGAACCTTGATTCTGAATTCTCACTTGTAACAAACCTGAAATAAATTCATCATATCATCAATATTAACCCATACATTCATCTTATAACAGATCATGGCATGAAAACTTGTTAAACAGTTTAAGCGTAGAAAACCTTACGCGTAGAACTTAAACCCTAATTTCAAGAATTACGCTTAAGAAATCTAGCCATGGAAATTTCACCAAATCATTTCTGGGAAGTCTTAGAAGCCTATTGAGTTGTTTTGTTCAAGTTTTAACATCAAACACCATGTGAATCAAAAATACCCAATTCGTATGAGCTAGAACCCTACATTACAATTCTTTCACTTTTGTTGTTTCTGGGCAAGTTCTAAGCATGGATACAGTTAATTCATCACTTAAACAACACATTATAAGCAACCAATTAGCCAGAGACGTTCACACATGAAAACACCCAATTTTACGCATAAACCCTAGTTTTTCAAAATCAATCAATTCGTATTTCTGGGTAAGTTTTGAGGATAAACATAGTATCATTGATGTTATTGAAACGTTTTGACACAATTGTTTTAACCACAAACACACACCAATGATTGTGTGTTCATACGCTTATGCGTAGAACACATAATCACACATATCTCACGTTTTAGCCGTTGGATTTGCATAAAAATCAAAACCCTTGCTTGTAATTACGTTTAGATTATGAAAACTCTTACAATATGATGATCAAAAGCACGGATTTCTTGAACGATTTTAAAGCGTAGGATTGGTTAGGTTATGAGTAATAAATGTGAAGTGAAAGGTTAGGTGGGGAGTTTTATTAAAATAACTTTAAGCTTTTGGCATTTTTAGTCCCTCCACCTCTTCCATTTTCATCCAAAGCCTTTTAACTTCCTTTTTGGTTACCAAATGATAGATTTTAAGAAAGAAACTTGATGACACTCCCCCTCGACTTAAGAAATAATGAAAGGTTATAAATTTTAGTCCGAGGGGTGTCATTGAACAAGAAAATGTGACCACCATTTTAAAGAAACAACCAGGATAGGATAACATGCAAGTACACGGATGTTTTGAAATAGTTAAGTATTTATTTTCTCCCCCTCAACATTTGATCGGAAAAATACTAAATTTTGAAAGATTAAAGTGTTGACGAAAGAAATGTACTTGCCATGTTGAAAGAAAAATAGATAGAAGAATATTTTTGTTGTTTTATCAGGTTTTATATTTTTGTATTTTGTTTTTGAAAAAATATTTACAAAAGAGATTTTGGTGTTTGACAGGTTTTTAAGACTGTTTTAGGAGGTCATCCAATTCCTCTTGAGTCAAACACCTCATACCAATCCGGTGGACCAACTCATTAAACCTAGCGGGAGGCAAGGCTTTGGTGAGTAGATCTGCCAATTGGTATTCTGTACCCACGAAGTATAATTCAACTGTACCCTGTTCCACGTGGTCCTTGATGAAATGATAGCGAAGATCGATGTGCTTTGATTTAGAGTGCTGAACTGAGTTGCACGAGATCGCAATGGCACTCCGATTGTCGGAGTACATCGGGATTCTGTCAAATACGTAACCATAGTCCTTGAGTTGTGTTCTCATCCAGATGACTTGAGCACAACACGCCGACATGGCTACATATTCTGCTTCGGTTGATGACAACGATGTACAATCCTGCTTCTTCGATTGCCAAGACACCAGTTTATCACCTAGAAATTGTAGTGCTCCTGAAGTACTTTTCCGTGAATCTAAACATCATGCGTGATCAGCATCTGAAAAAGCGATTAGTTCAAAACCAGAATCCTTCGGATACCAGATCCCCAAGTTAATGGTTCCCTTGATATATCGGAGGATTCTTTTAGCCTCAAAGAGGTGGGTTTCAGTTGGTCGCGACTGATAACGGGAGCATAGATAAACGGCAAAGACAATGTCAGGTCTGCTAGCTGTTAGATACATGAGAGACCCAATAATACTTCGGTAGTTGGTAGGGTCCACTAATTTCCCATGTAAATCAGCATCTAGCTTCTTAGTATGAGTCATTGGTGTGGCATAGGTGTCACAGGTTTTCATTCCAAATTTGTTTAACAATTCAAGGGCATATTTTGGATTGACTCAAGAAAATACCACGGGGTGATTGATGAACTTGCAGTCCTAGAAAGAGCGTAAGTTCACCCATCATGGACATTTCAAAATTTTTCTTCATTAGTTTTGCAAAAGCGATTGAGTACTTTTTATGTGTAGACCCAAAAATGATGTCATCCACGTAAATTTGAACAATTAAGATATGTGCCCCGTGATATTGTATAAAAAGAGTAGGGTCGACCGAACCTTTGGTGAAATTGTTAGCAATGAGGAAAGATGAAAGCTTATTGTACCATGCCCGAGGAGCTTGTTTGAGACCATAAAGAGCTTTGTTCAATTTGTAGACATGGTTCGGGAACTCAGGATCAACGAATCCTTCTGGTTGGCTGACATAAACCGTTTCTTTCAGTTGTCCGTTGAGAAACGCAGTTTTGACATCCATCTGAAAGACCGTCATATTCATATGAGCCGCGAACGCGAGAAATATCCGAACAGCCTCAAGACGAGCAACCGGAGCAAAAGATTCTTCAAAGTCTATTCCCTCTTCCTGACGATAACCCTTAGCAACTAGACGTGACTTGTTTCGGATTACGTTCCCTTCAGCATCCAATTTGTTTTTCCAAATCCATTTGAGACCAATGACGTAGACCCTTGTTGATCGTTCAACCAGTTCCCATACTTCAAGACGTTTGAATTGGTTGAGTTCTTCTTGCATGGATTCAATCCAGTTGTCTTTTGTCATTGCTTCTTTAATGTTTTTAGGCTCAGATTGGCAGACATTGAGTACATAAATGCAATGTTCACCATCTGTGTGAAGACGTTGTCTCGTAACGACTGGTTGATTCGGGTTGCCAATAATATTTGCCAGAGGATGGTCTTTTGTCCATCGTGTAGAGGGTTGATGTTGGTATACATTGTGTAAATTCCGAGGATTCAAATGGTTTGTTGATGATTCCGCGACATCAGGTGCAGCAGTGTCATTAGCAAACGGGTTAAAGAACGCATTTGGATCAAAATCTGCAGGTGGGGGTACTTCATTAAGAACATCATCAGCCGGTTCATCATTGTTGGAAGCGGTTTGTTCAACTGTTGTGGTGGAGTCAACTGGTGGTGCTTCGTCAACAGTAGTTGTTGTATCAGGTGTATCAGGTATAAGAGTAGTATCAGGTTGAGCAGCGGAAATAGCGGATACACCTGGAGCACGTTCATCAATATCGTCACTGAACAGCGGAGCAAATAACCTTTCCATTTGTTGACGAGTGAGCTAGGGGCTTTGTGCAGCTGATGATGGGGTTTGGGGAAAGTTTAAGCGGTTGTGACCGGGTTCCAAGCGCTTATACTCAGAAGCCATTTCCGTAAGTTCATCAAAATGAGCATGAATCATTTCCATAACCTGCTTTGTACGACGATTCTAGATCCGGTAACCTTTAGAATTCTTACAATATCCAATAAAGACTCCAATGTCAGCTTTGGCTTGGAGCTTTCCAAAATCATCACGATCATTATTCGGATAGCAAAGGGATCCAAATACATGAAAGTGTTTGAGATTCGGTTTATGGTTGTGGAGAAGCTCAAAAGATGTTTTGTTGTGGCGTTTAGTAATCAAAGAACGGTTTTGAGTATAGCATGTAGTAGATACAGCTTCTGCCCATAAGTAATCTGGAAGTTTAGCATTGATTAACATTGTTCTTGCAGCTTCCACTAATGTTCGGTTTCGTCTTTCAACAACTCCGTTTTGTTCTGGTGTACGTGCAATAGATGTCTGATGCTGAATTCCCACTTTCTCATAAAATTCACGAAGGGTTTGGTTAACAAATTCAGTTCCTTTGTCTGTTCTGATTTGGCGGACGGTGTTCCGGAGCTGAACTTGAATTTTTGTGAGAAAGGTGATGATCATTTGTGGAGATTGGTCTTTGCTTCGAAGAAAGTAGACCCAAGTCCATCGTAAATAGTCATCAACAATTACTAAGATGTAGCGTTTGCCATTAATCGTTTGCACGCGCATCGGGCCACATAAATCCATGTGAAGAAGATGAAGCACATGCTGAGAGATGTGTTCCACCTTTGAAGGAAAATGAGCACGAGTGCTTTTCCCTTGTTAACATGCTGAGCAGAGGTGATCTTTAGAATACCGGAATCATGGGAGACCTTCAACTAGTTTGTGTCGAGCAAGATTGGTTATAGTTTGAAAGTTTAAATGTGAGAGACGACGGTGCCATAGCCAGGATTTTGTTGATGTTGCCTTTGAAAGTAAGCAGATGGGAGATGACGTGACCATGTCTTGCATAGAGATAGTGTAAAGACTTGATTTACGTGAGCCAGACATAAGATCGTTTCCTTGTAGATCACGAATGAAACAAGATTTCTCCCTGAAAGCAACCTCCAAATCTCCATCACAGAACTGACCTACTGAAAACAAATTGTGACCAAGGCCTTCCACATAATAAACCCTGCTAATTTCGATGTTTCCATTGATATAGTCTCCGTAGCCCATGATAGCTGCGAAGTGATCATTCCCGAATCTGACAGTGCCAATGAACTTTGCAATAAAGTTTGATAACAGTTTAAGGTTGCATGTCATGTGTCGGGAACATCCGCTATCAACAATCCAGAGAATGATCTGTATCACCTGCATTACACACAGACGACACAGATGGAATAGAAGTAGATGTCGAACCCGAAATGTTAGAGGGTTCCGGAGCAGTTATAGTAGATATACACACATCAATAACTTTAGGTATCCATTTAAATCCTAGTGTGTTATATATCCATTTTTGCCATCTATAACTACTATTTGCTTTAGCCTTAGTGAATGCACTAGGTGGTACTACATTCTTTGGAGGTGAAACTGGAGCTACAGGGACAGCAATGGTTGCCATAGAATCTAAAGAAGGCGGTCTACCAAGCACAGACTTAGAATGATTAGTGGGCCTAGAGGTATTCCGATTCTTAGGATTCCGTAAACGAGAGATTATAGCTTTAGCAACACATTTGTCATGACAATCAGAATTCATACTTTTACGACAAATAACACAAGGTGCATCAGACTGAATATCAAAAGTACTTAAAGGTTTAGCAGTCGTTACATCACTATTTCTATTACATTTGCCAGACGCAATATCTATAGTGGAAGCAACGTGAGTCTTATTCATAGTCCTAGGGTGTTCTTATACTTTAGCATTCCTTATTGATCTTTTCTTAGGTCGCAACTTCCTATTTTTCGATGTAGTGCTCCTAGGCTGTGAAGTGCGGACGTTTGGAAAAAACGCAACTATTCCGATTTCAATAGAAGGAAGCACGTTAGCAACTTGTGTTTTGGCAGTAGGGATTCTAGGTTTATGATTACTAAGT
Organism: Chrysanthemum seticuspe; assembly: GCA_019973895.1. NCBI lineage: Eukaryota > Viridiplantae > Streptophyta > Magnoliopsida > Asterales > Asteraceae > Chrysanthemum > Chrysanthemum seticuspe. The sequence goes on along the minus strand of BPTQ01000008.1, from coordinate 153,855,307 downwards.
GTTACTTGTGCTATCCTCTTAATCACGGTAGGCGGAAGTTGTTCATACTTTTCTAACATTTCTCTTAACTTGGAGATAGTGTGAATCAAATCTTGATTTTCAGAACGAATATTACCAGCAAAATGCATTGCGTCTCTAGTGTGTGCAAGATAGTGATCAAGTTCGTTTGATGCTTCATGACGAGTCTTATTGAGTAAATCAAATATGACACCATATTCCTGTTTAACTTTTACAAGTTCTTGTTCATATTTTAAGATTTGACTTTTCAAAGACACGTTTTGATCATCCAGTTGCTCAATTTTAGGATCAGAAGATTTTGCACGCAACTGAGCGATTTTGTTTTGAAAAACAAGTTGTTCATTGTGAATATCTTTTTGACACCAATTAAGACGACGTTTTGCATTGGAAAGTTCGTTAAGCAATCGTTCATTTTCAGCTTTTAAAGACTCAATCTGAAGCACATTATCAATATTCTCAACAGTTACCACAGAGTCAACAGTATCAGCAGAGAAATTATCAGATGCATATGACACAGAATTCAATAACACAACATTATGGATATCAGCACAGATAACATCATTCAAGAGTCGATCAACATCCTTTCTTAACATTTTCTTTTTACGTTTAGTATTAGAAATAGATGTTTCTGTTTTCTCGAAAACGACCTTCATCACTCCAAGTTCCTTATGAAAGTCCCGTTCCCAAGACAATGCACAATTTTTCAAATTTTTAACATTTGGTAAAAGATTTTTCTGAAAAATGTCTCTTTGTTCTCGCGCCAGAGGCGATTGAAAATGTTGAACTTTGATTTCAGAATGATATTCTATCTCATGTTGTAAAGTTTTGAGGTCAGCCATGAAAATGTCAAAATATCTAAGAATTTTGCGATGTTCAGGTTTTGAGTTTACTTCAATGATGGAAGGTAAAGGACCATAAATTTGTGCATAATCTGGTTGGGGATTAATATTAGAAGACTCAGATGTTTTTATGATAACCCTTGGTGTGTTAGAAGAATCCGTTGGTGTGATGAAAGTGACCGGTTTAGAATAATTAAAAGGTTTGTTGTAAACAACAGTTTCTAATTTTGATCGACTCTCGTCTTCTGCATCTAATTCCTCTTGACGATGATATTCAACAACACTCATAACAGAATTATCAATTTTATATTCTGCACTGGAAACTTCAGGATTTGGTTTGAATGCTTTTGTTGAAAGCTTAGGTTTGTAATCAGCAAGATTCGGTCCATATCCATTTGGATTGGGTTTTAAAGTAAACTTTTCAATAGCAGTTACTGACTCACCATGTTTGTAAACAACAGTTTTAAACTCTTTAAGTTTGCGTTGCAAGCCGATAATTTCTTCAAGATGATCATCTATTCGTTTCGTTGAATGCTTTTTGTATGCAGAGAACTGTTTTTGACAAGTTAACAACTCAGCCTTAGCTTTTTGATTTTCCAAGGTGAGAGCATTAATTTGCTTTTTATGTTCATGTTTCAGTTGTTCTATTTCAGATAACAAAGAATTCTTCGAAGCGGCAAGATCACGCATCTGTCTCTCTAAATATTTTTCGTTTTGATAAGATTTAGTAAAGGCTGCTTCAAAACCTTTTTCACGTTTTTCTTGAGTTTTGAAAAAGTTGAGTTGCTTTTGTAAACATTCAAAATCCTTGGTTAACAGTGCATTTTTACTTTTTAAGACCTGATTTAATGCACAACATTCTTCAATTTGGGATTGCTGGTCTTTAAGTAAAAGAGCAAGATCTGGATGAGGCAAAAGTTCGGCTTGTTCAACGGGAGTCACAACATGATCATTATTTAGATCCTCAAGTATAACTACGGAGTCAATTTGATTATCAAAGGAAACCATAAGGTCATCTTGATCATCAAATGTAACTACAGGGTCTAATTGAAAATTGTCGGAATGAGATGTAGATGACTCATTTTGAACATTCTGAGCCTTGCCGGATTCAGATGTTGGCGGAGATATTAGATCAGAGAAAAATATGGTTTGTTCGGGTACCTGAGACAAGCCATCAGTGTCATACACTGGGCCTGTGTCACTCATGTGTAACTCATGCATATTAGCCATCAACATAACAGTTGCATTGGCCTGCAAGTCCTCCATATCATCATCTGAGTCTGCATCTGCCATAAAACTCTGTTCTTTGTCTGTGAGAGATCCACCAGCTTCATCCTTAAGAGCCAAAAGATGAGCCTCTTTGAAATAAGCACTGCCCCTAGTCCTTGGCTTTGGGCATGCATTAGCCAGGTGTCCCTTCTCATTGCAGTTGTAGCATCGAAGACCATTCAACTCATTCTGAGCATTTCCCTGTTCCACCACTTGAGCTCTGTTGTTATTCCTACCCATAGCATTAAACCCTTGACCACCGCCCATCTGACGACCATAACCACGATTCTGAACTTCAACTCGTCCATTGTTCATAACATCCTGATTTCGTGTGTTAGATGAGGAACGAATACGATTTTTGGATTTGTTGGTATAACGTCTAAAAGCATTAGCAATCATAACAAATCCTTGTTGCAATGCTTCGAACGGATCGGATTCCTCATTAGCTTCACTGACAAATGCTTGAGCATTGTTGTTGTTGTATGGAACCAATTGATTATGTTGAGATTGTTGTGATTGATCATTTGGTGTGGTAGTAGCAGTTGTTTGAGTTGCTGGTTGAGGAGGATAACTGTTTTGAGCATACAAGGCAAATTGTTGATTTTCCGGATGTGCAGGTGAAGCAATTTGAGCACGGAGAATCCTTTCCCTATCAACTTCCTTTTCATGAGGCTTCAAGTAATCGTACAACAATCCGTATGTAGAATGATGCATGTTCTTCGCTTGACGGAGAAAAATGACATACTTCTCCCATTCAGGACCAAGACTACTCAAGAACTTAGTATTAACTGCAATTCTTGGCATGATGATGTTGTGTTTATCCAAATCATTGATGATGTCTGAGAATCGATGATGATAAGACTCTAGTGTCTCTCCAGGTTCAATCAAGAAGTGTTCATAAGCCAAGTAAATTTTGGATTCCATATCCTCCTGATTGAGTACAGATCCTTCCATAAGTAGATGAATGTGTTCCCACATTGCCTTTGCAGTCTTTTGAGCATCAACGCTTCGAAGAATTGGGTTTGGTAATCCTAAAAGGATATATTGCATCGCAAGCTCATCAGCTTCATAATGTAGAAGTTCTTCTGGATTCAGGTCTGCAACAGTAGCAATGTTTGATTGTTCATCCCTTGGTGGATTAGCATTTGGATCTCCGGGTACAATGACAATAGGCATCTGAAATGGACCTTCCAAGATAACCTTCTTTAAGAACTTTCCATGTGGCTTCTTCAGATCACAAAACCTAAGAACTGAATTACCCATTGATCGTAGTTTCCTGGAGTGAACATTGGAGGTCTATCAAGTGAGCCAGCCTCATGAATTGATTGTTGGCTGCTTAAAGCTTCACACATCTTTGCAAACCAAGTGGGTTCCTTCATAGTGTTCCTTGATGGATGTTGATTGAAATCATTTGTGTAGGGTTGAACTTGAAGACTAGGTGGTGTTTGAACCATTTTTGGTGGAGGAATTGCTCCAAGTTGTGGAGTATGTTGTTGATTAAATTATTGTTGATAAATTGCTTGTTGTTGATTCCATTGTTGATGTTGTGGACTTAGTTGTTATTGTCGTTGAGAATAAGTGTAAGGGAAAAAGTTAGAGTATGGTGGTTGTGACATGTTGAAAACTTGTGTTGGTAAAAATGGATCTTTGTAGTCGAATGAACCTTTGTTGAGGAAGTATCCTTAGGCGTAGAAATCACAATAGCCAAGTAGCACTTATGCGTAAAAACACCAAAGTTACGCGTAACAATCAAGAGTTACGCGTAGGTTTAGCTTATGCGTAAGTAGGAAAAAATACACTAAAGTTATGCGTAGACACAAAGTTAGGCGTAGAAACTTAGGCGTAGGATTACCTTATGCGTAATACTAGGCTTAGGCGTAAGATGAATCTTATGCGTAGGATTTTCTATGCATAAGCTTTATGCTTAAGCGTAATTTTAGGGTTTTATCCCAAGTGATCTTTTACGCTATCACAGTGCAAAAGATATCCAAAGTCGACGTATTTTCAGGCTTATCCAAGCAAGAAAACACGGAGTAAACCACGAAACTGAAGATCAAACCACGGATGAAGTTACGCGTAAAACTAGGGTTTTGATACGCGTAGCTTTACTCGTAACAATGATTTTGCCCAAAGATGTTTCTAAACCAGATTTTTGTGATGAGATAGCTTCAATATCACCAAAATAACACAAAAGTGTGAAACTTGATGATCCAAAACCTCTAAAACAGTTACGCGTAGGATGAAACCCTCGTACAAGAACTAGCTTAAAAACGTAGATCCACGCGTAAAGTTTGAAACTTTTTGCCAGAAACAAGTATTTTAACACCTTAAAACATTGAAAGTACAAGAATCTTGGATTAAAAAGTGTAAAAAACGTGTTTTTAAGCGAACCAAAATATCAAGGACGATGCGTACGTTCTACGCGTAGGACCAAAAAAAGCCCACTTCAAGAAACAATACGTTTACCCAACTATTAGGCGATTGATACCACTGTTAGGTCACTAGTTTTACAACACAAGCTTAATAGAAAGAGATAAAGGCGATTGAACAATAATCAAACACACACACACGTTAGACTTGACCGGTTATGCGTAAGGTATTTGTGAAAGAAATAAATTGAACAACCAACCCTCAAGTGAGGGTTATACAAGAGTATTTATAGGAGGGAAGCTAGGGCAACACTCCTAGTTCCCATCCTTTCTCCTATGGGCTTGGGCCTAAGCTCATGGGCCTTCTACATAAGCTTAAGGCTAATAACAAACATAAAGGCCATAATTAAGCTAACCATTACATATGAATTACTAACACTTGATTTAGGTTTAGGAGTGATTCCAACAAGAAGTATAAACACAACAGGCTTAAATATAACTAGCAGTACTAATTATACTTAGCAGTACAAACTGATATAACTAACAATACTAATCCTTTTTCAAAATTTTTTACAAGAATACAAAGAGATTAAGACTATTTAAGGATTAAGCATTCCAGTACTTGCTACCAAGTATTGAAACCTTCCAACGTCAAAAGCGTTAGTAAAAAGATCCGCAACATTATCATCTGTGTGAATTTTAAGAACTTGAATTAGCTTTTTCTCATTGCAGTCTCTTATAAAATGCAGTCTAATCTTATAAAATGATGTTTAAAATCTTAAGAATGTTACTGGTCTCATCCTTAGTTGCCATAAAGAAAACCCATGTGAACCTGCTATAATCATCAGTAACCATAAAATAGTACATCTTATTCATTAGGCTACTCACAGAAGTAGGACCAAACAAGTCCATATGAAGCATGAATAATGACTGAGTATTAGAGTTTAAAATCTTAGGCTTACAAGAGGCTTTGTGCTGTTTTCCTTTAAGACAAGCAACACAAGTATGGTCATTTTCAAAAAATTTTGAAAGCAAACCTCTCACAAGGTTGTCTTATAGGTGTGTACATTGCCATCCATGTCAGTATTTTTCTTAAAGAGTCACTTAAGGCCGGTCAACCTCTATCCAGAACTCATTTTCTTTTATGGATTGCATTTCCCCATTTATTGCAACTTGCCATTTGTCCTTTTCAGGATCAGCCATAGCAACTTTATAGTTAGCAGGTTCTCCAAGATCCCTTAATATAGTTTCCTCAACTTCTACGTTAAGACATAGAAGTTCAGGTGCACTTATAGTCCTTTCAGACCTACGAATGGGAACCACTTCAGGTGGAGAACCCCGACTATCAGGTTCCACAGGAAGTTCGCTAGTGTTTTCAGAAGGTAATGTATCTTCATGATCATCTTTTAGATCATAAGTTCTCCCACTAAATTCTTGAGATATGAGATCCTTTCCAAGAAAGTCTCCATACCTAGCAACAATTACTTTGTTTTCAGGTGGGTAATAAAATTAGTAACCCATTGTTTCCTTTGGGTATCCTACAAAGATACACTTTATAGATCTCTGTTGGAGTTTACCTGTTGAGTCACGTTTAACAAATGCCTCACAACCCTAGACCTTTAAATAAGACAAGTTAGGAGCTTTATGTTAGGATTTAGTAAATCCAAGTATTAAAGAGTCGGTCACCTCAAGTATATGTAATCGTTAGTAAGCTCGTAGTCGTAGATTAATATAAGTTAAGTTGTATTTAGTTTAAGTAACACCGTGGAGGACAGACGGGTCTTTACCCACTGTATGCCTGATCCACAGCCCGATAGGTGGCGATTTATGTAAAGACTATAAATACTCTCTACCTTCCAAGGTAGAGAGTTGGAGCTCATAATAAGATTTTTCTTTCTCTCACTAAAGTTCCCTAAACCTCTAACTTTCTCTCTCTAGAACTCATTTTGTACGCCTAATTTGGTTATGGTTTGATGTGTATGTGAAATCCAATATGTTACAAATGGTATCAAGAGCCATGGTTAGATCATCTCTTACATATCTTTGGATTTCTAGTGGTTTTTAGGTGGTTTTTGAGTTTGAGAAAGTTTAGTGGTTTTTGCATCATTTGGTTGATCTCTTGTGTTAAAGTTTGGATTTTGATTGTACTTTTGTGTTTAGGATCATCATAAGTGTTTAGGCTTTGATTTGGAAGGCTTGAATCATCGTGGTTGGGTTGTTTTTGGATTGAAAAGTGGTGTTTTTGAATTTTTTCATGCTAGCGACTTGAGTCACGGTGTTCTTTTCTTGGTAGCGACTTGCTCTGTAAGTCTGTAGCGAGTTGTAGTGTATTGTGGTAGCGACTTGGTGCTTAGCGACTTGCCTTTAGAGACAAGCCGACAAAAAGTACTGTTAGTGGATTCTCCACTACGGGTAGCGATTTGGTAGGGTAGCGACTTGATTTCAATTCTGATAGCGACTTGTTCTTAAGTTTCTTAGCGACTTGGTGTTAGCGATTTGGACCAGTAGCGAGTTGCTATTTAGCGACTTGATTTCTTAGCGACTTGGTGTATAGCGACTTGCTGTCAAAATTCTTAGCGATTTGGAACGTAGCGACTTGTCTTAGCAACTTGGTTTTTAGCGACTTGATTCAAGGATTCTTAGCAACTTGGTTGACTCTTGTTTGTAATACCGTTTTCTCTTGATTTAGTAAAATCTCGTGAAAGAATCTATTTCCCGGTTTAATCATTGAGTTATAAAATCCCGTGTAATCTTTAAACATGTCTACCAACGTACCTACAATCATCTCCACTGTTGTCGAGGATGTTCAAGCAGCTGGTTCAGATACTCGTCCACCCATGCTTGACAGAACTGACTACGACTCTTGGGCTCAAAGAATCAGATTGTACTGTCTTGGAAAGGAAAATAGGGTCAACATTCTCAAATCGATTGATGAAGGACCTTATCAGATTTAGACTACAAGACACTTAATTGATACAGCTGCAGATGGAACAATGATCTATGGAATAGACAGACCAAAGACATATGATGAGCTCGATGATAAGGAGAAAAAGATATTCGATGTTGATATCAGGGCTTCTAACATCGTACTTCAAGGTCTTCCAAAAGATATCTACAAGCTGATCAATCACAACACCGAAGCCAAGGCAGTGTGGGATAATGTCAAGATGCTTCTCTCTGGTTCTGAATTAACTATGGAAGACAGAGAATCACAACTCTATGATGAATTTGAGCACTTCAAGATGAAACCAGATGAGAGTGTCTATGAGTATTACGTGAGATTCCACAAACTTGTGAATGATATGAGAAACATCAGAATGACTATGCCAAACATTCAGCTGAACTCAAAGTTTGTGAACAACATGAATCCCGAATGGCACAAGTTTGTCATCTCTGTGAAGCTAACCAAAGGATTGAAGAATACAAACTATGAGCAACTCTATGCCTTCCTTCTTCAGAATGAGAGACATGCTATGTTTGAAAAAAGGATTCTTGATCAGTTCAAAACCAACCAGGGAGAAACAAGTTCATCAAATGATTCAACAGCATTTTACACCAATGATGGAACCACTACCAAAGCATCTCAAGGCATTCAAGATCCATATTCCAAACAACCTGATGCCAATGCAGTCATGGAACACTTTATCAATAAACTGGCTCTTATGGTTAAACAAAACTTAACCTTCTCTCCACATACCAACAGACTTCACACTAACAATGAAATCAGGACTGCATCCAATCTACACAACCATGCTTTGGTCAGAGATGGAAAGGTTACAGTACAACCAGCTCAAGGAAGACAATATGAACAAAGAAGAGGTGGAGTATGAGGAGGGTATGTGGAAAATCAGAATAGGGGAAGGAATGGAAATCAAGGACAAGTAAAGCCGATCAAGTGTTACAACTGTGGTGGTGAGGGACATATTGCAAGGAATTGCACATCACCAAAACGCCCTCAAAATGCCGAGTACTTCAGGGATAAGATGTTGCTTGTTCAAGCTCAGGATAATGGTGCAGCTTTGGATGAAGAGGAATTGTTGTTTCTTGCTGAGGGAAATGCCAAGACATATGATGCAGATGTGGATGAGCAGCCAATTCAGGAGATAGGCCACAATCATCAGAATGCCTTTCAAGTCGCTGATTGTGATGCATACTGTAATACCCGAATTTCTAAAGTTCACAAAAAGACCAAAATACCCTCAAAATCAAAAGTATGAATAATTAATTCAAAAGAATACCAAATAAGCTATGTGAATTCATAAAATTTTAAGAAATACCACATATGATCCAAATAAATTTTAAAGACTTTGAAAAGCTAATTTTATAGTTTTTAATTTTATAAAAACTCGTTTTGTATTTTATTTAATTAGCTGAATATATTTAATATGTTTTATAAAGAATTTAATTAATAAAGGCCCAATATAAATTTACAAAACTAAGAGTCCATTTATTTTAAGTCCAATACACTATTAAGCCCACAAGAAAAATTGGAAAAGTGTATATATACATATTATTCGGTTCTAAATAATCCCTAATATCCGATTTACACCAAACCGACTCTCAAAACCCTAAGCAATTTGATCTCCAGTTTCAAGAGCTTGAGACCATTTTTCCTGGACGAGATTTGAGGTAAAGAAGGTGGGAAAAATAGTGTTCGAGTTCCTAGGCTGCTGTGTTGGTCGTGGTTAGTTTTGAGACAATTAGGGTTTCGGCAAATAGAGATTTTTGGCTTCTTTTGTTCTAACGATTCAAGCTCATCAAGGGTAAGTTCCTAATGTTGATTTCAGTCCTATAAGTCATATAGAACACATAAAAATTGGCCATGCATGTTTAATAAGTCGTATGGAATTATTTGGAACCTAAAACCCTAAAATCGTATATTATTAATGAATGGGCGTATAATATTTTTAGAGATAATGAATTGATTTTTCCAGAAGCTATTATATGATATAAGACCTGAATAAAATACATATTTATGAATTTGAAGCTTGTGTGAATTGTTTTGAGTTTTATGGTTCGATTAAGCATGGAAAAAGGAAAGATATTAAAAAGGAACGATTAGGGTTTGCATGGACTAGGGTTTTCTTGTTATCATTAAGGGTCATTAATGCAGTGGTAATGATGGATTAATGATGGGTTACATCTAGGTTTAGGGCTTGTACTTGAATTATGCAATATTCGGTTCTACGTAAAAGGTTTGGGTTGGTTTTGTAAATTATGAAACTTAAAGGTTATTTTTGAGAACAGTAAAATAAAGGTACTAAACGTATAAAAATAAGTATGGGGGTTAAACGTGTAATTTTGGATATTTAGAGGGCCATTCGAATTGTATTTAACTTAAAGGGGTATGTTTTGTAAATTCTAAAACCTTTGGGCTAAAAGTGTAAAATCTGATAATATAAGGTTAGGTCATATACTTAAAGATGTTAAGGGTGTAATATGTAATTCTGAGTAATTATGGGTCAACATGTGTAAATAAATTACGTAAGGACATGCATGGGTTAAGTTAATTTCCGTTTGAGTTTTCATACGTTCTAGGTCAAAGTATAAATCATAAAAAGGAGTAACATGTAAATTAAATGCGTAATAAATGATATTAAAGGTATGGGAAACCCTAGAACCTAAATAGGAAGTGATTAGGGTTAAAACCTAAGTGTGTAATTTCGTTATTTCATGTAAGTTATAGAAGATTATGTAAACTATTTTGGAAGAGAGTCCTAAAATCCGTTATTTACATTGTAAACCCTATACTTTGAAAGATGATCATATGAGTCCTAAAAATAAGATAATTATCATATTAAACCCTTAAGTTTACCGTTTGTCATTTGCAACCCATGAGTTTGGCTAAGTAATGATTAAGACTCTAAAACACTGTAATTCCGTCCGTCATTAAAAATGAGAATGTTCTGACAACTCTAAAAGTATTAATGAGATAAATCCGTTATACTAATAAGTATTAAATAAATCATAATCCGTGTAGATTCGTTGGAGGAGACGCGACGTTACATCTTCATATTTGTTCATTCGTTTGCTTTTCTCTCGTTGCTTCAAGGTACGGATATTCTGTCTTACTTTAAGACACTTGTGTTATCGTTCAGATATTCTGACCTTTTCAGTAAAGGTCCCTCATGTTTTCCTTCTTCGTCATATCTCTCATGCTTATTAGGATTCCCAATGCCATTGCTATGAACCCTTTTCTGAATGTTTGATCTGTTTCTTATCTGAACTATGTTCTAGTGAACTATGCAATATCTGATGTGAACTTATGTTAGGAAGACTCTGATATACACATTTTTTGAACTTTGCTATGGTTGATTATGAACTTCTGCTTATGAATGTATGATATGCCATTATGATATGAACCTCTGACTTCTGACTATCTGAATATGAACCTTATGATATGAACTATCTGATGAGTTATCTGTGACCTTTATGATGAATTATGATCTGTGTCATTTATGACAATCTGTTTGGCCTAAGTTTAGTTTGACACCCGAGCCAAATATTTAACTAGTCATGGGGGTTCCATGTCCGTATCAGTGATGCACCTCTGATATGACTCTAGGGCAGTAGAGTGATGTTCTGCCACGTCTCTGGATGGTGTAAGGAAGGGGCGTATGGATGCATCCTAGATCTGTTATCTGTTATCTGATATGTTTTCTGGTGAATGATGTCGTGTGCAATACGCGTCTTCACAAAATTCTGGGAGCTAGCTACTCCATTGGTTACTTGAGGTCTCCCCTCATATTATATATGGTATTCCGAGGTCACCCCTCCGAATACAATGGTTACTTATGATATGTTATGATCTGATATGTTTCTGGGCTCGTGGTAGTTGACTAAATCTTTATCTGTTACTTCTGTGTTAAGTATTCTGTATGATTCGGTATTTTCGAGTGTTTATATTATGTATTCTGATATGATATGTTAGAGAATGTGCTTATGACGTATTTGTTCAAGTGATTACTAGTTGCCATGCTAGGATACGATTAATATGTTTAAATATGATTCGCATGCTGCCATCTGATTGTCTGTTAACTTATTGTTATGTGAACTTTTGATCTGAGTGATGACTACATTAGTGATAATCAATTGTTCTGAAAGTTTAGTAAGTATAATTGTTCCGTTAATCTGGTAAACTTTACTTATACGTTAGGGTATTTATCCGTTTATGATTTGGTCTGCCATGATTGTTTGCTATTTCCGCTGCTATAATATTGAATTGAGTGCTTTAAATGTTTCTTCATTGATTTGTATGAATGCCATGTTTATTTTCAAGGACAGTTTCCGTTAGCTCTTAGACTTTCCGTTTGGCTTATACGTAATCTGTTATTTTGATATGCTATGTATTTGGTTGTTCTGATATGTTTGTGTTTGTGTCAGTAATGTGCTATGTGAAGTTTAAACTTTTATGTGGTTGTTTGGATTTCTGTATATTTGTGCTTCCGCAGAATCCTAAAAGATCCTTCGTCATCATTTCATTTTGATTTCATTATTCGTATATTTGTTTTATTTAGCTTTTGTTTCTGTTATATCTGTTCACTGGGCTTTGTAAGCTCAGCCGCACTTTTCTTTTCCTGCGGCAGGTATTTAGCATTCAAGATGAGCTTATGGGATAGCTGATCTGGGTTTGAGAGTATAGACGAGAGCAAGATTTTGACCATAGAGATCTTAGATTTATTTTGAATATAAGTTATTTATATTATCTTTTGTAAGTTTTTGTACAGGCTTCCGCTATTGTATAGTATTTAAAGTTCTGATATGAAACCGTATTGTGATATCTTTACCCTTGTCGGGTCGGGGTGTTACACATACGACTCTGACGTTGATGATGAACCTACTTCACAAACAATTTTCATGGTTAGCATTTCTCCAATGGTCCCTTCTAAAGTTTCTTCATCACCACAAGCTGGTCCATCCAAAGACAAAATCATTTCTGAGGTACTAAAACTATACGATGAAGTTGATGAGCAAAAGATACATGATGAAGTACAATCAACTGTAATTATTGAGTCAGATATTGAAAATATGGGTAATGTCAATGTTGTCCCATATGATCAATATGTGAAACAAAGTGAAAGTGAGATTGTACCAAGTGATGTATCTTATGCAGTCAATGATGACTATGCTTTTGACGAATACACTGCATGTGCCCCTGATGAGTCTGTTATCTCTGAACTTAATGCCTATAAAGAACGTGTTGCTATTTATGAACAACGAGCTAAGTTTGAGTTAACCACTCGTGAGCAGGAAATGGATGACCAAATGCGTACAACTATTAGACAAAGTAGGTTTAGAGAAGAAGTATTAAAACAAGAGTTAAACTCCTTACAAGAAAAGCTTTCTAAAACTGCTAAGCAAAAACAAGAACTTCAAGAAAATGTTAAAATGCTTAAGCAAGAATTCAGTGCTATGGAATCAAAACTTTTGAATGATTTTTCTAATCTAAAAACCTTGAAAAATAAGCTTGAAAATAAGTTGTACGTACAAGGAAATACCATTCAGACTGCTCACTTAATCACTAAGAATAGAGTTTTGAGTGATAAGCATAGTACTCCTCTTGTTGAGGAACCAAATCCAGAGGTTGTTAAAAAGGATAGAGTTGCCCATAATGTAATCTATGATGGCAATGAGATTCTTAAACCTAGACAGAGACCTAGTTGCATTGAGTGCACTGAGGAAGATAGAAAATTAGATTATGCATCTAGAGAGAAAATGAATAAGAAGCTTGAAGACCCTGAATGTAAAAAGAATAACATAATGATCAAACCCCATGATTACAAGAAGGAAAACTGGATCTCCTTAAACAAATTTAAGCCTCAAACGTTGTTGACACCTGAACAAGTTTTCTGGAAAAAGGACTTAGATAAGCAAAAAACTGAAAATTTTGTTGAAACAAACCCTCCCCTTAGGAAAATGCCTGCAGCGACTATGTATCCTCCAAATTTACCAATGCGTTTAGTTCCTAGGACTATTGCCACTAAGAGCAAGACCTTAATCAGTCAATATGTTATTTTTCAACTATTTGTCGATTTTGAGAAAACTTGTAAGAAAAGGATCACACCCACTGGGATTACTGAAGGGGAAAGGGGTTTTTAGCAAACAAAAGAATGCTATCTAACTGAGGTCATGCCTTTCTTTAAACAACTAAAAGATCAATTTGAGAGTCTTAAAAAGGGGATTGATTCAGATATTAAAGGAATAGAAAAGGAATTTGATGCAATGATAGTTGAGGTTAGTGACTATGAGCGAGCACTAAAATACAATGCGATTGAGAGGAAGAACTTGCATACATTGAATGAGACTCTTATTTCTGAATGTATTACTCAAGATGTGTTTTACACTGCTACGAATTGTTCCATTAATGCTTCTCGATTTCATGAATTATCTGTTGCTCTGAAAGTCTCCCATGATCGTGTCATTGAGCTTGAAAAAACTAACTCTAAACTGCATGATAAAGTTGAACAGGATGATCATGATAACCTGGTAAAACAGTTTTCTAAATTAGAAGTTGAGCATCTTGCTTTGCAATTAAAATATCAACATCTGAAAGAAAATGTTAAAACCTCAAATATCAAGACATCTTTGGATGTTCCTGAATTTGATCCAGTTTTTGAAATTAGCAAACGTGCTGAACGGATTCGAGCTCATTGTATCACGATCAGAAAGTTGAAAGCCCAAATCTCTCAATTAAAGGGTGAAATGAACAATGTGTCTGGCTCCCAAATGCCTCCTCCTTTAGATTCTCGAAATTTTCAAACTTTTCATCTTCAAAACTTGGTCAATGCTTTACAAAAGGAAAATGAGAGTTTTCTAGAAGAAAATGAAAAGGTTAAACGTCATTTCAATGAGTTATTTGAATCAATAAAAGTCACTCGTAATAAAAATAATGAACAAATAACTTCGTTGCAAAAGGAAATTGAGAATTTGAAGAGTCAGGTAAAAGGGAAAATGCCAATGACCAATGGGGAGAATGGTCCATCAAAGGTGCATGGTTGTAATCAATATGCTTTGTCTGTGAATTATGTTCCTCCTCACCTTAGGAATAACAAACTTGCCATTCAAACATATTTCTCATACCTTAAGGATAGTCTAGAATATCTCCGTGAGATTGTAGAAGAGGATAAGTTAGAGAAACCAGTTGATAATGCAATTGGCCATGCATGCTTATATGCCAAACGATCTCAAGAACTTCTAGAATGCTTAATTACAATATGCCCTAAATCCCTAGGTGAGCAAGTCAACCCCTTGATACCCTGTTCTATGCCTAATGCCAAGTATACAAATCATTCAATGCCCAATGTTATGAATGTGAAATTTAGTAGGCCCTCAAATAGTTTAGATCCCAGCACCTCCAGTGTTAAGAAAGTGAACCTCAATGTGCCTTCGAATAGTTCACATCCCAGCACATCAAAACAGGAAAGGCAAAAAGTAGCAAAACCAACTAATGTTCCCCGTTCCCTTTACAGGGGTAATCAGTGACATTAAAGTGAGCAGGTCAAAGTCTCAAGGCAATACAAGGAATGATAGGGCCTTGCAAGCTAAGAATGTGCATTGGAAGAAAGTAGAAGATCACCGTAGGGAGAATTTGAATAAAACGAATCATGTTGATTCTAGTATTAGTGATTCCTCCCGAACCACCTTCTTTTATTTCTCCGTCACACTCGTCAACCGCTTTGGAACGGTGAACCGTAACAGATGATAAAAGGGCGACAGCCCGGGAGAGAATGCAAGTTTACCAAGGATTAAAATTTTCCTTGGATCGTTTATGTCCTGGTGAGGCGTGATATTCCACATACAATGACTTGTGAATGCTGAAATGATATAGAATGTACAAAAATAGGAATCTGATTGACTAACACTATGAATAGTAATAGCTCTGTCACAGCTATGTCAATAAAAACGTACAATCAGAAGCCTAAAAACGATTATAACTATAGTAGGGATTTGCATGTCAAACAGAACGCGAGGTCGCAGTAAAAACATTTATTGCGAGCAAAAGTCAAATTCATTGCAAAAATCCATTAAACTCAAATACAAAATCAATTCTATCAAATAAATTCAATAAAATAAAATATTTTAGTTTATTTGCAAGTAGCTAGACATTTTTATCACTATCGCAAATAAATTATCTAAAAATTAAGATAAATTAAACGTAAATTCAGCGATTCTGTACGTTTAGGGATGATATCAATATTAGCAAAAATCCGAAGACTAACATGCAAAAATAACTGTATCGACACTGTCTCGATAATGATAAGTATCACAATCAGTTAGTCTAAGGATAAAAACATGTAAGATATAGTAAAGTCGTAAGTGTTCAGTAACATACACCTTATAGTGCGGAGTGGTCCTGTATTTGCTAGGTTCCTTTTAAAATTAGGAACCATTTGAACGTAAGAGAGGGCCCGACAGCGGGAAAATAGTAGACAATGCCAAGTGGCAAGGTTTCGCCAACTGCTCACACTGCCTCTTTATTTTCTTCCACCAAGCCCTCCTTAGTGATTATGATCTTAGTTGTACTAAGCAAAATAAGTTTAAGAGGGATGCCACTA
>BPTQ01000008.1:153721722-153816392 GCA_019973895.1 Chrysanthemum seticuspe | reverse complement strand
AAAACAAAGAGGATGAAAAGCCAAAGGATGATCGTACTTGCTTTAAATGCGGGGACCCAAACCACTTTATTAGTAAGTGTCCCAAACGGGATGATCAAAAGGCATTCGTGAGCGGCACGTGGGGAATGAGCGACGAGGAGGACGAAGAAATTTGTCTCATGGCAAATGACGAGGTATGTCACGAATACTATAGTAGTTCATCACTTGATGACGACTCATTGCATAATGAATATGATAAACTATGCAATATTAGCTTAAAACTAATTAACAAAAACAAGCTTTTAAAGAGTCAAAACCAACGTTTAGATAAAGAAGTCATAGAATTAAAAGCAAAACTAAAACGTTTGGAAAAGGGTAAAATAGCAAGTGGTGAATGTGAACTTTGTGTTCAACTTCAAACACTAGTTGATCATTTAGATTCTAAAATTGCTAGAATGAGTACAAACACCTTAGATACAATACTCGATGGTGTTAAAACCGGCAACAACCAAAAAGGTCTAGGCATACAACAACTTGATCCATCAACTAGTGAAAGTAAAGAAACAAAATTTGTTAAAGAATTAGAAAAACCAGCCACTGTTGTGGCGGATCCCACGGATCCCCTAAAAAGGGAACCGGCCAGTGTACAAACTGGGATCCGTAGATCTGCTGTGACAACTAGTGGTAATAACATAGCTTCATCATCTAGAAACGAGTTCGTTATCGTAAATAGAAAGAAACCAACTCATGTCACCACTAGACATCCACCTCCAAAAATTAATCCTACTTTTGCAAGAAACAAAGCACCATCTTTTCAAAAACATAATGAACCTAGGAGACCTAATAACGTTTATCCAAGAAGTAACCATCAAATGGGATGGAACCCTAATATGCAAAACGGTTTCTCCTTTCAAAACTTTGCTCCATGGAATGCATACTCATCCTATCCATACATGTCTAACATGAATGGAATGTTTAACACTACTGGACCCATGAATAAATGGGGACCAAACTTTTGAGTTTATTATTGTTTTAGGTGTGCTTAAAGGTCGACCTAGACCCCAATGAATGGGTCAAGGATAGCGGGTGCACGAGGCACATGACCGGCAATAGGGATCTATTCTCCACATATGAATCCGTAAATGGAGGTAATGTGGTGTTTGGAAATAGCAAAAGTAGAATCATCGGTAAAGGTACGGTTTCTAAAAAATCTCTAACCATTAACGATGTGTGTCACGTAGAAAACCTAAACTTTGATATCTTAAGTATAGGACAAATATGTGATAAAAAGTGCAATGTACGTTTTACCGAAACCGGTAGTAAGATACTTAAAAATGGCATAACCATAGGAAGAGGAATTAGGAAACATGGAGTCTATGTCATTAAAATCGTTAATGAACCTAAAGACAAACTATGTCTTACCTCTATGGATGATACTTCGACCTTATGGCATCGAAGATTGGGTCATGCCAATATGCGACTTCTTCAATCGCTATCATCCAAAGATCTAGTAAGAGATCTACCTAAGTTAAAATATGAACATCATTTTTGTGATGCTTGTAATATAGGAAAACAAGCTCACTCGAGTCATAAAGCTAAAAACATGGTGTCCACAACTAGGTGTCTAGAATTACTACATATGGATTTATTTGGTCCATCCGCTATCCAAAGTTATGGAGGCAACTACTATACTTTGGTAATAGTGGATGACTACTCTAGGTATACTTGGACAAAATTTTTAAAGAACAAAACGGAAACCTTTAACTATTTTGAAATATTAAGCAAAAAGATCCAAAGACAACTAGGAAAACCCATAGTGTCTATTAGGACGGATCATGGTAGGGAATTCGATAATGAAGTGCAATTCGGAGCTTTTTGTGTCGCTAATGGTATTACTCACAACTTCTCGGCTCCACGCACTCCACAATCGAATGGGGTAGTAGAAAGAAAGAATAGAACCCTTCAAGAAATGAGTAGAACCATGCTTAACGAACAATCCATACCTCAAAAATTTTGGTGTAATGCTGTTGATACTTCAACATACATACTCAATCGAGTCTTAATTAGACCAATCTTAGGTAAAACTCCATATGAGTTACTCCGAGGCAAAAAGCCTACTTTAAATCATTTTAGATCTTTGGAAGCAAATGCTTCATTCTTAACACTAAAGATTACCTTACAAAATTTGATCCTAAATCAACCGAAGGTATCTTTCTAGGTTACTCGCCTAATAGCAAAGCTTACGTCATATTAAACAAAGAAACAATGAAGGTAGAAGAGTCATTAAACATAAAATTTGATGAAAGTCCACCCAAACCCTCTCCACCTCTTGTCGATGACGAGATCATAGAAAGTGAAGCTATTGTAATTAAGAAAAAGATAAATGAAGAAGAAGAACCTTCAATTAGTGAAATCACAAACATTAAAGAGTCCAAAGATCACCCCGTAGATAAGGTCATAGGAAAGCTAAACGAACGAACATTAAGGTCTCAAGTTCAAAACCAAAGTAGCTTATTTTGTTTTGTTTCAACTATAGAACCTAAGAACACACAAGAAGCCATAAAAGATGAAAGTTGGGTAATGGCTATGCAAGAAGAATTAAATCAATTTGTTTCTAATGATGTTTGGACACTTGTACCTCCACCTAGTAATCAAACCATAATAGGAACAAAATGGGTGTATAAAAACAAATTAGATGCAAATGGAGTAGTATCTAGGAACAAGGCTAGACTCGTTGCCCAAGGGTATAACCAACAAGAAGGAATAGACTTTGATGAGACCTATGCCCCCGTGGCTAGATTAGAGTCTATAAGAATACTTCTTGCGTATGCTTGTGCTAATGATCTAAAGCTTTATCAAATGGATGTCAAAAGCGCTTTTCTAAATGGTCTTATTAATGAAGAAGTATATGTAGCTCAACCTCCGGGCTTCATCGATTTTGAAAAACCCAAACACGTTTATAAATTAAAGAAAGCCCTTTATGGTCTTAAACAAGCTCCAAAAGCTTGGTATGATAGACTCAAGTCCTTTTTAATTAAACATAACTATACCATGGGGTTAGTTGACAACACACTTTTTACTAAGAAAAAGGAGTCACACATAATCATAGTACAATTATACGTAGATGATATTATATTCGGATCCACTTGTCAAGACATGTGTGATGATTTCTCTAAAATCATGCATGACGAGTTCGAGATGAGTATGATGGGAGAACTTAGTTTCTTTCTTGGTCTACAAATTAAACAAGTAGAAGATGGTATCTTCTTCAATCAATCTAAATACATCAAGGAGATGTTAAAGAAATTTGGTCTAGAAGAGTCAAAACCAATTAGGACACCCATGTCATCTGACACCAAACTCACAAAAGATGAAGACGGCGAATCCGTAGATAATACTAAATATCGTGGCATGATAGGTAGTCTTCTCTACCTCACGGCAAGTAGGCCGGATATCATGTTTAGTGTTTGCTTATGTGCTAGGTTTCAAGAAAACCCCAAAACTTCACACCTAGAAGCCGTAAAAAGAATTTTTAGATACATTAAGGGTACAACACAATTAGGATTATGGTATCCTAAGGGCACGGGTGTAGAAACAATTGTATATGCAGATTCTGACCATGCAGGGGATTACGTTGATAGAAAAAGTACAAGTGGGGTGTGTACTTTCATGGGATGTTGTTTAACATCATGGTTTTCTAAGAAACAAACAGCTCTAGCAATATCAACAACCGAAGCCGAGTACGTCTCCGCCGGGAAAGCATGCCAACAAGCACTATGGATGAAACAAGCGTTAGTAGACTACGACATTCATCTAAGCGACATAGCCATTCTATGTGACAACAAAGGTGCCATCGACTTAAGCAAGAATCCGGTATTGCATTCTCGCACCAAGCATATAGAGATTCATCATCACTTCTTAAGAGACAATGTTCAAAAGGGGAACATTTCTATTGAGAAGGTAGAATCCGAAGATAACATAGCCGACGTCCTCACCAAGCCGTTGAAGCGGGAACAATTCAACCTACTTCGTCTTGGTCTTGGTTTAATGGAACACACGTCGTAATTTATTTTGACTCTACAAGGTATGTAAACACTAGCCTTCTTCCCTCTGAGTCTAGGATCTCTATTTCACGCACAACTCACAAACAATACGGGAATTTTCAAAACACAAAGATAAGTTTTTTGTTTTACTTATAGCTCTCCTACTTTTTATATACACATTTTCAAAGAAAATCTACTTTCACAATGATTTCTAAAAGGATGATACCTTCCCGTATCAATTTCACAAAAGCAATTTCTCACGTCTAGGACAAATCGCTTTTTCATTATTAATACAAAGTAAAAACCCGTTTTCATTGCATCTCATGTATTTTGAATGCTAAAGGGGACACATAACTAATATGTGTTTTCGGGTACATTCATTTAAGCTACAATGAATTAGGAGCATTGACAACACAAGATTACATACTTATGTACTAAATATGTGTTTTCGGGTTATCTCAATAGGATATTTTTTACTTCTAGTTTAGTTTTTATTTCTTTTTAGGAGTCGAGATAACCGCAACTCCAAATAGTTTGCATATAGGCACACAATAGGCAAAAATATTTCCAAAAGGAGAATTTTTTACTGCCTGAAACACCAGACCCACGGATCCCAGCCTTCATGCTGGACGGATCCCTCATGGGAAGGATCCGTGGGATCCGTGTATACAGAAGCTGTTTTCAACTTCTATTTTTGTCATTTTGGATGAAAAATCCACATTTGTTTTATTTTTGGGAGTATGTTCTTTAATGCTTGTGTTCTCATGATCACATGCCTTGAATTCATATCTAATCATTAGATTTTAATCCACATTTTGGGTCAAGCATTCATTACAATGTGTTGTTTTTTTCTATATATATAACTCCCAAAATGCTTGCATACTCCATCTCCTTCTCACAAACACACTTCATCATGTCATCCAAAAACCCTTTAGGAGAATCATCTAGTACAAACAATCATGATATCCAAACCTTTGTACTTCCACCATCCAAAATACCACAATCAAATGCTAGGATACCCGCACGGATTAGTATCCGATCTTGTTGTTTAGCAAAACCAATCTCAAATGATTCATCCTCAAATAACTCACCACAAGATGCTTCCATTATAGCACCACCCTCATCACCAACAAGTACACCAACTTCATCACCACCTAAAATAACTCTCTTGGAACTCCTTGGGACTTCAACAAGATCTACCCAACCTAAAGAAAAAGAAATAGTCTTTTCCACACCCCCCATATCACCAAATACTATTTTTCAAGATCTTGAAACATCACCACCTCTAGCTCCCATCACATTACAAGAACATCTAGGTTCTTTTCCACCACCACATACAAACATTCCGGATTTTGATCCATATTTTCCTATTTTTCCACCACAACTTCCGCAT
Source organism: Chrysanthemum seticuspe (assembly GCA_019973895.1). Classification (NCBI taxonomy): domain Eukaryota; kingdom Viridiplantae; phylum Streptophyta; class Magnoliopsida; order Asterales; family Asteraceae; genus Chrysanthemum; species Chrysanthemum seticuspe. The sequence goes on along the minus strand of BPTQ01000008.1, from coordinate 153,810,977 downwards.
AACTCAAATCAAAACAACCCGGAAAACTTCCGCACTCATTACCCACATCATTTACATTGTGAACATTGCCAATCCACTAGGGAAATTGCAATTGAAGTTAGGGAAGAAAGGCGTTTCATACTCAACCTCATCCTTGATCGCATCAATACAATTACTCATCAAAACCTCCATCCATAACCTTATGCAAGCATGGAAGGAATCTCTACTACTATTTTTCACTTTTAATACCTTTTTGTCATTTTCAAGAACAAGTCTTGTTCTTATTTTTACATGCTTGTAAGTGGCTTAACTACCACTACAATTTGTCGTTTTATTACAAGGCCTTGTTTACATACCTTGGCTCCATATCTTGTTTCTCGACAACCATAAGATCAATTAAGCATGTTACTAACTTTCTTTTGTAGATTTTTTTCTCTTGACGCCCCAAACTAGGGGGAGCTACCGTCAAGGGGGAGTAAGTAGACTACTTTTTCCTACAAGGGTTAACTTTTTGTTTCGACAAAAAGGGGGAGAAGAAGTAAAACTTAGGAGCTTTCAAAACTTACATCTATTCTTAAGTTTTACTCATCATAACATTATATTTTGTCATCAACAAAAAGGGGGAGATTGTTAATACAAATAAACCGTAAAAACGTTTATTAATATTTTGCGATCTCTTTGTGTTTTGTTGATAACATATATAATGTTGTCTTAAGTATAATTATAAGGATACATGTTATTTTTGTAAAGCATTTACATATAATCTTTTAAATACAAAAATGTAGTAACAAAAGCATTTGTTGTAATAGTTAATTAGGATGGGTAAAAATCACAACCCATGGATCTTAACCCATACCCAAAGAGACTTGATACAATGTATACTTAGATACATTGAATCTAGATATAACCCATGGACCAACCCATGACCCATAACCAAAAAACCCATGGGCAAAGAGGAGCGTTCCACGGATCCCTAGCTTTGTGCTAGCCGGATCCCAAGTGGAAGGGATCCGTGGGATCCGTGTGAACAGTGAGGAAATTTGCCTATAAATAGAGAGCCATTTCTTCATTCTAATTCACCCCTCTTCTTACTAAATCTCTCATACACTCTCATTCTCTTCTAACATATAGATCACTTGATCTAGAGAGTTGTTCTTCTTTTCTTTCTATTTGTGATCCTCATATAGGTCCTTCTCTAAGGCGAGATCACGAGCATTCTACAAGTCATCCAAGCAAGGGGTCCTTGATTGATTTGTCTCTCCGCAAGATTTCTGTAGCGAAGATCTTGTATTTGATATTTCACATATTTGTTGTGTAATAGTTGTGTTGGTTTGGTCCACCGTGCTACGGACTCGGTATCTAGCTTTGTGCCGGATAAAGTGTAAGCAACGTTGTGAAGGCTTCTCCGCCAAGTGAATGAGTTTGTTGACATAGTGCTTGAACTCTCGAGTAGGTGACTCGGGGAGTGGAGTAGGGCAAGGAAGGTGTCCTTGTAGCCGAACCACTATAAATCGGTTGTGTCATTTCTATCCCTTATCTTTGTTTATTTACTTACATTATCATTAGATCTATACCTTTTCAACATCCATACGATTTCACATAATATCGAATCTAAAGTTTTTGAAATCAACTTAAAATCGGCAAAACTATTCAACCCCCCCCCCCTTCTAGTTTTCCACAAAAGACACTCTTGTGTGCTTTATTGCTAACTGTTTTATGCAGGAACACCCTACGTTTGCAGCTGATCAGAATGGAGCGGTCAATCCATAGCCGCATGCTCACACTACACATTCATCTCGAAAGAAATCATGATTAGTGCATCAATGACTCTGATATTATCACTCCATGCTTCTGCTACGCTGCTGCCAATATCATGAATCAACGAAAGCTTTCGCTACTCAAATGAGAAGATATCATGATCCAGAATGTGAGCATGTCGGTCCGAAAGTCACAACATCACATTATACCAACACCACAATGGATGAGTCAGAGATTGATGTTTGCTGATGATTTCAAAACTGGCTCAAAACTCATTATCACGTGGATCAGTAAAAAGACCTCCACTTGGATTAACCAAACATGCAATGAGAAGAATCAATGACTACGAGCTTCGGAGCAAAGTACTACACAAAGAATGCAAGAACAATTTTTATGTAATATCTGTTTGTATTCAATGTAATTTTAGTATATGTTTGAGGTGACCTCCCTTAGGGGGAGATTGTTAGGATTTAGTAAATCCAAGTATTAAAGAGTCGGTCACCTCAAGTATATGTAATCGTTAGTAAGCTCGTAGTCGTAGATTAATATAAGTTAAGTAGTATTTAGTTTAAGTAACACTGTGGAGGACGGACGGGTCTTTACCCACTATATGCCTGATCCACAGCCCGATAGGTGGCGATTTATGTAAAGACTATAATACTCTCTACCTTCCAAGGTAGAGAGTTGGAGCTCATAATAAGATTTTTCTTTCTCTCACTAAAGTTCCCTAAACCTCTAACTTTCTCTCTCTAGAACTCATTTTGTACGCCTACTTTGTCTTGCATAGAGATAGTGTAAAGACTTGAGTTACACAAGCCAGACATAAGGTCGTTTCCTTGTAGATCACGAATGAAACAAGATTTCTCCCTAAAAGCAACCTCCAAATCTCCATCACAGAACTGACCTACTGAAAACAGATTGTGACCGAGGCCTTCCACATAATAAACCCTGCTAATTTCGATGTTCCCATTGATATAGTCTCCGTAGCCCATGATAGCTGCGAAGTGATCATTCCCGAATCTGACAGTGCCAATGAACTTTGCAATAAAGTTTGATAACAGTTTAAGATTGCTTGTCATGTGTCGGGAACATCCGCTATCAACAATCCAGAGAATGATCTGTATCACCTGCATTACACACAGACGACACAGATGGAATAGAAGTAGATGTGGAACCCGAAATGTTAGAGGGTTCCGGAGCAGTTATAGAAGACATACACACATCAATAACTTTAGGCATCCATTTAAATCCTAGTGTGTTATATATCCATTTCTGCCATCTATAACTACTATTTGCTTTAGTCTTAGTGAATGCACTAGGTGGTACTACATTCTTAGGAGGTGAAACTGGAGCTACAGGGACAACAATGGTTGCTTTAGAATTTAAAGAAGGCGGTCTACCAAGCACAGACTTAGAATGAGTAGCGGGCCTAGAGGTATTCCGATTCTTAGGATTCCGTAAACGAGAGATTATAGCTTTAGCAACACATTTGTCATGACAATCAGAATTCATACTTTTACGACAAATAACACAAGGTGCATCAGACTGAATATCAAAAGTACTTAAAGGTTTAGCATTCGTTACATCACTATTTCTATTACATTTGCCAGACGCAATATCTATAGTAGAAGCAACGTGAGTCTTATTCATAGTCCTAGGGTGTTCTTCTACTTTAGCATTCCTTATTGATCTTTTCTTAGGTCGCAACTTCCTATTCTTCGATGTAGTGCTCCTAGGCTGTGAAGTGCGGACGTTTGGAAAGGATGCAACTATTCCTGTTTCAGTAGAAGGAAGCACGTTAGCAACTTGTGATTTGGCAGTAGGGATTCTAGGTTCACGATTACTAAGTGTTACTGGTGCTATTCTCTTAATCACGGTAGGCGGAAGTAGTTCATACTTTCCTAACATTTCTCTTAACTTAAAGATAGTGTGAATCAAATCTTGATTTTCAGAACAAATATTACCAGCAAAATGCATTACTTCTCTAGTGTGTGCAAGATAGTGATCAAGTTCGTTTGATGCTTCATGACGAGTCTTATTGAGTAAATCAAATATGACACCATATTCCTGTTTAACTTTTACAAGTTCTTGTTCATATTTTGAGATTTGACTTTTCAAAGACACGTTTTGATCATCCAGTTGCTCAATTTTAGGATCAGAAGATTTTGCACGGAACTGAGTGATTTTGTTTTGAAAAACAAGTTGTTGATTGTGAATATCTTTTTGACACCAATTAAGTCGACGTTTTGCATTGGAAAGTTCGTTAAGCAATCATTCATTTTCAGCTTTTAAAGACTCGATCTGAAGCACATTATCAGTATTCTCAACAGTTACCACAGAGTCAACAGTATCAGCAGAGATATAATCAGATGCATATGACACAGAATTCAATAACACAACATTATGGATATCAGCACAGATAACATCATTCAAGAGTCGATCAACATCTTTTCTTAACATTTTGTTTTTATGTTTAGTATTAGAAATAGATGTTTCTGTTTTCTCGAAAACGACATTCATCACTCCAAGTTCCTTATGAAAGTCCCGTTCCCAAGACAATGCACAATTTTTCAAATTTTTAACATTTGGTAAAAGATTTTTCTGAAAGATGTCTCTTTGTTCTCGCGCCAGAGGCGATTGAAAATGTTGAACTTTGATTTCAGAATGATATTCTATCTCATGTTGTAAAGTTTTGAGGTCAGCCATGAAAATGTCAAAATATCTAAGAATTTTGCGATTTTCAGGTTTTGAGTTTACTTCACTGATGGAAGGTAAAGGACCATAAATTTGTGCATAATCTGGTTGGGGATTAACATTAGAAGACTCAGACGTTTTTATGATAACCCTTGGTGTGTTAGAAGAATCCGTTGGTGTGACGAAAGTGACCGGTTTTGAGTAATTAAAAGGTTTGTTGTAAACAACAGTTTCTAATTTTGATCGACTCTCGTCTCCTGCATCTAATTCCTCTTGACGATGATATTCAACAACATTCATAACAGAATTATCAATTTTATATTCTGCACTGGAAACTTCAGGATTTGGTTTGAATGTTTTGGTTGAAAGCTTAGGTTTGTAATCAGCAAGATTCGGTCCATATCCATTTGGATTGGGTTTTAAGGTAAACTTTTCAATAGCAGTTACTGACTCACCATGTTTGTAAACAACAGTTTTAAACTCTTTAAGTTTGCGTCGCAAGCCGATAATTTCTTCAAGATGATCATCTATTCGTTTCGTGGAATGCTTTTTGTATGCAGAGAACTATTTTTGACAAGTTAACAACTCAGCCTTAGCTTTTTTAATTTTCCAAGGTGAGAGCGTTAATTTGCTTTTTATGTTCATGTTTCAGTTGTTCTATTTCAGACAACAAAGCATTCTTCGAAGCGGCTAGATCACGCATCTGTCTCTCTAAATATTTTTCGTTTTGATGAGATTTAGCAAAAGCGGCTTCAAAACCTTTTTCACGGTTTTCTTGAGTTTTGAAAAAGTTGAGTTGCATTTTTAAACATTCAAAATCCTTGGTTAACAGTGCATTTTTACTTTTTAAGTCCTGATTTAATGCACAACATTCTTCAATTTGGGATTGCTGGTCTTTAAGTAAAAGAGCAAGATCTGGATGAGGCAAAAGTTCGGTTTGTTCAACGGGAGTCACAACATGATCATTATTTAGATCCTCAAGTATAACCACGGAATCAATTTGATTATCAAAGGAAACCATAAGGTCGTCTTGATCGTCAAATGTAACTACGGGGTCTAATTGAAAATCGTCGGAATGAGATGTAGATGACTCATTTTGAACATTCTGAGCCTTGCCGGATTCAGATGTTGGCGGAGATATTAGATCAGAGATAAATATGGTTTGTTCGGGTACCTGAGACAAGCCATCAGTGTCATACACTGGGCCTGTGTCACTCATGTGTAACTCAGGCATATTAGCCATCAACATAACAGCTGCATTGGCCTGCAAGTCCTCCATATCATCATCTGAGTCTGCATCTGCCATAAAACTATGTTCTTTGTCTGTGAGTGTAAAACCCAAAAAATCATAAACGCATGAAAAGACTATTTTGCCCCTCTATTTAATATATACAAAATACGTAAAACCCGTCCAGCTCGGTAAATGTAGAATTTAAGCTATCTTAAATAATTGTTCGCCAAATCTAATTTTCGAGATTTATTTACTTTTACGATTAAAATTTCATTACGTGTTTATAAATATTACATGAACGAAAATTTACTAAGTTACAAAACACATATTAACTTAAATGTAAAAAGCCCATCTAGTTATTATATGGAAATTGGATTTGGCCCATGTTTTCTTCCCTTGGCTTGTCAAAAAAAATAAAACCGGTATTCCCTCCCCCTTCTTTTTTTTATACGCTTCACAGAAAAGAAAAAAAAAACACATGAAACCCTAGAACCCCAAAAGTGAAGGCTACCTCTTTCTTGCTTCACTTCCATTCGATTTCAAGGCACCAAGGAGATCAGAAAATGTTCCAAGGAGGCTGTGGTGATCGTGGGTTGCCTCTCGAAGTTACTGTGGTCGTGGGTTTGATCGAAAGGGTTTTGATTTTTGTTATTTGAGTCCTTGTTTCATCCGTCTTGATCGACCGAAGAGGTATCCTCGTCTTTGCTTTATTCTTGATTCGAGTTAAAACATAAATACGTATAAGACATCATAACTTAATCTCTTGACTCATTAAATATAACTATACGAATGGTTATGTGAGCATACAAGTAACTTATGTTTTGGTCATTAATATGGAATCACAAAGGTAGAAACCCTAAGTCGTTATAATCATGGGTGTTTATGATTTTATGTGAAGAGTTGTGTGCGTGTTGGCTCATTAATTAGTGTAATGGGTGTGCATAATCTTTGTAAGACTGAAATATGAAATTTTAGGCATGCTAACATGATATAAAAACAGGTCATATGGCTTTCATGGGTCATGGGTGCGTTTGGGTAGGTTAAACATGTGCTTATATTGGTTTTAATAAACCCTAAAACTGGACAGCATCATATATCGAATTTGTGTGTGTCATAGATCGAATTTTATAAGTGCAATAATCTGTGTTTTTGTTGGAAAAGTTTATTTTATGTCTTAGTTAAGTTTTCCAAGTGGTTTGGTCGAATTTGGAGTTGTCTAAGTCGTATTTTTGAATTTTACAAGATAAAGTGTCAAAGCTGAGAAAACGGGTCTGAAATTTAGATTGGATTCATCTAGATGTTATCTGATGATACTTGCATGTTTTTGAGTGATTCTTGAGCCTAAATTGTAGTACATTGAAATAGCTTTCTGGAAAAATAAGTCTTGTATCATTTGCAAACGTGGAAGTATGATTTTTATATTTTTGGAGTTAGGGTGTCTGAATCTGAATTGCTGAATTGAAATTTATGATGTAGTAAATGATTTTTAGTATTTAATCTATGAGATTCTGGAACTTTTCCTTTGGTGTATATGATATTTATATATGTTGTGACACCTGTAGCTTTTGGTTTGATGTGTTGAGTAGGGTGAGTGTGTTTGTTGGGGCCATACTTTTGGTGTGTGTAAATCTGGGTGAGTTCTGGACCGATCTGGACTTATGATTTTCCGTAGGCCATTTAGCATGGAAATATAACCCACCAATTTTTGTAGAGTCTCTTAACTCATATGCGAACCCTTGGGATTTTGCTTGATTTCATTTGAGCTAAGTAAGTATTTTATAAAAATCGCTAAATCTAGTCCAAATATGAGTTTAAGAAACTAAAAGATAAAATATTATATCAATAAGTAACACACTTACAAATGCATAAGAAGCTTATAAAATGAGTATATAAGTAATATATGATATCAATTCGTGTAGATTCGTTGAAGGAGACGTGACGTTGTATCTTCGTGTTTATTCATTCGTTTGCTTTTCCCTCATTTGCGTTAAGGTACAGATATTCTGACCTTTTCAGTAAAGGTTTCTCATGATTTCCTTTCTTTGTCATTTCTCTTATGCTTATTAGGATTTCCTATGCCATTGCTATGATTCCCTTCTGTTTATGTGAATCTCTGTTTGTCTGAACTTCGGTTTGTTGAACCTTGCTATGTTTGAGTATGAATTTCTGATTATGAACTTCTGATTATGAACATCTGATTATGAACCTCTGATTATGAACGTATGATATGTGACTGTGATATGAACCTTTGATTTCTGAACATTTGATATGAACCCTTTCTGATTTGTTTGATCCGTTGCTTATCTGAAATCTCTGTTTATTGAACCATGAAACATCTGATTTGAACTTATGATATGAAAACTCCGATTTGTAAATCTGTTTGACCTTTATGATGAATTATGATCTGTGTCATTTATGACCATCTGTTTGACCTAAGTTAGTTTGACACCCGAGCCAATATTTTCACTAGTCATGGGGGTTCCATGTCCGTGTCAGTGATGCACCTCTGACATGACTCTAGGGCAGTAGAGTGATGTTCTGCCACGTCCCTTTCTGTTATCTGTTTATTGATAGTATGGCCACTATCTGTCTGTGGGGCATATGGATGCATCCTAGATCTGATCTGTTATCTGATATGATTTGTTTGGTGAATGATGTCGTGTGCAATACGCGTCTTCACAAATTCTGGGAGCTAGCTACTCCATTGGTTACCTGAGGTCTCCCCTCATATTATATAAAGTATTCCGAGGTCACCCCTCCGAATAAGATAATTACTTCTGATATGATATGTTCTGGGCTCGTGGTAGATAACTAAATCTGTATCTGTTATTTCTGTGTTAGATATTCTGTTTATGATTCCGTATTTGTCAATGTTTCCATTTACATACTGAATTATTATATGTTTATTGAATGTGTTTATGCTTTGACATGTTTATGTGACTACCGTTTGCCATGCTAGGATATGATTAATATGCTTAAATGTGATCCGCATGTTGTCATCTGATTATATGTTAGTTACCATTATGTGAACTCGTTGATCTGTGTGATGACTAAGTTAGTGGTAATCAATTGTTCTGTAAGTTTAGTATGTATAATTTGTTCAGTTAATCTGGTGAACTTTGCCTATCCGTTAGTGTAGCTATCTGCTTATATTTGACCTGCCATGATAAGTTCTGATTATACTAAGGTTTGACCTGGGGAAATGATTCAACTTATGATGTCTGAATTGTTAATTTGCTAATTGCTTTGCTATGTCTCTAGTCCATTAATTATAGTTTCCAAATTGTATTTCCTATTTGTATGTGTGACTGCCATGACTTTGACTGCTATTGTTTCCACTGTTACGATACGGAGTAAGTTATTAAATGTGATTACTTGACTTGTGTGAATGCCATGCTTTCCTTCTTGTTAACTGTTTCTGCTAGTTTTGATATTTCGTTTGGCTTATATGCACTCGAATTTCCTGATTTAGTTAATGTCTGGTTATTTTAATGTGTTTGCATTTATGTCAGCATTGTGCTATGTGTTTGTTCTTATTTGTTATTTGTTCTTCCGGATTTCTGTGTAATTGTGTTTCCGCAGAATCCTCCATGATTCATTGAATCTCATTCCGTTACGACTTTGTTATTCGTTTCTTTGTTTCAATTTTTTATTTCTGTTTTTGTTTAGTTTTCGTTTTGTTATATCTGTTCACTGGGCTTTGTAAGCTTAGCCGCATTTTCTTTTCCTGCGGCAGGTATTAGGCATTCAAGATGAGCTTATGGGATGGCTGATCTGGGTTGAGAGTAGAACTGAGAACAGGATTTGAATATAGGGATATTAGATTTATTTTGATTATTAAGTTATTTATGTTTTCTTTTGTAAGTTTTGTAAAGGCTTCCGCTTTTGTATGGTACTTAAGGTTCTGATATGAAACCGTATTTGTGATATCTTTACCCTTGTCGGGTTGGGGTGTTACAGTGAGAGTTCCACCAGCTTCATCCTTAAGAGCCAAAAGAAGAGCCTCTTTGTGATAAGCACTGCCCCTAGTCCTCGGCTTTGGGCATGCATTAGCCAGGTGTCCCTTCTCATTGCAGTTGTAGCATCGAAGACCATTCAACCCATTCTGAGCATTTCCCTGTTCCACCACGTGAGCTCTGTTGTTATTCCTACCCATAGCATTAAACCCTTGACCACCGCCCATCTGACGACCATAACCACGATTATGAACTTCAACTCGTCCATTGTTCACAACAGCCTGATTTCGTGTGTTAGATGAGGAACGAATACGATTGTTGGATTTGTTGGTATAACGGCTAAAAGCATTAGCAATCATAACAAATCCTTGTTGCAATGCTTCGAACGGATCGGATTCCTCATTAGCTTCACTGACAAATGCTTGAGCATTGTTGTTGTTATATGGAACCAATTGATTATATTGAGATTGTTGTGATTGATCATTTGGTGTGATAGTGGCAGTTGGTTGAGTTGCTGGTTGAGGAGGATAAATGTTTTGAGCATACAAGGCAAGTTGTTGATTTTCCGGAGTTGTCGTTGAAGCAATTTGAGCACGGAGAATCCTTTCCCTATCAACTTCCTTTTCATGAGGCTTCAAGTAATCATACAACAATCCGTATGTAGAATGATGCATGTTCTTCGCTTGACGGAGAAAAATGACATACTTCTCCCATTCAGGACCAAGACTACTCAGGAACTTAGTATTAACTGCAATTCTTGGCATGATGATGTTGTGTTTATCCAAATCATTTATAATGTCTGAGAATCGATGATGATAAGACTCTAGTGTCTCTCCAGGTTCAATCATGAAGTGTTCATAAGCCAAGTAAATTTTGGATTCCATATCCTCCTGATTGAGTGCAGATCCTTCCATAAGTAGATGAATGTGTTCCCACATTTTTTTTGCAGTCTTTTGAGCATCAACACTTCGAAGAATTAGGTTTGGTAATCCTAAAAGGATATATTGCATTGCAAGCTCATCAGCTTCATAGTGTAGAAGTTCTTCTGGATTCAGGTCTGCAACAGTAGCAATGTTTGATTGTTCATCTCTTGGTGGATTAGCATTTGGATCTCCGGGTACAATGACAGTAGGCATCTGAAATGGACCTTCCATGATAACCTTCTTCAAGAACTTTCCATGTGGCTTCTTCAGATCACAAAACCTAAAGAACCTAATTACCCATTGATCGTAGTTTCCTGGAGTGAGCATTGGAGGTTTATCAAGTGATCCAGCCTCATGAATTGATTGTTGGCTGCTTAAAGCTTCACACATCTTTGCAAACCAAGTGGGTTCCTTCATAGTGTTCCTTGATGGATGTTGATTGAATTCATTTGTGTAGGGTTGAACTTGAAGACTTGGTGGTGTTTGAACCATTTGTGGTGGAGGAATTGCTCCAATTTGTGGAGTATGTTGTTGATTAAATTGTTGTTGATAAATTGCTTGTTGTTGATTCCATTGTTGATGTTGTGGACTTAGTTGTTGTTGTCGTTGAGAATAAGTGTAAGGGAAATAGTTAGAGTATGGTGGTTGTGACATGTTAAAAACTTGTGTTGGTAAAAATGGATCTTTGTAGTCGAATGAACCTTTGTTGATGAAGTATCCTTAGGCGTAGAAATCACAATAAACCAAGTAGCACTTATGCGTAAAAACACCAAAGTTACGAGTAACAATCAAGAGTTACGCGTAGATTTAGCTTACGCGTAAGTAGGGAAAAGACACTAAAGTTATGCGTAGACACAAAGTTAGGCGTAGAAACTTAGGCGTAGGATTACCTTATGCGTAAGACTAGGCTTAGGCGTAAGATGAATCTTATGCGTAGGATTTCTACGCGTAAGCTTTATGCTTATGCGTAAGTTTAGGGTTTTATCCCAAGTGATCTTTTACACTATCACAGTGCAAAAGATATCCAAAGTCGACGTATTTTCAGGCTTATCCAAGCAAGAAAACACGGAGTAAACCACGAAACTGAAGATCAAACCACGGATAAAGTTACGCGTAGAACTAGGGTTTTGATACGCGTAGCTTTACTCGTAAAAATGATTTTGCCCAAAGTTGTTTCTAAACCAGATTTTTGTTATGGAATAGCTTCAATATCACCAAAATAACACAAAAGTGTGAAACTTGATGAATCAAAACGGCTAAACAGTTTAAGCGTAGAACGATACCCACGAACAAAAACAAGCTAAAAAACTATGATCCACGCATAAAGTTTGAAACTTTTTGCCAAAAACAGTTATTTTAACACCTTAAAACATTGAAAGTACAAGAATCTTGGATTAAAAAGTGTAAAAAATTTGTTTTTAAGCGAACCAAAGTTTGAACCACATTTACGCGTAAGACCGAAAACAAAAAACTTCAAAAACGAAAGTGTTAACCCAACTATTTGGCGATTGATACCACTGTTAGGTCACTAGATTTACAACACAAGCTTAATAGAAAGAGATAGAGGCGATTGAACAATAAACCATCGCACACACACACACGATAATGATATGGTTTAGGCGTAGGATATGTGTGAAAGAAATAAATTGAACAACCAACCCTCAAGTGAGGGTTATACAAGAGTATTTATAGGAGGGAAGCTAGGGCAACACTTCCTAGTCCCTTCCTTTCTCCTATGGGCTTGGGCCTAAGCTCATGGGCCTTCTACATAAGCTTAAGCTAATAACAAACATAAATGCCATAATTAAGCTAACTATTACATATGAATTACTAACACTTGATTTAGGTTTAGGAGTGATTCCAACATCCTTCTTGGGATTATCTTTCTTCTTAGGAGGGTATTTCTTAAGTTCAGGTTGATAGGCATAACTTGCTTACCCTTATCAGCCTTTCCTTTGCCTTTACCCTTCTTATTCGCTTGTGGTTTTGGCTTGTTAATCCTACCACCTTGAATAGCAAGTACCTAAGGTGTAGGAGCCTTCTTGGGTAATCCTTTTTCATATTACATGAGCAGTGCGTGTAAATCACTCACTATCTTCCTCGCGCAGTGCATATTGAAGTTGCGCACAAAACCACTAAATTTGTTTTCAGAGATCTATTGATTAGGCCAACAGAAAGTTCTTGCTCATAGAGTTTGCCAAGTGCCTCAAGTTGGTCGGTAACTTTTCATTTCCAAGACAAGAGCACTCACAGATTTACTATCTTCCTGCTTAGAGCTGTATAGAGCATTAATCAAATCATGCAATTCTACAGCTGCAGGTTTCTCAAACATTCTTATGAGCTCGTTGAGCATGTCATAAGAGAAAAAAAATCTCAAAATGCTTTCGCAAAGCAGGTGACATCGTTCCAAGCATCATGCATGCAACATCATTATGTTTCTCATACTCAACTTTCCATGCCCCCTTCTTTTGCAGATGCAGTAGCAGCGGGTTCAGCAGGACAAGGTTGATTCAAATAATCTAGTCTTTTGGCCACTCGCAAGAAAATAATGACCTATACCAATCATTGAAGTTTAGGCCAGTCAATGTTTCTCGCTCAAAGAATGTTTTGAACGCAAAACCTAAAGTAGTGTTATCGGTTTGAGCCATTTCTACAGGAAAAAAGTTCAAATATTAGTATTTTCGATAATACAATTTTTCAAGAAAATAAAATACCCAAGTAAATATTCATATAACTATAGAATTTTCATGAAAACTAGAATCCAAATTGACATAATTTCATCACATCAGTTGATCTGCTAGTAATGAAAGTATTCAACAAGGTAATTGTCGAACAATAATTGACAAACAATTTTCAATTTCTAGATCATTATGGGATTTACAATTTTCCAAAAGTCTATTTGCAATGTAAGCATGTTTCATCCCCATCTTATCTCTTAAGTTATAGCTCTCACTAACTAACTCAATTAAGTTGTCTGACTTAAAAAACTGTAAATGTGTTCTGTTGTGGTCTCCCGCAACATGAAGATTTACATTTCCATTGCAATCTAGTTAAGTTCTCACATAACGTAAATTGCAACTTCAAGTGTACTTTTAATTAGATGGCATAAACTTAAATTTTAAAGGCACTAATTTTGATTTTGGTGTCAAATCAAATATGTACAAAGATGTCATGCATTCATCTTTATATCATATGTTCCAATAAAAAAACTTTTACTAATTAGTTTCTAACTAAGCTTAAATCAACAAAGTTTTAATCAAGAAATTGGATGAATCAATATTTTCTTAAGATGATTCGCACATTAAATAGCCGTAGGTAGATCCATTATGACGCACAAAGAAGTGGAGAAGCGAGTCAGCGCGAAGCGTATTAAAAACCTTCTTCTTTCGGGTCCTAATTTAATGCGTACCCTCCTTATACGTCTCACACAGTTTGTCAATAATGAGTGAGCATTTCTAGCTATTTGGTACATTCACATCAATCGACTAAAAGTTTAATATTTAGTACTTAAAACAAATCAAATTTCACCGTTGTTTAGTCCAGTTTATTATTTTTATTCAAATATTACCCTTTTCTTACACAACTTGTCAAAAACAAAGTAAACAAACAAGTAATAATAAAAAATAAACAACTAAAATAATGCGCACATAAATTAATAATTAATATGTGTAAACAAGTTGCCACAGGAAAACTTATTCGATAAAACTCATTAATAATAAATTATAGGTTTAAATTATGCATATATTAACTAAGGCCTTCACTTACTAAGGCAAGTGAGCCACATACATCAACGAATCGATTGAGTATGCCATAGTTAAACATATACCATATAACACATAATTGATTCATTAATTTAATTGAGGTCTTCCCCAATTCAAGAATTATCAATAAATACATGTGAAAAAACTTTAACAATTAATTCCTATAAACAATAATCCATGACAAACATGCATGTTTCATTATGGATTCTACATAACAATTATTACAATTAGACACAAGATCGCATAAAATTAATGACATACCATATATTTATTAATTAACACGCAAATATACATGTAGTTCTAGGTTTTCTAATTCAATTAATAAACAAAACCAAAACAACAAAACCCTACAAATATTTTTTTAATTTAGGGTTCCAAATTTTTACAAACCCTAGAATCGACATATATATAAACACAATACAAATATTCGTTTTTAGTGTTTTAGTAATTAATTACACATTATAATGGTTCGTGATACCACTGTTGGAATTAAATAACATGACAATCATAAATTTAAACACAATAAACATCAAAGTACATGCGGAAGCGTAGGAACATATAATTGCAATTAATTAACTGAAAACTAAAACGTATGCTTACCTTTTTAGCAATTCAAGAATCGGATCAAAGATGAACAAGAACCCTAATTAGGGTTTATGTAGATTAACGAATTGACCCTTACCTTTTTTCAATTTAATCTAAGATAAAAAAAATAGTGTGTTTGTACCACGTTCTTGTATACATATACAAATACCGAATTAAAGTAAATGCAAGTTTATGAAAACACAAAACGGTTTTGTTTGATAAAACAAACCGATCGACCCTAATGGGTGTTTGTTCGATCGGCTATCACCAAAATAGAAGGAAAACAAGTTTAGGGTTTAGTTTGTGTGCACAAAAGTTACAAAACAATTAACCCTAGGTTTGTTTATATAGTGTAGAAACCTTAGAGCTCAAGTTTGATAAGGATTGGGTTTCCCCGAGTCCTATACGACCGGCCATATATCCATAGGGGATTCCGAAAGCTTCTTGACTTTTAATTTCATCTATAGTCCCTCTATAACGATTGTTAGTCAATTTCCTTTAATTACTTTGACGTCCGTTAGTCGTTATTGTGTTTTTAACAATTAAACATAACTTTTTATATTTAATTATTTAAAATTTAATTCTTCATACGTAAAATGTGTAATCCCGTAATCTCAAGTTCGATTATAGACATACACGTATTAAATATCATCCTTAAAAGTAACATGAACCACGTACACGTAAATGAAGCACAACCTCTATAAGACATTGTTTGTCACAAAACTACAAATTTTCACTCGCACAACTTTATTACCCACCAGCCATCATTAGGGCTGTAAACGAACTGAACGTTCAACGAACATTTCATGAACCGTTCGGTAAAAAGTTTGTTTATGTTCGTTTATTTATTAAATGAACGAACATGAACAATATTTTACGTTCGTTTAGTTAAATGAACGAACATGAACAATAGTCACGTCCGTTCATTTTATGTTCGTGAACGTTCGATTATGTGTTTGTTAACGTTCGTTTATGTTCATTTATTTATTTATGTTCGTATATCATATCTTTTAATTCTATAATTTTAAAATTGGCTTGTTTAAACAAAACGAAACTTGTAAAACAATATATTGTGCATATATTAAGAAATTTTATGTCTGTTGCATATGCTCATTTATGTTCGTTTAAAGTTCATTTAGTGTCTTAATAAACGAACATAAACGAACATGAACAACTCATTTTCTTAATAAACGAACATGAACAAGAAAATTCGTTCGTTTAAGCGTTCGTGTTCGTTTATTTGTCCGGTTAAAGTTAAACGAACGAACATAAACAAGGCTCCGTTCGTGTTCGTCCGGTTCGTTTACAGCCCTAGCCATCACCTACTTGAATCAATTTAGGACATCTAAATTTCAAATCTCATTTATGAGAGATCGGCCACTCTTTACATAAAATTTATGTGATCATTTAATTAAGAAGTGCAACGTACATGGCTAAATGCATATTAATGCTCCCAGTGCACCTAGATGGTAGTTTTGTATTGTTCAATCCCCATCGTCTTGATGGGTTAAAGCTCATATAATAAAATCGTTTGTCTAGCCCAAAAGAGGAAGATTTTCGCATGCATATATATATATATATATATATATATATATATATATATATATATATATATATATATATATATATATATATTTATACATCATTTCACATATGTTTATACATATTGTTTAATGGCTAATGGTTCTTAGCAAAACAAATTAATAAGAATAATAAGAAGGCAGACCAAATTAAAGGGGCTCATGCATGTCACACAATATAATTGCGACCTTCATTCGGCAATAACATATACACCCTCATCGCGACATGGGTATGCGTAGTCTCAGATGTATAGCATGCATTTCCAAATGACGAAGTGATACTATTATACTATAAAGCGTTTTTTTTTTTTTTTTTTTTTTTTTATACAAATATTTCGCGTCTCTAAACATACCTTTGTCTCATATGTTAGGGTTAGTTGTGGATTATCTTTCAAGGTCAGGTGTGTAACTGTATATACACATGCAAAACTGGTTTCGTCTTTGATGAGGAACATTTAATGCAGCTAGCAGATGTATTAATGGAGCACATGTGAGTCTTCATACAACGATTATTTGACCAATGTCTTCAACCATATTTTGTTTATCTCGAGCTCAAAAAACAACATTTTGGCTTTTGTAAGATATTCTGCTTTTGTTTTATTTTCATTTATAGAAAAATGACATAAATTCAATGATTTCTATCAACCATCTCGTTTATCTTAAGTTTACTGTCGAATAATTTAAGGGTAAAGTTGTTCTCACTAATTTGTTAATCAATAAACTTTAGTCCCATTCAAGTAAAAACGACATTTGACTTGGACACGCAGAATTAAAAATCATAAAGAACGTATAGAGAAAAGTAGTAGAAGTGAAACTGCATCCACCTTACCACAAGCTCCATCATAAAGTTTAAGCCAAAAGACATAATTTTATTAAAGAAGAACCAGCTCGAAGCTACATATATAATCAAGTACTCACACAACACAACATTGCCTAATCAATAACTTAACAACAAGAATTACATAGATTGCCTCACCATTCCAAGAAAACAGACTAACAATCCAACTAGAGCTTAATTGAATTGAACCATGTGATCGAATGATCACACTAGATATAAACTAGGCTTAGCATGAAACTTTTGTAAGAATCATTTGATATTCTTAAAAACACTAATAAGAAGTGACATTGTTCCCATGATTACCTTAGAGCTTCACAACTTCTGGAATAAAAACTGGGTACTTATGAATGATATCTGCCCATGCCCCAGTTTTTGGAACTTCAATGTTTCTATTACACTTCCAAACCACACTATTACACTTAAACCCACTCCCAAATCCTATTTGCCAAACCCTCTCACCTTTCTTCATCCTCCCCTTAGCTTCTATGTAACCAATCTCATACCATAATGACGACGACGATGTATTCCCCCATCGATACAATGTCATCCTTGATGCTTCCACATTCTCATCTGACAAATTTAAGCTCTTCTGGATCTCATCGATTACTCCCCGTCCTCCTGCATGGATACAAAAATGATCGAACGCCTTCTTGAAATCAGGAATGTAGCGCTTCTTTTTCTGCTTGGCGATCTTTCTTTGAATAAGGTTTATGACAAAGAGTAGTTTTTCGGACACTGGAAGAACCAGTGATCCAAGTATGCTTATGTTCAGTTTCAAGGAGTTTGCGGCGATTAACATGAGATCTTGATTCAGGGTTACTCCTGCATGACCATCTTTATCTTCTTCTTGCATGACACAACCATATGATTTATCATCAGCACCTTTGTGTGTACGGACAACATGCAAGAGACTATACTTTGCTTGTTTTCGTAAAGACCTTTTGTTTGTCAAGAGGATCGCTGCACCTCCCATTCTGAATAAACAGTTTGGGAGGAGCATCGATCTTTCTGTACCTATATATGAATTTGGTGTGATAATTTCAGTGCTGATCACCATTGCATTAGATTCTGAATGGACACGAAGAAGGTTTTTGGCTAAGTCAATGGAAATCAGGCCAGCACTGCATCCCATCCCAGACAAGTTATAGCTTTTCACATTACTTCTCATTTTGTACTTGTTAATCACCATAGATGAAAGGGACGGAGACGTAATAAAGAGGCTGCAGTTCACAATTAGGATATCGATGTCTTCAGGGTCAAGCCCAGTTTGCTTAAATAAAGAGTCTATTGTTGAGAAAATGACCATCTCAGTCTCTTGTCTAGCATCCTTCAAATTGGGGTCTGGTGGTATATAATGTAATGGTTGGGGTAAGCTTGTTTCCTCACCCAACCCTGCTCGCTCGAATATCTTCACTTGGAATTCATAACTTTGGGGCTGTGAGGCTAAGATGATGCGTCCATGTTCGAATGCTGTGGCGTAGGGTACCCTACACATGGATGGAGGCTTGAAACAAGCAAAGTCGAGGAGGTAGATGGTCCGAGGCTTAGCCATGAAGTGGAAGGCGACAATTGTTGCAATTAGTAGCAAGAAAGAGACTGTATACGGGAACAATGAGAGATTCAAGAGGAGATCATGTAGTGAGAAAGAGATGATGAGACACTGATAGACTTCTGCTGCAAACTTGAGCATGATGAGTGTTAAGTTTACTTAAGAAAAAAAAAGAAAAAAAGAGAGTAAAATGTTGTTAAATGTGGTTATTCCTAGGGGTATATATGTGTAAAAGGAAATGTGTACTAGAGGAAGGGGTGGGTGTTGAACATGTGATCATGATTAATTGAGTAGGTCATCTGCCCATCGTTACATACACTAAAAATTAATATGCGGACATTACGACATGATTTAACCCATCACGTTCCTGGATGGGAATTCCCCAACCAAATTTGCTCAATAATTTAAGCCATTCTTAAAGATACATGTGTATATCATCAATTCTTCAATCAGTAGCATAAAGGTTACTACGAATGGATCCGGTAACTGGGTTAGAGAATCACTTGACTCATTACAAAAATCTTTTCTACATCTACTTTAGATCCAATAAAAAGAGTGAAGTTTTACATCATTTAGGATCACATCTTTATTGCTTCATTTGTTCTTGAAAGTTACATCATTCCAAAAAGTCGATTGAATCACGCCATCAGGTAAGGATGATGATAGGTGCATAGTTTGCTCAATCCGGCAAAGTGATTGTTTTTGGAAGGGTGAATGTTTTGGAGATTCCACGATTATTTTAGAATAACAATCCAAGTTTGGATTCAAGTTATGACGTGTTTTTTGTGTTTCGCTTGCACTACAAGAAAAAGGTCTTTTAGTAACACTTGTTATAATGACACATGTAATAAGTGTGAGCAAAAGTCCACATATCCTTACACTTTTAGAGAAAGCATGAGCATAGTTTTAATTATATTCACACATTTTAAAAAGTGTAAGCAAAAGTATAAGTTTTCCTTACGCATTATAAAAAGTGTGAGCAAAAGTCCACATATCCTTACACTTTTAGAGAAAGTATGAGCATAGTTTTAGTTATATTCACACATTTTAAAAAGTGTAAGCAAAAGTATAAGTTTTCCTTACGCATTATAAAAAGTGTGAGCAAAAGTCCACATATCCTTACACTTTTAGAGAAAGTATGAGCATAGTTTTAGTTATATTCACACATTTTAAAAAGTGTAAGCAAAAGTATAAGTTTTCCTTACACATTATAAAAAGTGTGAGCAAAAGTCCACATATCCTTACACTTTTAAAGAAAGTATGAGCATAGTTTTAGTTATATTCACACATTTTAAAAGTATTATTTTACCTACAATTATCTAAAAGAGAGTAATGTCTAAGTTTTTATTTACATTTTTAAATAAATGTGAGCAAAGGTATAATTTTACTACCACTTTAGAAATGTGCAATGTTTAAAAACTTGTTTTCTAATTGACACTAAGCGGGTCACGATTTAACCAGGTTTTTTGTTCAAAATCGTCTTTCGGTCATCTGACTGGTTTACGGTTTAACCGGTCAAGTCAACCCGAGTTTTAAAACAGTGATAAAATATGAATAAAAATTCTATGTTTTAGCACAATGTTTATCTTTTATAAAAAACTTATAAAATCTTTTTGTATATCTTTATTATTATTATTTTTAATTTTTTTTTTTTTAATTTTTTTTTTTTTTTGTTAACCGGCAACTTTCTTTTCACAAAATCATCCTTTTATAAAAAAACTTTTTTTTAATTCAATAGTTTTAGTGATAAAATATGAATAAAAATAATGTAGCTTAATCTATTTAGTCTCAACTTCTATAAACCTGTTATCTTTCTTTTTTTTTTTTTTTCATTCAATTTTCGTTTCACAATGTTATCCTTCTATAAAAAAAACTTTTTTTTAATTCCCTTCAAAATCACAAACCGCTCAAACACCCCCAATTAACAAACACCCCGATGAACTGATCTGCTCCGGCTCTCAAACGTCCTCATCTTCTCAAACGTCCTCATCGTCTCAAACGTCCTCAACAAACCGCTCAGGTATAAATTGTTAAATTGTTAAATTGTTGAATTTGAGCTCTTCAATTTATTTGAACTGAAATTGTGAATTCGCTATTTACTTTTGATTCGTTGAATTTGAGCTCTTAAATTGTTGTTGTTAGTTTTGTTAATTGTTGCATACAACGTGTTTGATGATATGTCTAACTTAAGTTTTGTGATTGATATTAGCCTAGTGGTGAGGGATTGATATTAGCCTAGTGGTGAGGGATTGATATTAGCCTAGTGGTGAGGGATTGATATTAGCCTAGTGGTGAGGGATTGATTAATAGAGTTATTGGTTGTTGTGAAGAGTTTATGTTCTAGAGTGCGAATCTCGAGTGGTTAGAATTAGGTGAAATGTTTGTTAGTTTAGTGGATTGATATTAGCATAGTGGTGAGGGATTGATTAATATAGAAAATGTTGTATCGGTTTCGTGATTTAGTCTATGTTTCGTGTGGTAGTTAATTAAATGCTTTGTTATACATGAATGTAAGGTGTTAAAATGTACTACTGGATAGAAAAGTTTTTGTAATTTTAGAAGGTAGGTGGTATTGTTTCTTTCGTGTTAAGATTATATAAATGAATGATGCAGGTGTTAAAATGTACTACTGGATAGAAAAGTTTATGTGTGTTTTGTTAGTTTGATTATGTTTGGATGTTAGTTTGTTTGCTTTCGTTCTGGTTAGTTTATCATTAAGTTAGGTGTCTATATGGTTATTTATACGTCTATGTTTAGTTTACTCTTGATGCTTTAACGGATAGTTTGTACTTTTTCAACACAGAATGATGATTGGATTTGTTAGTTACTAACCTGATATGCTCATATTGTTAGGTTCTTATTCCACTAGCTCATTTAGGCCTTCAATTCTCCCATTTTGTTTTAGGACTGCTGATGTATGCTCCTTTTCTGTCCCAACTTCATGATTTAAAAGCTTCATAAATGCCATTTCATTTGATGTAAGGTTTTAGTTTTTGCTTTCCTTTAGTAGATTTAGGTGTCTGCTATCAGTATTTTGCCCTAGGTTAGTATTTTGATCTTAATTGAGCTTAATATGCAACCTGCTTATCACCCCTTTATGCTCATTTGCTGCACAACAGTTAACTCTTAGTCTCACTAGCCTTTAGTTTTTGAATTTTAATTCCCTCATTTCTTGTCCTCTTAGGCTAAAATTTTGGATTCCAGGTATTTGGTTGGTGGTTGTTTACATTATATTTTTGTTTCATTTTTAGGATTTTTTCTGAGTAGCTTATCAAGTGCTTAAAGTAGCCCCTTAAGGACTGTTTTTATGTTGCAGCTGTTAGGCAAGAAAGCTGCACGTTGCATGTGTCAAAATGGATGGTCGGATGGTTTGGGTGGGGTAAAATAGGGTGTTTTTTAGTGCTGCTTGAAATGGGCCAGGTTTGGCATGGTTGACCCACACTATTTTGACATTTTTGCAGACTATTAAAAGTAGGTTACATTTGATAGGGTTACAAATACATACTAGATTATTGAAATAGTATACTCTAATTTTGCATAGAAATATTATGAGAGTTGTATGCATCAACATGTAACTTCGTGGCTGTTAATCCGTTTGAAATGATCGTATTCAGCATAGTATACTCTAATTTTCGTGCTTAAGCAAACTGATACATCTAAAATGTGCTTGTTAATCAGCCTTTAGTTAGATATTGATGGAAATTCGGATATATTGATATTTCTTGATGGTTCTTTAAGCTCTGATGGATAGATCTTGGATGTATTTTGCACCGAGAGCAAGTCCACAATATGTAGAAGGTGTAGAGTATTTCTTAGACTTTGCTTTTGAGAAAACAAGTAATAATGGGAAGATTTTGTGTCCGTGCATTGACTGTGTCAATATCCCATTCCTTAGAAGAGATAAAGTGTACGATCACCTTATATGTGCGGGTTTCAAAAAAAATTATGCAATTTGGAAAGAGCACGGGGAAGTTTGTAAGGCATCATCATCTAGAATGATATCGGGGGAGGAAGGAATATTTTCACACGACATGGATGGTTTATTGGGTGACTTATTCCCGATAGCCCCATTGGGAAGTGGTGTAGATATGGGTGAAAGTGGAACACAATCAGGTCCAATAAACAGTGAGCCCGGGGAACAAAATGAGAAGAAGAAATTTGAAGCTTTACTTAAGGAAGCTGAGCAGAAAATTTACATGGATGCTAAGTACACCAAGTTATCTTGTTTGGTGCATCTATATCATTTGAAGAGCTTAAATGGTTGGAGCAACAAGTCATTCTCAATGTTGCTAGAGTTCTTACAAGATTTGTTGCCTACAGGAAATCCGATGCCAAAAACTACTCATCAAGTCAAAAAGATTCTAGCAAATTTAGGACTTAGTTATGAAAAAATTCATGCATGCCCAAATGGGTGCATGTTATTTTGGGATGGTAGTGAGAAAGAAGAAGTATGTTCCATTTGTGGATCTTCAAGACGGAAATCAGTCCCAAATAATCCCGATGAAGTAGCCCCAACCGATCCAGATGAAGTTGTGGGTCCACAAAAGAATAAGGCAGCAAACATTTTACGTTGGTTTCCGTTAAAACCGAGACTTCAAAGGCTGTTTATGTCTTCCAAGACCGCTAGCCTTATGAATTGGCATCATAAAGAAAGAAAGAAAGATGGAAAATTGCGACATCCGGCTGATGGATTAGCATGGAAAGACTTTGATAAAAGATATTCTGGATTTTCAAGTGATCCACGGAATATACGATTAGGTATTGCAAGTGATGGTTTCAACCCCTTTAGGACAATGAATGTATCATATAGTATTTGGCCGGTCTTTGTCATTCCGTATAACCTACCTCCATGGTACGTTATGAAGCAATCTAACTTAATTCTTTCTTTACTTATTCCTGGTCCAAAAGCCCCTGGAAACAAGATCGATGTTTATATGCAACCCCTGATAAAAAAGTTAAAGGATTTGTGGGATGATGGTGTTGAAACTTTTGATGCTGCTACAAATGAAGTGTTTCGCTTGAAGGTTGTTGTCCATTCTACAATATCTGATTTTCCAGGTTATGCCAACCTTTCTGGATGGAGCACCAAGGGTGAATATGCATGTCCCGTGTGTGCGTTCGACAAGTCTTCAAAATGGCTTGAGCATGGAAGAAAATGGTGCTATATGGGTCATAGAAGATGGCTTCAACATGATCATTCTTGGCGTAAGGACACTAAATCTTTCGATGGAGATGAAGATTTAAGATATGCTCCTGTCGATCATTCTGGAGATGTCATTTTTAATAACTTGAATCACATCGATTTTCTTACAGAGAATGTTGATAAGAGTCCTTGGAAAAAGAAAAGCATTTTCTTCATGCTACCTTACTGGAAACATGTCTTGTTGCTTCACAGTCTTGACGTGATGCACATTGAAAAAAATGTGTGTGACAACATTATTGGGACTTTGCTAGCGCAACAAGGGAAGTCAAAGGACAATATGAAAGCACGTTTAGACTTGCAAAAAATGGGTATACGAAAGGAACTTCACCCAAGAAAGCACCCTCGTAGTGATAATATGTATATTCCAAAAGCATGTTATGTAATGACTCAAGACGAGAAAGATGTTTTCTTGAAAACCCTCAAATCTATCAAGCCTCCTGATGAATATTCATCTAATATATCACGTTGTGTGCAAATAAATGAAAGAAAGCTTATTGGGATGAAAAGCTATGATTGCCACATGTTGATGCAAGAATACTTGCCTATCGCACTACGTGGAACTTTGCCTAATCACGTGAGCATAGTTTTAATTGAGCTATGTGATTTTTTTAGACACATTTGCCTAAAAGATTTAACAGAAGATGATTTTGAGTTTCTAGAATCTCGAGTTGCTGTGACATTATGCAAGCTGGAAAAAATATTTCCTCCTTCCTTCTTTACAGTAATGGTTCATCTAGTGATTCATTTAGTTAGAGAGGTGCGGCTTGGAGGTCCTGTAGCTTTTCGTTGGATGTACCCTATTGAAAGGTAGACTCTTATTAATGTTTATCTTTCAATTAGTTATATGAAAATTTAATGTGTTTATAATACCATTTAACTCCTACAGGACTTGTCAACTCTCAAATCATATGTCAATAATAAAGCTTTTCCAGAAGGCTCAATAGCCGAAGGGTACCTCGCTCGTGAAAGCTTAACTTTTTGCTCTCGATACTTTTCTGGAGTAGAAACCTTGTTTACACGACCACTAAGGAATGATGATGATGACAATCAAAATGAGATTGAAGCATCAAATATACTTTGTCCCGGGCGAGCATTAGGACAACATATGCATTCAGACTTGCCTGCCCATAAAAGGAAGACATCCTGCAACTCTGAAATTGATAAAAAGTCGCTTAAACAAGCACACCGTTACGTGTTGTTTAATGTCGAATCAATCACACATTTTCGAGAGTAAGTGGATTATTATCCTTGTATGTAATATGGTTCTCAAAAGGTAAATAACTTATACTAAGCGTCTGAATTTTAAGGGAACATAAGAGTCTCATCAAAGAACAAAACCGTAAACGTCGCCTACCTGAGTTTGAGCTTGAAAAGATTCACTGCAAGAAATTCAGTGAATGGTTTCAAAAACGGGTATGTTCTGTACATGGTGATTAAAGAAAATTAATAACATACTGTAACCTTAAATTCAATTTTTATAGGTTGAACGCTTAGAAGAGCAAATGGACCCTAGAGTTACAGAAGAAGTAAAGTGGCTTGCTCGTGGTCCTAATGATTTTGTGAAACGATATTCAGGCTATTTGGTCAAAGGTTATCGTTTTCACACCAAAAACCATGAAAATTTATTGAAGTCTCAAAACAGTGGAGTAGTTGTAACCGTAATGGGCACAAGTCCTGCTCTAGGAGTGGTGAACTTATATGGGTCATTGAAGGAAATTGTTGAATTGAACTATTTTGGTAAAATACGGGTCGTGTTATTCAGATGTGATTGGGTTGACATCAATCAAGGCTGCAAACGAGATGAATTCGGTATTACACTTGTTAACTTTTCATATGTGACACATACCGGTGTTAATCTACATGATGACCCGTTTGTACTCGCGTCCCAAGCTGATAAAGTTTTCTATGCTCAAGATCCAACTTTAGAAGGCTGGTTTGCTGTTCGGCATGTTAAAGTCAGGGATGCGTTTAACATGGGATGTAATGGTGATCAGAATAGTTTATATTCAATTCCTCAAACATTTGATGTACCAAGCCTTCAAAGAATTGATGTTGATGGTGATGATGGGATAGATGCGGCACCAAATGTGGAAGATGAAGAGAGTGAAGAGGAAGACGATGAAGATTCATAGTTTTCATTTTAGCTATCTATGATAGCTGCTTAATAATTGTCATAGTTTGTTATTGAAGTACAATATAATATAGGCGTTTGTGGCTGCACTTATGGATTTTTTTATTTGTTTGTTTATTATTTTTTTTCTTCAAACAGCTTTATGTTTATTACAGGAACTTTCGAGCACCATTGCTAACTTTTATGTTTATATGATAGAGCTTCATTGGATCTAATTTGGTAAGTAATATCGAGCGAAATTGCTAACAGTTTTTTGTTTTCCTCACTATCTGCACAGGATGAAAAGGATACGCATATTTTCTTCGAAGGAAGTGGAACAACCTGCGGGATCTACAACTCAAGCTACAGGATCTACAACTCAACCTTCACAACAAGGTATTTTCTCGCTTGTTATACATAGTTACAGTTTTGCTAGAAGTAGTCACATCAAGGGTTAATATAGGTAGCATATAGAAGAAATAGATATTCTGCTCAGCGCAAACACTAATTGTAGAGGTCATGTTAAACGAGTTTATATATCTTAGGCGTAAGTATACTCTGTGCATGAGAGAGATATTCGAATAGTGTATTTCAGAGTTTGTCCGTAGAATATGCCCAAATTCTAAAAAACATCTGAGTTGTTGCATTAAATAAGCTGATAACAGGTTTGCAATTAGTTGATATTATCAAGTGAATCTCATATAAGAGTAGTATTTTAGCAAACTCATTAGTTGGTACATAAAACATAGTTCTTTTTGTGCTCGTAGTGAGACCTATTGTTCTTTGAGTCACAATTCTAACCAAGTGACCATCTGATCAGACCCTGAACCATCAGACGTTGAAATATCATACCTAGAGTCAAGGGCCTCCACTATTTTCAGGAGCCGATTTTGCAGTCAAATAAGAAGTTGAGACTAAATAGATTAAGCTACATTATTTACCTAGGGATGAAGCTCATTAGCTTAGCAAGCATATCTTAACAAATGTGTAGACAACGATTCCTCAACCCATGTCTCCTTTAATTCTTAAAGTTGAAATAAGATATATACAGATTGTTATGTGACGAACTAGGACAACAACACTTTAACACTGTTGTTATAATGGCCTATAGACAATAGTGGCACAGGGCTACTTAAATACATGTGGCAGCCGTGCTTATGATATGGCTTATACACACCTCCTCATTTAAAGTGCTTATTACATCTAAGTATAAGCAAACAAGTCAGCAAGAACATAGCAATCCATACACTTTGAAATTGCTTTTTCCTTTCAAAAATTATGTCATCCAATTATGTCTTCCAGACCATTAAATTTCATCATTCTTTTCATGCTTTTCCAAACATTAATAGTGTAAGGCTGTAAGCACACTCAGAGAATAAATGCTTATGTGAATCAACACAATCCTTGCAAAATGGACATTCTCGAGCCTGGAGCCACTTTGAATTTTTTATCCTTAGCCAATAGCTTAAATCAATATAACTTAAATGGGCATGTTTATTTTTCTGTGGCATACATTAAATATTATAATATGAACCCTACAGCACCACGAAAGAAAGCACGAGGTCCAACTAAGAAAAAAGGGATATGGAACTTAAAAAGTCACGAGCAAGTCGTGGTCACACTTGATAGGCTTGGCCAGCCAATTGGAGACGAAGCAAATGAGCTGACCAACTTCCTTGGCACACTTGTGAGGATGTCTCAACATATTGGAGTTGATTATGAGGAGTGGAGGAAGGTTCCTGAGAATAAAAAGGAAGATTTATGGAGCATTGTGAAGGTAAATTGTCCTAAAATTATGTAACTTATGAATTTGTGTGATTTTTTTTTGAAAGAGAATTTGTTTGATTTATGTATGAGTAATCACAAATACTTGATTGTAGGAAAAGTTTATATTTGAGCCAGCTGAATCAGTAGAAATAAAGGACTGGATCATGACAGACCTGTCAAGTAAGTGGAGAACATGGAAGTATGAACTTAAAAAAAGTTCATTCGATCCAAGTTTGACAGTGGATGAAATCATGGCATTACAGACTGACGAGAGAGTGAATATAGATCAATTGAGGACATTAGTTGCTAGTTGGTTCACTGAAAAAAAACAGGTTCATGAACATGATGATTGCTTATTTATAAAAACCTGAGTTATTTTTGAATAATTTTCAAACTTTACAAGTGGATAAGTGTTATCTTTGCTTAATTTACAGGTGGAAGCTGAGAATAAGAAAATAAATCGCTCAAAGTCAGATGAGCCTCATGTCACAGGGAGCAAATCATTTGCACGTATATCTGATAAGGAGGTCACATTTTTTTTTGTCATTTTCAAAATTCAAAAAGCCTTTGCAAATTTGGAAATTATAACTTTATCAGATGTGTACTTTTTTGTTATTGCAGACCCAAAAGAACAACGGTGTTGAACCATCTCGTGGGGGAATGTATTGTTTGACTCGTACTAATAAAGACGGGAGCATTGTGAATGATAAAGCTGCTAAAGTTGTGGTATGATTAATAGACATTAAATCTACTTAGAATTAAAATGACACCTAAATCAATGATATGGTATGAAAATGTATGATAAGGTTTGTAAATATCTCTTGTGTATGTTAGATCAGGTAGAGTAATACATGTGGAGTCAGTTTAGTAGTTTTGTAATAGCTGGAAACATACTTGTCCGTTATAAATATTAAGGTAGTAATAATCTCTAAATGATTGTACAAATTACAGGAAGCGATAACAACCAGGCGTGAATCTAGCACCGCTCAAGAGATAAGGACAGATGGGCCTTTTTGGATAGATGATGACTTATCTAAAGTCAAAGGACCTGAAAGGGGAAGTAATGTTCGTTGTGTGGGTAAGTTCTCGGCTGCAAAGAAAAGAAGGGTTCAGGATCCTCAAGTTCCTCTGCTAAAGGCTCAAGTGAAAGGTCTTCGTGAGGATTTTATGAGTTTGGTTGCTGCTGTCAAAGAACATATACCAGGACTGAATTTGTCCACTATCATAAGTCGTGCTAACACTAACATGGAGGTAACAACACTTTTTTGGTTGTCATTTAAACTCTACGTGAATGTGTGAAATAGGTGTTTTTCTTCCATCCTAATAAATGAGTTTTAAATGTCATTTGCATCATGTGCTTTAAGTCTTTCATTCATAACTTGCATTTACAATTTTTTGTCAAAAGTTAAAATGTCCTAAAAAGTGGTTTTTATCAGTTTTCACATAGCTGTTTGAGTCCTTTTAGTTTGTTATAAAAATTTAAAAAAAAACAAAAATAGCAATCTCACTAGCTTGTTTAACTTCTCTCCAAAGAAAAAAAATCAAAAAAATCTGTAGGTGGCTTATTTAGTAGTCCAAAGTTGCTCATCTGTCCATGCTTCTGTCTACTGTCTCAGTAAGTATCCTGTCCCATGACAACTTATTTGCTTCTGCTTATCTGCTTATTCCTTGCTTGTTTTTGTTTTATTTTTGCTTCCCTTCATAGAATTAGGTGCTAGCTTTATTTGTTTTTCCCCTATTAGCTTTTTAGTGCTTATTTTAGCTTAGAATGTAGGTCTGCAACTTCCCTTATCTGTCCCAACTTTCTGTCATCAGTCACCTTTTTGCCCAAGTAGGCCTCTTCCCAACTGCTTTTCAGCTTATCCTTTTGATTATTTTGCTTGATTTCTGTTCCCTTTAGTAGATTTAGGTTTAGTCTTAATCTGCTCTTCCTGATTTGCCCTTTAGGAGCTTGTTAAGATAGCCTAATTTTGTCCTGTTTATAGCCTTTTCCTGCCCCTTGATCTGCTGCTACAATAGGGTCTCAATAAGTGCTTATTTGCTTTATCCAAGTTAATTTGTTTATTTATATTTCTCTTTTAAGTTCTCCTAGCTGATTTAGTTTCAGTTATTGCCTTTATAGCTTATTGTGAACTTTTTTCCTATCTCTTTATTAGGTTGATGATGCATGTAGTGTTCCTGATAATAGCCTCGCTCATAATCTGAAAAATCCAAGATCAACTGGTGCAAGTCATCATCCAAAGAATTCAAGATCAACTGCTGCAAATGCTCATCCAAAGAATTCAAGATCAACTGCTACAAGTCCTCATCCAAAGAATCCAACATCTGGTATGAGTCCTCATCCAAAGAATCCAGAATCTGGTACGGGTCCTCAACCAAAGAATCCAACATCAGGTCCAAGTCGTCAACGCTATTCATATTACAGGTATGCATTTGGAAAACAATATTAAAATATATTGCATTTTTTTTCTACTTTTCAAATATATACAAACCCGACCCATTTTGACCCATTTCAAAACATTTCCTCTTTTTTCACCTCTAATGAGATTCTCATAATCAGAGTTGTGC
Organism: Chrysanthemum seticuspe; assembly: GCA_019973895.1. Taxonomy (NCBI): domain Eukaryota; kingdom Viridiplantae; phylum Streptophyta; class Magnoliopsida; order Asterales; family Asteraceae; genus Chrysanthemum; species Chrysanthemum seticuspe. Next base: position 153,780,475 of record BPTQ01000008.1, on the reverse strand, counting down.
TTGTGTGTATCTTTCTTGAGTTAGTTGTGTGCAAATACTTGAAAAGGTATTAACTTGATCTATTTCAGCTAATAGGAAATGATGACGGTATTCAAGAGTTATAGAAGACATATTGATCATCTCATTTTACTGGTGTTACTGGACAAATTTGGTATCAAGTACATTTAGTGCTCGTGTTGGATAATGATTTCTATATGACTAGATTGGAAGTTATGTATGGATGTAATTCCGATTAGGAAGTTCTGATTTTTTTAATGCTCGTGTCGGATAATGATTTCATTGATGTTTCTGTATGACTAGATTCGAAATTATGTATGGAAGTAATTCTGATTTGGATGTTTTGTATGGAATTTCTGATTTTTGTAATGCTCCTATTGGAAGTAATTTCTGATTTTTGTAATGCTCCTGTATGAAAAGTCAGGAAGCTCTCTTTTGTGTTTGCAAAAGTATGTTTTGCATTCCTGACACAAACTAGGTGTAGACAAAAGATCTAAATCTGTACAGACACAACAAGTGTCAGCATAGGTGTGTCACCATAGACCTTTACCGTCGGAAATTTTGCTTACACTTATTATATGTGAAGGAGAAGCTAGTTTATCTTTTCCTGACACTTTTTATGCTTTTCCTGACACTTTTTGTGTGTCAGCAAATGCAGTATTTCTTGTAGTGTTGGCAAGTTAACTATAAACAGTTCATGCTATGAGCTAAAGATCGGGTTTTCCTGGTAAATGTATTACTCTAAAAATATGTTTGAATACAACTGATGTGAGTGAGTGAAATCTCATATCTTAGCTCGTTACATAAACGATAAAGCTAATCTAACAAGACACTTCTATCATCACAAAAGAAAAAAAAATGACTTCCCACTAGAATACATTTGACTCAAAAATACAAACCAACTTCTAGATTTATGACGAATCTTTATATCAAATGCATCACAGAATGCTAGTTGAACTTCAGAAAGCTCCTCGCATTCTTCATCATCACAAGAATCGTCATCATAGGGATCATCGTAACTCTCCTTCCAACACTCATATAAGGTCTTCCCCCCACTTCCGTTCCACCTTCTCCCTTAGAAGAACTACCAATCGTAGGTTTTTTAGATGCCAAAATACTAGTCGTTTCAGTAGCATCTTCAATCACCTCACAGTCACTTTCATAATTTGCAACCTATTTTTAAATCAACCCCATCATTATGCGAACTACCTATACCACTAGGATCATCACCCACGTCATTTCCAGCCATATTAAGAGCATGAAACAAATTCAGTGTCATAATATTTTCCTCGCTTGAACTAGCCACTTCTGAGATCTTAGTCTTCCCAACATTGGTAGTATCTGACTTCGTAAACATAGCCTTGTAAACTTGTTTCTTTGGCTTAGTAGGGCTGAATTTCGACCCTTTACCAACTTCAATGGCACAAAATTCATGTCTCAAAGGAGCTTGAAAGCCATTATTATTCTTGACTGTTTGCTTCTGTAAATCAATAATTACATGTTTACGACATAGGTTTTCATCATGGCCAAACACCATACAAACACCACACTTAGGTAGTTTCCACTCATACTTCACACGAACAATATATAACACTTCCCCATTACCCTTTCAACATAGAACAACAATGATCATCTTTTCCTTGAGATCCCGATAAGCCTTAATGTCAATCAAGGCACGATCATAATTAAAACGACCCCACGATTGCATACACATAGCACTTGTGTACGCATCGAGCATGATAGGAGTACCTAGATTAGTAGACATGTCACTCAACCCGTCCTCAGTAAACGTAGCAATAGGTATATCATGAAGTTTAACCCATATAGGAATATAACCTAAATCCTCTTTTACCAAAAATGTTATAGGAGACCACTTCTTCTAAATAATAGGGACTAAGCGAATAAACCAAGGTCCATTCTCCAACACATCATTGAATCCATCAACTGATGAAAATTTAAATAAAAACAGCCCCTTTGAGTTCATCATAGCACGAACTAAACCATACTTCTTCCGTTCATTCTTAACGTAGTTATCCACGACGGGAAATGCATCTCTCTTACCAATAAAATACCCGGATAAGTTATTTTCAAACATAGAATTAGCATCTAAGACTGAAGACAAAGGAATCGGTACCTCAGCCTTTTCGTTAGTAGGTTTACCTGTATCAAGCGTGCAAAAATTAGCCTTTCAAGTAGTAGTACTAACACAACCTTACTTGTAAACGACGGGGCAACATGAACGGGCTCTTCTACCCCTCTTACACCCTTATTAACCTCAAAAGGTACCACATTAGTCATCTCATCATTCATCGGCTTATTCCCATGCACCTAATCGGTTTGATCCACAAGCAAGACACGATCATACGTGCATTTTAGTGTACTTGTACTAGTAAGACCTTTCGCATTGTCACTTTCACCTAGACTTGGGACATTATCAACATTAGGTTTTAGTGGTAACCCATTCTCATCTACAAATACAAATTTTCCATCCAGGAATTGCTTTTCAAAATCATTAATTTATTCAGCAACTCCTTCGTGACCAACAACATCTGCACCTTCTTTATCCCTCTCTCTCGTAACCCCATAAAGAACAAATCTGAATCAAATGACCATAAAAAACCTCCAAGATCGCAACAAAAAACCAGAAACTCGGTATCAACCAAAATGAACAACTTTTACAACATAACCCTAACCCACGATTAGGGTTGTACCAACAAACCCGCAAATAAATGATACAAAAATGTAGGCACGTTAGTTTCGTGTTTGAAGATCAATATCACATACGAAAACAAAAGATGATGGACAATCAAAGAACCAACAATAGTCACAAAATAAAAAAGATGATTTTAAACAAACTCTAAAAAACGGACAAACCCTAATCGGTCGAACATTGAATCGATTAGTGCAGATTCGCTATAAGGATGTTTAAATCATTCGTAAAGTATCTTGTAATATCACGTTTGATGATTTGTTGGTCCAAAGAATTGAGTAAATTTTGATATATTAAATAATAAATTCATTAATAATGAAGAACAATAAATACAAGATTTTTCAATACCAACTAGACTACATGATAACATCCTCAACTTTTTACGAGGATTTTGGTATATTATCCCCATTGAATGACAAATAAACTCTCATTGATCCAAGCTATGCTTGTGTTTCAATGAGAGGATGACCCTATCAACTAATACTAAGTATTATGTGTTTGTTTAGGTTACATGCCTATCTCTATTACAATACAAACATATATATAGGAACTAATAATACAAAGACATGTGATTGATGAGTGTGTAAATACTCATCATTTTTATACAAAATAAACTGCAAAATCATCTGAAAATACTCAGAAACACATCAAAATGATCAAAATATCACAAATCAGTGTTTTATGTGTTTCAAATTCAAAAATATCAAAATCAGATGAAAAACATATTAATTTTGCAAGAATTGCAGTTTCAGTCCCCCAAGTTTCAAGAATTGTCAAAAATAGTCCCTGAGCCCGAATTTCAAAAGTATAAATCACCAAAGGTCTTTTTAAAATCATTAATTGTCATATTTAGTCCTTTGGTGAGAAATCTAAAAGTTTTGAGAAAATTGCAATTTAGTCCCTGAAAATCCAAAATGTTCAAATTTAGTCCTTGGGAATTTCAAAAATGTCAAAAATTAAACCTTGGACTATTAAATGTTGGCAAAACTAACCCTTGGATCACTCTTCATAAGTTACATATTTGGTCCCTCAGTTTTGGAGTTTTACATATTTGGTCCTTGTATTAATATCTCTACAAACCAAACGGACCTAAGATAACTACCCAAGCCCAAAATATTTACCCTGGCCCAACATACTTTACCCGGTCCAAACCCACAACCCGACCAACCCAAACCCAGTGTTTAAACAAAAACAAACCCGCCCCCTTTCCCCGTTTTCCCTCCCACTGTCTCCCCACCATCATCCCTCCTCCAGCCACCTAAAATCAAACCTACTTCACATATTGTCTCCCACCACCTCACCAAACTCCAAAAGCATTAATTACACCTTCTCCCTTGTCCCAATTGCCTTGTACCAGTTTTGGCGCCAAAACATGATAAATGGCTAGGATGAGCTTTAGCAAATCAATGGTTGAGATTGCTGCTGGGATCCACTCAGAAAGGGTGAGAGAAGACTTTTGAGCATAAAAGAGGCCAAGAGGAAGCTTGAAGATAGTTAGTATTTATTTTTTATGAAAATGTATGTCGTATTTTAGATTAATATGTCTTAATCAGCTTTCAGTTGAATTTCCTAGTTAAATTGTATCAAACAAAGTTATTAAATTGTATTGCAACTCATTTTAATCCTCAATTCCAGTTTATGGTTTTATTTCAAAGTTCATGGTCACTGTTGAATTTTCCAATTCTAAATTATGAATCCCAAGCTTCAATAAGCTTATTTATAAGTTGGAACAAGCTTATATTAGCTTAAAATAGCTTTTTATAAGCTTGTATTTAAGATTGAAACAATATTGCATTTGGTCAACAAAAGTCAAAGTTGGAGAACAAATGATGCAGGGGTGATCTGGTTTGATTCAGGAATGGTAATAGGTTGAAATGGAAGCAGGGGGTTGAATAAATTAGGATAGTGTTCTTTGTTTCATAGTTGGCAGGCCATTGTGGCCTTGGACAAATTGTAAGTTCAAACTCCTTTTTAGCATAATCTGTTTCAGTGGCATTCAGTAGTTGGAACTTGTCTTAATAACAGTATTTAAGTTAGCATTAGTCAATTTGATCATAATCTGTACTAGTTTAAGTTTTAGCCTAGTTTTAATTTGTTAAACAGTTAGATTAAGGGGTGTTTGGTACTACTGTTTAAACTGGTGTAGAGGTTAGTTCTTTAGTCAAGCTCTGTTAGTTCATGAGTGTTAAGTGTGTTTAAGCTTAATTGAGCCTATATCTTGGGTTTGCTAGCTCAAAAAGTCAAAGTTTCTTGTTAATCTGTCCACTGATTAACTGTGTGGATTTTTAAAGAAGCAAATCACCATTTTGTGATTAAAAGTCAATAACAAAGGTTGTAATATCTTCATAACATCATTTAACAACATTATCAATCAAGAAATTGGAATCAAACCTCAAGAAAGTCAACTGTGTTTCTGTTTTTAAAAAGTCAAAAATGTCAAAAATTTGGTTTTGTGCAGTTATTGCAGCTTCTCCACAGGTTTCATTAAAGGGTTTTAAGTTCTGATTTTTGGGATACAAGTAGTTCACTAGGTGGTTTACAAGTCCTAATATCTGTTTTTACCTCAAGCTTTTTGGATAAGCTTGAGCTTAAGCTCAAAGTCAAGGCCATCTGCCCTGCACCAAACTCAGTGTATACTGAGTGGTTTCTCAGTTTGTGCACAAGCTTGCACAGAGCTTGTTTAAGCTTTTCAAGGGCTGGTCTTTGGGTTAGAGCTAGCCACTTAGGTCTAGTTTAAGACTCAATCATTGGTTTTAGGTTTACAGCTCATTTAAGTGCTTATTTTGGTCTGCCAGTTAGCACCAATTTTCTGTTTTCAAGCTCATAATCAAAATCACCAAATCTGTTTATCTTGTTAATCAATAGCTGTAGCTTGTTGTTTTTAGTTGCAATTTGGTTAAATTAGTATATCAGTGCTTCTGAGATCAGTGGTTTGCTTATTTGGTTCACTTAGCTTATTTAAGAGCTTATTCATAAGCTCAAATCATAGCAGTTTCATAATCTTCCAAGCAAGCACCTGTTTTTTCTAATTTTCATAGCTTCCTTATATAATTTTAGAATTTTCCTGAAATTTTCAGATTTTTCTCTGCTGTTTTACTATTTTTCTTGATTTTTATTAGTTTTTAAGCCTTTTTAATTAGCATTTAATACAAAAAATTAGAAAAAGGTTCAAAAAAATAAGTTTTCAATTTTCTTAGGCTTAGATAAATATAAAAAGTAGAAAAAGTAATTTTCTAGATTTTTCATAGCTTATTTGGTAATTTTTAGTAATTTAATTAGTTTTTAATAGTTTAAAATCCATAGAAAATAGAAAAATAGTCACAAAAATACAAAAATAGTTTTGAAAAGTCTATTTTGATATTTTAGACTTTTCCAAGTGTTAATCTTATTTTTCTAGCTCATTTTCCTATTTTCTTGTAATTTAGGTAATTAATTAATAGTTAAAAATAGTTTTTAATTAGATAATTAGTTTTAAAAATAATTTTCTTTTTCTAAATATTTTCTTATATCATTAGGATTGTAGAAACATCATTTTCATATTTTTAGGGTTAATATTGACTTAGTTTCACTTTTTTATTTTGTACGTCACGTAGATTTTGATTTAAACGTACGTTTTAGGTTTTAAACGTTCATCACTTTAAATATAGTGATAGCGTTTATTTAATAGGTTTTATCTTTTTAATTTCCTCTCATTTGCATTTTAGTCTTTGTATTTGTTTGATATTTCTGTAGTTATAATCTCCTAATCATAATCCTTTTTCGTTCAAACTCCTCGATCACTAGACGTTGATTGATCCATTGCATAGCTCGCTGGGACATAACGACCCGGGGAGACTCTATACTCCTCTGATCTTCATTGATTTCGTGCTTAAGCTGTTTTAGGTTTTCTTACGCTTGCGTGAGAGAACTTGACGGTTTTGCGCGCATCAAATTTTTGGCGCCGCTGCCGGGGAGCTGTGCTGATTTATCTCCCGTTTTAGCAGATTAGTTGTTTGAATCCTCACTCTTTGTTTATATCATCCATCTCTGTATATATATATATCCATATTTTCTTCTAAAAAATCCAAAAACCCAAAAACATCCAAAAACGTATAAAACACAAAAATATTTTTTCTTTTGTTTCTATATATGTATCAAAAATAAAAATACAAAAAGAATCGTCGTTTTCTCTAATAATTAACAACTTAAAAGATTACCACCGAAAACCAAGGCAGTGCACTACCTAACTGGGGGTGCGACCATAATAAGTTCCCGAACTAAAGATATAAAACTTGCCTTTGTGTCCATTGTGATTGGTGTACCTTTTTCAAAGAAGCCATTCATTGTGGATTATTGGTTAAGTTCACTGTTGTTTTGCCTCGATTTTGTGTTAATTGATTTTGTTGTGATATCGACGTTTCAGAACCAGAAAACCCAAAAGATTCTTCTCACCACCATTTTTACAAAACGTCTTCATAATTCTCATTCTCATGTGAAAGATTTCATAATTCCATTTCTCTCCTTAACTCTGAGTTTCCTTAGAGTTAACTCTAGTGTATGCGCACTCGCTCTTCTAGATCTGTAAGCCCATTTCGTGAGCTTGTCAAGATTCCAAGAAGGCGTGTTCGTAGACTTTCTGCTCCGTCAGTCGGATCTGAGATCCGGACTGTTCGCACTCATCCCGTTATCATGGCGGATGAGATTCCTATGTGCGAGCTTCTCCAGGCACCCATCGACGGGTATGGAGATGCTATCGTTGTGCCAGCCATCGTGGCTGAAAATTTTGAACTCAAGACCGGGTTACTGAATCTTGTAACCTCTAATCAATTCTTTGGTTTTGAGCGGGACGATCCTCATGCTCATATTCGATGGTTTAACAAGATTGCATCTACCATCAAGTATAAGAATGTCCCTTCTGAAGCTGTTAAGCTTCTTCTGTTCCCGTTTTCTCTTGAGGGGCAAGCCCGGGTTTGGCTTGAAAAACAACCCCCTCAATCTATAGAGACATGGGAAGATCTGGTGAAGAAATTTGTGAATGAATTCTATCCACCATCCAAGACCACGAGTCTTAAAAACGAAATCATCAAGTTCACTCAGAAGTTTGATGAATCCTTCAGTGAATCGTGGGATCGTTTCAAGGAATTGCTTCGCAAATGTCCTCACCACGGTTTCTCCGAGTTGATGCAACTCGATACTTTCTACAATGGAGTGAGTCAATCTGATCAGGATTCTCTCAATTCCTCCGCGGGAGGAAATTTCCTAAGCAAAACTGTCAAAGAAGCTTTAGCGATCATCGAAAACAAGTCTAAAGTCCGCACTGCACGAAGCAAGCCGGTTGTTTCCCAAGTCAGTGTTGGTCCTTCTTCTTCTTCATCGCCCGTGAGTCAGTCTAGCACCGATGCTAAGATTGATAAACTCACGGAAGCTATCCAAGCTTTGGTTCTCTCCAATCAGAAGAAAGTCTCTTTTCCACAAACTTCACCTCCTGCTGAAGTTAAGAAAGTGGAAGTCTGTGTTACCTGTGGTGGCCCCCATGCTTATTATAACTGTATGGCCACTGATGGTAACCCCTTTGAAGCTAATACTGTGGGCGGGATGTCTAATCAAGGAGGCAATCAATATCGTGCTCCTATAGACCCGAACCACCGTCCTAACCACTACTCTGGACCTCCCGGTTTCAATCAAAACCAGAACCGTAATCAGAATCAGAATAGACCAAACCAAGGTTTCCAAAACCAAGGTCAATTCAATCAAAACAACGGTTTTCAAAATCAGAATCAAAATTTCCAACATCAAGGAAATTACAATAGAAACCCAGGTCAGGGAAATTTCAACCCTGGGTATTTTCATGGAAACAATCAAGGGAATTTTCAGAATCAAGGCCCTAATCCTAACAATAGAGGCCAGAATTTCCCTGTTCAAACTCAAGCCATTGTTCCAACTGGACCATCTTCTGATGAGCTTTTGAAACAGTTCATGAAGTCCCAGGAAGAAATGAATCGGTTGTTGGTCAGCCAGATTTCTGAGATCAAGAAGTCTTTAAATGATCGACCCTCGGGCTCAGGTACTCTACCTAGCAACACGATCGCTAATCCGAGGGGCGATGCTAAAGCGATCACAACCCGAAGTGGTGCTTCTTATTCTGGACCCGCTGTTCCTACTACCTCTTCTTCCTCTCTCCCGAAGGTAGTGGAAAGCGAACCTGAGGCGACAAAGGACAAGGAACTTCCTACTAATAACGGAGGTGCCAATAATGTCCATCCTCAGGTTGTCCCCAAACCCAAGCCTGGAGTTGTTTTTGAACCTCCAGTTGCTGACCCTAAATCCAAAACTTCTATTCCTTATCCTTCACGGTTACATGAGCAAAAGCTCCGCGAGAAAGCTAGTCATCAGATGGAAAAATTCTTTCAGATTTTCCAAGAACTTCACTTTGACATAAGCTTCGCGGATGCCATCATGTTAATGCCCAAGTTTGCATCTACTCTGAAACATATGCTGAGCAACAAAGAAAAGCTGTTTGAAATGGCTAAAACTCCTTTGAATGAGAATTGCTCAGCAGTTTTGTTGAAAAAGCTTCCCGAGAAGCTTGGAGATCCCGGAAAATTTCTTCTTCCTTGTGTTTTTCCTGGGATGATTGAATGCTTTGCCCTTGCCGATCTTGGTGCAAGCATCAATCTGATGCCGTATTCAGTGTGGAAGAAACTGTCTCTTCCGGAACTTATTCCTACCTGCATGACTCTTGAGCTTGCAGATCGTTCTATCTCGCGTCCTCTTGGCATTGCCGAGGATGTATTCGTGAAAGTAGGAAAGTTCCACTTCCCAGCTGACTTTGTGGTCGTTGATTTCGATGCTGATCCTCGAGTTCCCCTCATTGTTGGGCGGGGATTCTTGAGGACGGGCCGTGCTCTTATAGATGTATTTGAGCAAGAGATCACTTTGCGTGTGGGTAATGAAGCTGTTACCTTTAACCTCGATCAAACTTCGAGGTACTCCTCAAATTATGACACTGAATCAATTAATCGAGTCGATTTAATTGACATTGCTTCAGAGGAGTACTCTCAAGAGTTTCTTGGTTATCTTCATAATTCTGTGAGTGGGAATTCCAATTCCACCACATCTTCTCATCCTATCATTGCCGACTCTTCCCCCTCTCTCACTCCGTTTGAGGGAGGTGACTTCCTTCTGGAAGAGATCGATGAATTCTTGGCTACTGATGAATCAATTCCGCCTGGAATTGATGGTGTGTATGATTCGGAGGGGGATATTCTTTATCTTGAGCAATTGCTTAATGAAGATCCATTACCTTCACCCCCTCCGAAAGAAATCACAATTGAGGAAATCAAATCAGTGCAATCATCTACTGAAGAATTTCCCGAGGTTGAACTTAAGGACCTACCTCCTCATCTCGAGTATGCATTCTTGGAGGGTGATGATAAATTACCCGTCATAATTGCTAAAGACTTAACCGAGGAGGAGAAGACTGCTCTCATAAAGGTCTTGAAGTCACACAAGCAAGCAATTGCTTGGAAACTCTCCGATATTAAGGGTATCAACCCTGAGTTTTGTACTCACAAAATCTTAATGGAGGATGACTTCAAGCCAGCAGTCCAAAGTCAGAGAAGGGTGAATCCTAAGATTCACGAGGTTATCAAACAAGAGGTTCTCAAACTTCTTGATGCCGGCCTGATTTACCCGATCTCTGATAGTCCTTGGGTTAGCCCAATTCATTGCGTTCCAAAAAAGGGTGGCATTACTGTTGTCACGAATGAAGAGAACGAGTTGATTCCGACTCGACTGGTTACGGGATGGCGTGTGTGTATTGACTATCGAAAGTTAAATGACGCCACCCGAAAAGACCATTTTCCTCTACCCTTCATGGACCAGATGCTTGAGAGATTAGCAGGGAACGAGTACTATTGTTTCCTTGATGGTTTCTCAGGTTACTTTCAGATCCCCATTGATCCGCTGGATCAAGAGAAAACCACATTCACCTGCCCATACGGGACGTTTGCCTATAGACGCATGCCTTTTGGCTTATGCAATGCTCCTGGCACGTTCCAACGTTGTATGATGGCCATTTTCCACGACATGATCGGGGAAACTATGGAGGTGTTTATGGATGACTTCTCGGTCATTGGGGACTCATTTCAGACTTGTCTCTCCCACTTAGACAAAATGCTTAAACGGTGTGAAGACACCAATCTATGTCTAAACTGGGAGAAGAGCCACTTTATGGTCAAAGAGGGCATTGTCCTCGGCCATAAGATTTCTAAGAATGGGATTGAGGTTGATAGAGCAAAAGTTGATGTCATTGCTAAACTACCTCATCCCACTACTGTCAAAGGTGTTAGGAGTTTTCTAGGTCATGCCGGGTTTTATCGTAGATTTATTCAAGATTTTTCTAAAATCGCCCGGCCTATGACCCATCTTCTCGAAAAAGATGCTCCTTTCATCTTCTCTCCTGAGTGCATCGAAGCTTTTGAAACACTTAAGAAAAAGCTTACGGAAGCACCCATTCTAGTTGCCCCCGACTGGGACTTACCCTTCGAGCTCATGTGCGATGCAAGTGATTTTGCAATCGGTGCAGTCTTGGGGCAACGCAAAACCAAACATTTCCAGCCGATCCACTACGCGAGCAAAACTATGACTGAAGCTCAGACTCACTACACCACTACGGAAAAAGAATTATTAGCTGTGGTGTATGCGTTTGAGAAGTTTCGGCCATATCTTATCTTGACCAAATGCGTGGTGTATACGGATCACTCGGCACTCAAATATCTCTTTGCAAAACAAGATGCAAAGCCGAGATTGCTCCGTTGGGTTCTCCTCCTACAAGAATTTGATATCATCATTCGTGATAAAAAAGGAGCTGAGAACCTGGCTGCTGATCATCTCTCCCGATTAGAGAACCCTCATCAAAATGTGTTCGAGAAAAAGGAAATTAATGAAACGTTTCCTCTCGAAACACTCAATATGGTTTCTTTTCGTGGAGATTCTTCTGCCCCATGGTTTGCCGACTTTGCAAATTACCATGCGGGTAACTTTGTGGTGAAAGGGATGTCGTCCCAACAGAAAAATAAATTCTTCAAAGATGTGAAACATTATTTCTGGGACGACCCCTACCTGTTTAAGATTTGTGCGGATCAAGTCATCCGGCGATGTGTGCATGGTCAGGAAGCCGTTGACATTCTCAAGGCTTGCCATTCTGGACCTACTGGGGGACATCATAGCCCCAACTACACCGCCAAGAAGGTGTTTGATTCGGGATTCTATTGGCCCACAATCTATAAGGATGCCCATGAATTCGTCAAAACCTGTGACGCTTGTCAACGTCACGGGAATATCTCACAAAGGAATGAAATGCCGCAAAACGCCATTCAAGTGTGTGAGATTTTTGACATATGGGGCATTGACTTTATGGGGCCATTTCCTTCTTCTCATGGTAATAAGTACATACTCGTGGCCGTTGACTACTTGTCAAAATGGGTTGAAGCTAAAGCTTTACCCACCAACGATGCCCGAGTTGTTGTGAAATTCTTGAAATCCTTATTTGCTAGGTTTGGAACTCCACGAGCCATCATCAGTGATCGTGGTACGCATTTCTGCAATGACCAATTTGCTAGAGTCATGCAAAAGTATGGTGTAACTCACCGTACCTCTACTGCGTACCACCCGCAAACAAGTGGGCAAGTGGAAGTCTCCAACCGGGGGATTAAAAGAATCTTGGAGAGGACGGTTGGTGAAAACCGTGCCTCTTGGTCGGATAAGCTAGATGACGCACTCTGGGCCTTCCGTACAGCTTACAAAACACCCATCGGGTGCACTCCATACAAGCTGGTGTACGGGAAGGCATGTCATCTTCCGGTTGAGCTCGAGCACAAGGCATACTGGGCCTTGAAGCATGCTAACTTTGATATTCAGACTGCGGGTGATCATCGGAAAGTTCAAATGAATGAATTAAATGAACTCCGTGATCAAGCTTACGAGAACTCTTTGATCTATAAACAAAAGACAAAGAAGATCCATGACTCAAAAATCAAAAACCGCGTTTTCAACGTTGGTGATCGAGTCCTTCTTTTCAATTCAAGATTGAAGATTTTCTCGGGAAAGCTCAAATCCCGCTGGTCTGGACCATTTACCATCGCTAAGGTTTATCCTTATGGCACCATTGAGTTATCTCAACCCGATGGTCCTAATTTCAAAGTGAATGGTCATCGAGTGAAGCATTATTTTGGAGAGGACATTCCATCCATGGTTGTCCCGGATCTTCAAACTTTCCCCATGAACCAATGAATGCGGGGATCGAGTCAAGCTAGCGACTCGGTAATCAAAAACAGTAGCATGCCATATGGGTTTTCACCCATATTTCTGTTTTCTCACCTCTTTCTACCACCCTAGTGTGGGGGGGTTGCCCACATGTTTCAAAAAAAAAAAAAAAAAAAAAAAAAAAAAAAAAAAAAAAAAATCTTTCTAAATAATGGCCTTAATATTTCCCTTTCACGTTCTTTGTTTCGGCATAACCGCCGGTACTTAGAATATTGAGGGCAATATTCATCTCTAGTGTGGGGGGGGATTCTCACGAATTTTATCACGTAAATATACCGCCTAATCCCCCCGTTTTTGGCCAAAATTTTTTTTTGGAGTAAGTGTTCTACACTTTCTCATCTGGTTATCAGTCCGCCATGTCTGCAAGACAAAAGGATTGGCTAATCCAGGAGCAAACGGCTCTTGGTAAAGATACCTCAAATCCGTTTATATGGCTTGCAATTTGCCCAAAATTGTATGGTATTCGACTCACCATATCCTAAAAAGTGAAGAGTTGGCTAGCCCGCAAGATTATGGCTTGTGGTAAAGGCAGTGGAAAAACCATAATTGGTATTCAGCTCACCAAAGATAATATTGATAATTTATCTAAGAGTTGGCTAGTCCAGAAGGGTACGGCTTCTGGTAAAGACATAATCAAATCCGTTGAAAGCTGGTGGTTTGCTCAAAATCACATGGTTATCGGTGTACCATGGTTCTTACTTGAACTGAAACATTTGGCTACTCCAGAAGTAATGGCTTTTGGTAAAGAGATTAAAATCCATTATGTTTTCTCAAATCATTGCTAGGGACTAGCAATATCTCAGTATGGGGGATTGATGAGTGTGTAAATACTCATCATTTTTATACAAAATAAACTGCAAAATCATCTGAAAATACTCAGAAACACATCAAAATGATCAAAATATCACAAATCAGTGTTTTATGTGTTTCAAATTCAAAAATATCAAAATCAGATGAAAAACATATCAATTTTGCAAGAATTGCAGTTTCAGTCCCCCAAGTTTCAAGAATTGTCAAAAATAGTCCCTGAGCCCGAATTTCAAAAGTATAAATCACCAAAGGTCTTTTTAAAATCATTAATTGTCATATTTAGTCCTTTGGTGAGAAATCTAAAAGTTTTGAGAAAATTGCAATTTAGTCCCTGAAAATCCAAAATGTTCAAATTTAGTCCTTGGGAATTTCAAAAATGTCAAAAATTAAACCTTGGACTATTAAATGTTGGCAAAACTAACCCTTGGATCACTCTTCATAAGTTACATATTTGGTCCCTCAGTTTTGGAGTTTTACATATTTGGTCCTTGTATTAATATCTCTACAAACCAAACGGACCTAAGATAACTACCCAAGCCCAAAATATTTACCCTGGCCCAACATACTTTACCCGGTCCAAACCCACAACCCGACCAACCCAAACCCAGTGTTTAAACAAAAACAAACCCGCCCCCTTTCCCCGTTTTCCCTCCCACTGTCTCCCCACCATCATCCCTCCTCCAGCCACCTAAAATCAAACCTACTTCACATATTGTCTCCCACCACCTCACCAAACTCCAAAAGCATTAATTACACCTTCTCCCTTGTCCCAATTGCCTTGTACCAGTTTTGGCGCCAAAACATGATAAATGGCTAGGATGAGCTTTAGCAAATCAATGGTTGAGATTGCTGCTGGGATCCACTCAGAAAGGGTGAGAGAAGACTTTTGAGCATAAAAGAGGCCAAGAGGAAGCTTGAAGATAGTTAGTATTTATTTTTTATGAAAATGTATGTCGTATTTTAGATTAATATGTCTTAATCAGCTTTCAGTTGAATTTCCTAGTTAAATTGTATCAAACAAAGTTATTAAATTGTATTGCAACTCATTTTAATCCTCAATTCCAGTTTATGGTTTTATTTCAAAGTTCATGGTCACTGTTGAATTTTCCAATTCTAAATTATGAATCCCAAGCTTCAATAAGCTTATTTATAAGTTGGAACAAGCTTATATTAGCTTAAAATAGCTTTTTATAAGCTTGTATTTAAGATTGAAACAATATTGCATTTGGTCAACAAAAGTCAAAGTTGGAGAACAAATGATGCAGGGGTGATCTGGTTTGATTCAGGAATGGTAATAGGTTGAAATGGAAGCAGGGGGTTGAATAAATTAGGATAGTGTTCTTTGTTTCATAGTTGGCAGGCCATTGTGGCCTTGGACAAATTGTAAGTTCAAACTCCTTTTTAGCATAATCTGTTTCAGTGGCATTCAGTAGTTGGAACTTGTCTTAATAACAGTATTTAAGTTAGCATTAGTCAATTTGATCATAATCTGTACTAGTTTAAGTTTTAGCCTAGTTTTAATTTGTTAAACAGTTAGATTAAGGGGTGTTTGGTACTACTGTTTAAACTGGTGTAGAGGTTAGTTCTTTAGTCAAGCTCTGTTAGTTCATGAGTGTTAAGTGTGTTTAAGCTTAATTGAGCCTATATCTTGGGTTTGCTAGCTCAAAAAGTCAAAGTTTCTTGTTAATCTGTCCACTGATTAACTGTGTGGATTTTTAAAGAAGCAAATCACCATTTTGTGATTAAAAGTCAATAACAAAGGTTGTAATATCTTCATAACATCATTTAACAACATTATCAATCAAGAAATTGGAATCAAACCTCAAGAAAGTCAACTGTGTTTCTGTTTTTAAAAAGTCAAAAATGTCAAAAATTTGGTTTTGTGCAGTTATTGCAGCTTCTCCACAGGTTTCATTAAAGGGTTTTAAGTTCTGATTTTTGGGATACAAGTAGTTCACTAGGTGGTTTACAAGTCCTAATATCTGTTTTTACCTCAAGCTTTTTGGATAAGCTTGAGCTTAAGCTCAAAGTCAAGGCCATCTGCCCTGCACCAAACTCAGTGTATACTGAGTGGTTTCTCAGTTTGTGCACAAGCTTGCACAGAGCTTGTTTAAGCTTTTCAAGGGCTGGTCTTTGGGTTAGAGCTAGCCACTTAGGTCTAGTTTAAGACTCAATCATTGGTTTTAGGTTTACAGCTCATTTAAGTGCTTATTTTGGTCTGCCAGTTAGCACCAATTTTCTGTTTTCAAGCTCATAATCAAAATCACCAAATCTGTTTATCTTGTTAATCAATAGCTGTAGCTTGTTGTTTTTAGTTGCAATTTGGTTAAATTAGTATATCAGTGCTTCTGAGATCAGTGGTTTGCTTATTTGGTTCACTTAGCTTATTTAAGAGCTTATTCATAAGCTCAAATCATAGCAGTTTCATAATCTTCCAAGCAAGCACCTGTTTTTCTAATTTTCATAGCTTCCTTATATAATTTTAGGATTTTCCTGAAATTTTCAGATTTTTCTCTGCTGTTTTACTATTTTTCTTGATTTTTATTAGTTTTTAAGCCTTTTTAATTAGCATTTAATACAAAAAATTAGAAAAAGGTTCAAAAAAATAAGTTTTCAATTTTCTTAGGCTTAGATAAATATAAAAAGTAGAAAAAGTAATTTTCTAGATTTTTCATAGCTTATTTGGTAATTTTTAGTAATTTAATTAGTTTTTAATAGTTTAAAATCCATAGAAAATAGAAAAATAGTCACAAAAATACAAAAATAGTTTTGAAAAGTCTATTTTGATATTTTAGACTTTTCCAAGTGTTAATCTTATTTTTCTAGCTCATTTTCCTATTTTCTTGTAATTTAGGTAATTAATTAATAGTTAAAAATAGTTTTTAATTAGATAATTAGTTTTAAAAATAATTTTCTTTTTCTAAATATTTTCTTATATCATTAAGATTGTAGAAACATCATTTTCATATTTTTAGGGTTAATATTGACTTAGTTTCACTTTTTTATTTTGTACGTCACGTAGATTTTGATTTAAACGTACGTTTTAGGTTTTAAACGTTCATCACTTTAAATATAGTGATAGCGTTTATTTAATAGGTTTTATCTTTTTAATTTCCTCTCATTTGCATTTTAGTCTTTGTATTTGTTTGATATTTCTGTAGTTATAATCTCCTAATCATAATCCTTTTTCGTTCAAACTCCTCGATCACTAGACGTTGATTGATCCATTGCATAGCTCGCTGGGACATAACGACCCGGGGAGACTCTATACTCCTCTGATCTTCATTGATTTCGTGCTTAAGCTGTTTTAGGTTTTCTTACGCTTGCGTGAGAGAACTTGACGGTTTTGCGCGCATCAGTGATGATGGTGACATGTGGTCCCTCATGTGGTCCATCTTCATCTTCCTCTTTTGGAAAAGCACCAACCATCCTTTTGAATGTGTTATCACAATATTCCCACTCTTATGGTATAGTCTTGTAATTGTTTGACTTCTTCTCTTGGAAGTTCCCACCCATATTTTTCAGTGTTTATGTAGAGATAGTGTCTTCAAGATCGCGGAGACATTTGTCAAATCTCAATGTCACTGGTGTTGTTTGTAGCTCATATATTTTACTCACTGACACCGTATCAGTAAGTAAAGAGCACTAAACAAAACTCACTGATTTCTTTATCAGTGAGTTACTCACTATTTATTTAGTGAGTTAGGCTATTTTATTTTCAAATCTTGTTCAGGGTGATTGGGTCAATTTTTGGACCCAACATGATTTATGGAGAGAAGAATGAATGTGCGATCAGTTTTGTGTTCCTCCAAAAAAGGCCAAGTTGAGATAGAATAGTTAAGGTTCTAATTGATTGTCATGTTTGCAATTCCTTGGATAATAGTATCTCCTTTCACAGCTTGTACTTGGAGCTGAGTTAAAAGGTCTTTTTGCTGCTTTTAAAAACATTATGTACAAACTATGTAAATTATAGAAGTGTCAAACATAGAACACAATATTAATTGCTACTTAAGGATTGATACACAACTTAACTATCGTGGATTCAATATTGATTTTGTCTTTGTGTAAGTTTTTGTAGGTCGAGACAGTGAAGATACACCTAAGTGTTGAAAATCCTAAAACTAGTCACATAAGGTGTCTAAGATGTTTCGAAACATTGAATAATGTAGGAAAACTGTGTGAACATGAGTCGGTAAAGGTGTTATACCTTACAAAGTGTCAGTAAATCTAAATATAACATCTATTGCATGTTCTTTGAAAGAGTGCTACTTCTAGTAAACCGTTTTGGTCTCTAAAATCTTGATAACACTTAGTATGTGCCAGTATTGCATATGCTTCTAAACATTCTTAACGTTCATGGATTAGTGTTTTATAAATATTGCTAGACGCTTAGACTCTTGCAAACAGTCTACTTTTATTAGTTTCTCAAAAACTAATGTCGCTAAATTCTTTCATTTCTTTCTAACCTTCTTTATATTAGAAGTTTAACTTAAAGTCCAGTGTAAAACAAATATATTACCTGAGTTACTAGTCCCTAGTTTCTATGCTACTTCAGTTGTTCTAATCTAAAGGTGTAAACTAAAATCTATTCCAAATAGATCAACATGTATTAATGGTTCTTCATGTTGATAATGTATATAAAATTTTCTTTTTAATTACTTGAACAATGATTTTATTGCCAACTAGCAAGAAGCTAGGTAAAGAGGATTACACAATGTTTGTAAAAGCAACGATTATAATTCTGACAGAGAGTCTCTTTCCAAGGAGTGAAGACATTTGACATCAAAATAAACCTGATTTTGGCATCTCCAAATTATCTGAAACGTGGGCTACATGACTGCGTTAAAGCATAGCATTGCTAGATTGTTTTATGAAGCCATGTCCCCCCTTTTATTAGGGAAGAGATGTATTTCAGGAAATTGTCCATCCTCCACAGGAAGTCCATAAGTTTTTAGCAATGGAAAATCGATAAAGAGGTGTTTGCTAGATGATATTTGTTGTAATAAGCTTGTATTAATGATTGGAGTAAACATGTGCTTATATCCTTATCGCTTATTATGTGTTTAGTCTTTTTTAGGTTCCATGTAGCAGTCTCTAAATTTTTTAAGTACAAGAAGTGTCAATGAATGTTCAAGATTCTTTTGGATGCTTCCTTAAAGATAGAGGGTTAAACACTGAAATAATGACGATATAAATAGCCTCATTCTCTCCCTGTGCAGTCACCATAACACACACAAACAGATTTTGTACTATCATTTTTTTTTTACTTTTGTACCAATATATCTGTGAAACAAAAGTGGTATAGAGCCATGGTTATCTTTTGTTGATTTATGTTGGTTTGTTACACATGTTTTTAACTGTTTTGTGCTATTTTTTGTGGTCGGAAATTTTTTTTTCCGATTTGTGGGTAAACAGTTTTAATACATGTTTTTGTATCCTTATCCTTGGTAACACAAAAAGTCCTGATCTTTCATGTGTAAATCTGTCTTGGGTCATATCTTGTCCAAACAGTATTTATATGATTTTTTTTGTACCAATATCATGTGAAATATATGTGGTCAACTGGTCATTTTATGGTCAAACTGGTCATAAAGAGGCATTTTATATGTTTTTTCTGGGTAAAGTATGAAGCTAAACAGAATATTTGGTCGGAAAAACTCGCCGGAAAAAAGTCAAAGGATCAAAACCCTTTTTCTACGCATAAGGAGGATCTACATAGTTGTTACGCGTAGCTGTGAAGTTACGCGTAAGAAAATGTTACGCCTAAGCTTCTGGCTTTACGCCTAAGCAAGGTTACGCGTAAGCTTACGCATAAGCATGAATTTACGCGTAAGGTTATGACCTGTTTTTACGCATAAGGTTTCAAAGTAAAATCGTTACGCGTAAAACTGACCTCAACCACAAACACAACATACCATTATACCAAAACAACTCGACATATAATTTCAACCCATCATCAGTCCGAAACTAACAAAAACAAAAAACAATCCTAGACCTAGACTCACTTCAAGAACCCTCACATCACTCCCCATCTCTCATTCAATTCAAAGACTCAAATAGAAAAAGTACTACCGATCTCAGATTTGTTTAAGTTTTTTTTTTTGCAATCTTTTAAAGATTGTTTTAACTGAAACTATCATCCTCACAGATCCTATTAAAGCTGAGCTTCATGGTTAATATCCGAACACTTTAAGAAGGACAAATTGATTTAGATTCATCCTTCTCTCGTTCGTTTAAAAGAAAAATCAGACTCGACAAACAAAATAACCTACCCGAGACCATATTTAAAATGATCTTGAAGTCCTTTTCATTGATTTCTTGCTTCGGAATAAACTGCTCATGAAGTCAAAGGCTGGGTTTGGATGTATGTGTGTTCGATGATTCGTTTAGTAGGAAGAAGGAGATTAGATAGTCGAATTTGTTGTTGAGTTGAGATGAGATTAGGTATAATTTTACCCAGATATGCTTTTTTGGAGAAAGGAGCGTCTGGGTTTGTGATAAGTATGTGGTAGGCGTGTATTATCACAAGAGTGATATTTAGGTTTAGTGAAAAGGGTATGAAACGTTATAATTTATAACCAGTTATAGGTTTTAGCTGGATTGGATTTATGATTTGTAACGTGGGCCTATGGTGAGTCTATTGGATTTGGGCTTTGTCTTAAGTTCTAAACGTGGGCTGAAAAGTGATAAATGGATTGGAGTTATGATGGTTAGCTACTGGACGGATGGATCACATATAATGGGTAGGAAATTGCTATCCCACGTTTTATGTTACATAAATCTTGGATACAACTTCTAATTTATTTGTACAAAGAGTGGTATTTTGGTATGGTATAAAATTTTTCACGGAGGGATACAAATTCACGGCTTGAACGAAGATCTGAAAAAATGACTATGGGGTTTTTGTACGGTATTATTGATGCGAAATTGACATGACATTTCACGGGTGGACTTCTTTATCTTTGAGACGATGGTTGGTTGGATGCATGTCTCAAGATAACTTGTTGGAGCACATTATGAAATTTGACAATCTGGTTATGACTGATGTAAGGAGTTACGTTGTAGTGCTCACAGTGTGTAACCATTACTTTAAGGAGTTACGTTGTAGTGCTCAGTGTCACACGGCGTTGTGGATTGGTCAAGAATTTAGAACAAGCAGTAAGTCACAAAGTTGGGATGTTTACTTCCTTTTCAAGTTAGTCGTATCGGGTTATCTCCATATGTGGTCATTACTTTTAGCCGGTGAATTCAAAGGAGGTTCGATTTAAGGTTGGTTTGAGAGAAGTATATTGAGAGTATTTTTGCGACATATTCTCACAGAAATTTTGATCAAGCTATGATGTTAAGATTGCATCAAGAAGGTAATACGGCATGTACGCAACATTATGATGATTCCGATAGCTCGCAACCATCAGGAGGGAGAAGTTGGTATTTCATCTTCCGTGATTGGATTACGAAGGGATTTGTGCTTAAGACCGAAGAAGGAGAAGTAGTGTGGTGTACATCGGGGTTTTTTACCAACTTGGATGCAATACTAAGTGAGTTATGTTGTTATGATGTTCCCAGAACGACAACCATTGTACGATCAAGAGTTTATTTTCTCCGCTGCGTGTTGGAAGAGTGTTGTCGGTTCAGGAGGGAGCATAGAAAGAATTAAGGTTCACTAGTTAGGAGGGAGTAATAACCTAACTAGACCGTTACAGTTGAAGTTCAGAGCTACAAGAAGATCAAATTCCGAGATCGTCGGTAGAAGAGAACTTCAAGTTTGCCTCAGTATCTAGACTACAGAGACTCTGCGCTTCAAGAAAGTCAACATTGTTCATTACTATTGTAATTTACTTTGTTTTGTATTTATAGGTCTCATTGTAACCATTCACGTGTGACGCTATCTTGGAGGGAGATTGTTAGCCTCGCTTTTTATAAAGATAACGTCACTTACGTGAATTGGACTAGACGCGTAGTATACTTTGCCCTTAGGGACTAGTATCGTTTAAGTGACTCTCCATGAGGGGTGAGGTGAATCATTTAGTTAGTGTTTGTTTCTGTGTTTTCTCCTCCCTCTCACTACTTTCTCTCACTAAAAAAGATGAAGATATTCATCTTCTTCCACCAACCCCGACCTCCAAACCACATAAATCATATGTTATTCGGTCCTAACACTTAATTTAATCGTTTATATCTCATCCCTAAAACTTGGTTTCATAACCTTGTTCTTCAATCATCTTGTATTTGTTTGATTATTAATCTTGACATTTATCAAGAGTGTTGCTGTAATCATTTGAGTCTGTTTAGATATTAATCCTGCCAACTATTTTCATATTAAATAAAGATTCTTTAGTATTGTTTTTGGGTGATTTATGTATTCTCACATGGTATTAAAGCACCAAGGTTGATTTCGTTATTGATCTTGAGCTCTAGGGTTTCTAAAAAAATTTCAGAAATTGGGGGTTTTTTTTGTCGTGGATTTCTGTTGTTGTCTTGATATTATCGTGATTTTTTGGGCTAATTGGCTGATCTACGGCTGTTCCTAGTTTAATCGAGATCTAGGATTTGGATCTCAAAACCCTAGAATTTAGGGAGGGGGTTCTGGTTCGTATTATCATCTGATCTCTTAGACTCCTACTCTTCACAATATCTCTTGACTAAGTGAATTAAGAGTACTATGACTTAGTCTTCTATTGTTCTCCTCTTAAAAGTACTGTAAGATTTCTACTTCCCCTTAAATCTTTCAGTATTGATTTGGGTCGGTGTAAATAGTCTGGCTAACCCTGGCCTACCATCTCTGAGAGACAAGGTAACCTGCTCTGGAGAGACCTAATTTACTCGAATCTTTACTTGAAAGATTTTGCTTATGTTTTGGGTGAGTTATCTTGGTTATTGTGCTTTATTTTTCTGCTTATTGTTTAGTTTAATTTTATTTTTTCTGTGTCTGCATATTTTATCTTTAAGCTTGCATCCATCTGAGTGTTTACCTGTCAGTTCCTTATAAATTTTCTCGTTTTGTACTCTATTTTCTACATTGATTCTTACGTGTTGTTCTTTTTCTTGTCAATGGTTGTTGATGATATGCCCAAAGATAATATTAATGATGAAAGTGGTGGATCCTATGAGCTCACCTTTTTTTAGGTGAAAGGTTTTAACCCGGTGAATATATTACTCCAAAAAACAGTTAAGTACAATGGATGTGAGTGAATCACATATCTCAACCCGTTACATAGGTGGTAAATCATACATAACAAGATATAACTACTCCTATCAAAGGAAAAAAATCACTCATAAAGACACCAAATATAAACTATCGTCTAAATTGATCTCAAAGACTAATATTCATTTCATCACAAACTGTAAGTTGTTCTTTTATTAAGCCTTCAAGGTCATAACTGTCATAGATGTCATAATCTTCTTCCTCAAGTAAACTTGCATCATTTTCACCTCCACTAGCCATGAATTGAGTAGTCTCATTGTAAACATCCTCAACATCGATCAGTCTCACTTTCATGCGCAACCTTTTCTGCATTCGTACCAGTATTACCAATGTTTCCAGCTCTTGAAGTACCCACATTCTCAAATATCTTGTCATTTTTCCTTCGAAGCTTCAAACAAATTATTAAGAGTAACCATATTTATATCATCTGAATTCATAGGTCCCTTACTATTAGAACTCTAGGCCATATTATTAGCCCCATTCTTACCCTTAGTTCCTTGCTTCTTATTACTTTAGGTTTATTGTTAGCTTATAAAGTGTTGGTCATTTATACTTTAACAAACCTTATAATAATATTGTAATAGTGTATTAGACTAGTTAAGGTTATCGGGATTGGATTTAATCTACTATTGTATAAGTTCATGTCTATTCCAACAACCAAGCCCAAGCCAGGCCCAAGTCCATTTTACTCTTTGTAAGACTATATATACATGCCTAAGAGTGTATGTGTAGTGTGCTTCCTTTTTTCCATTTCTAATCTATCCAGTTTCTCTTCTCCTAATCTCTAGTTAACTATTTCTCTTCTTTCTCTAGTTTTCTTTCTTTCTCTCTCTAAAAATTCATTCTTATGATCTAAGATATGTGTGAAATGATCCGTGTTAAAGACCTAACAAGTCGTATCATGAGCCATATGATGATCTAGGGGTGTCTATCTTTATAAAAAATTAAAACTTTCTAAAAATACTAACGAGTTCGTGTGTGTCTTTTTGTGCCTTGTACTTTTTTTTGCATCAAAATCGATATTTTTGTGAGACTTGTGATATAAAGTGACCTTTTTATGATAATTTTCATGTTTTAGAATAGATTTGTGCAAAATTTCTTACTAAAAACGTTCGTTTTTATACTTTTTAGCTATTTTTTGCGTTTTTAAGTATACAAGAAAATCTTCAGAAAAGGTCCAATCTTTAAGCGTTTAATCTTGAAAACAAACATTTTTAAGATTGTATATGAATCATATAGTAAGATTTTGCAAACAGAACATTGAAAAACGTGAAGACTTGCGTTTTTATTGTATTTTGGTCATTTCACAAATTTTGTGTAAAAGAGTCTATTTTGCCTTTAAACACAACTTCTTGTGAGTTTTATTGTGAAATCAGGCATTTTTATGAAATATTTACGAGTTTAGAAGGTTTACTTGCAAAAATTCGTGTTTAAAACTTTCAAATTGCATTGTCTTGGTGTCTTTTTCTCTTGAGTCTTACCAGCAAAGTTAATGAGTTAGTAACAATTTAAGGATTTCATGAACCCCTCCTTTAATGAGCTACAAAACTCTTGCTTCATTAACTAGTTTGCAAAACCCGAAAATTACCTAATTTACTTAACGAGTTGCGTTATGTAGTCAGGTTAACGAGTTCACTCACTTAACGAGTTAGGGGATACTTTTTTACCGAGTTTGTGACTTTTAACGAGTTAGGATTACTTTGGTTTAACGTGTTACTAAAGTTAACTAGTTAAGTTCATTTTTAATGAGTTTACTTAGATAACGAGTTAACATCAGATTAATGAGTTAGGGTTTGTGGACTTACCGAGTTTGTTTAAATGAGTTAGGGCACATTTGGTTTACGAGTTCGTCAAGGTGATTTAACGAGTTCATCCTTCAAGGTTAACGAGTTAGTACCAAGTTACATACAAAACCATAATTTCCCGACAAAAATCACAACTTTTAAACCAACTTAAACTCAATTATCAAGACCAAATCAAAGAACTCAATTCGAAAACATAATCACTTCTTTATCGTCTACAAGATCTATTATCATTTCATGCATTACCAATGTATTCACTTTTAGAACCTCTCTTTATTCCATATTTTGAGCATGTGAAGCACCAGGCTGGCTAAGAAGCAGTTGGCTGAGAAAAAAATACATCGGGCTAGGTGTTATGAAGAGCAAACGCTGCTATCTATGAAAGATGCACTTGAGATTTTAATGGAAGATATCTTAGCAGCAGTAGAAAGGGAAGCAAAAGAGAAGGACTTGAATAAGAATAGCAGTTTCTTGGCAAAGATACATAGAGATGCTTCAGACACTGCTACTGATTGTGAGCCTTCCAACGATACCACTTCTTCCTATGAAACAGATGCACTTGCTGAGGTACCAAATTATGATAATGATGTGTTTAATTTGTTTGCTCATGAGAGGCAGCATCCTGAGCTACCCGAGTCCATTAATGAAACAATTATGGAGGAGCAGTATGATAGCAATATCAATTCTAATACTCTAGATACGAGTCTTACTGGAGGAGAAGTAGAACAACATGCTAATACAAATGAGGAAACACGTGCTTTCTTTGAATAATTACTTAATAATTTTCAAGTACAAGTTGAAAGATGTAACACGGTCAATCGCGAAGCTAAGGCTACGAATAATAAATTGACCGCTCAGCTTGACAAATGCAAAGGACAAGAAAAACCTTTTAAAATATATTAAGAAAATATCACAAAACTTGAAATTGGTTACAAAGATGCGATTCACAAAGAAATTAGTGTAACAAAACAACTTGATTTACTTCAAGTTAGTCATAATAAAACAGTCAAGTCTCTAGATGAAAAAAATTTAAATCTTCAAAACTAACTTTCAAAATAAAAAAACAGTTGTTACCAATCTTGAAAAAGAAAATGATAAATGGAAAATTGATTTTGCAAAATGTGAAGATGAACTTTTGGATAAAATCATAGATTATGAACATAAAATTAAAGAATTGGAATACATTATTTTGAAAATGGGTCAATTGATTCCAACGATCCATATGCTTTCTCCTAAGCCAGACACCTTTTACAATAGTGAACAAAAATGGCTCTTGGTTACAAAAACTCTTGCTATCTCAAGAAAGCTCAGAAGGAACAAAATAGCTTGTATAATGGTAATATTCTTTTACATGAGCATGTTCCTCCTACTGTGTAAGATTTTGAGGAAAAGTTGCAAGTTGCTAATGAGAGTCGGTCAAAAATGAAAGAAATAGAAACAAAATTCAATCCAATCGATTATGCAAAGCTTAATAAACTTTTTGAGATTTTGTTCTAGAAAAAGTGATTTCTAGAGAACAAAATTATTTTTCAAATGTTGTCAAACCAGCTAAAGTTCAAAAACCAATTTCAAAACCTATTTAAGCAGTGCAAAAAGTTGACACAAAACCTGTTTCAAAAACAAAAAGATGGATCTTCAACCAATAATTCCAAAAAGAGTGTTGCGAGGGAACTTTTTAATGATTTAAAAGAAAGAATTGTGTTACTTCAAAAGACTGTTGATGAGTGTCTAAATACTCATCATTTTATTCCCATTTAAACTGCAAAAACATCTGAAAACACTCACAAATGCCACAAAATACTATAAATATCATTGAAATGTGTTTTTATGTGTTACAAGTGCAAAAGGATTGAAAACTGATGAAAAACAACAAAGTTTACATAATTTACAGTTTCAGTCCCTAAACTTTCAAAGATTGGCAAATCTAGTCCCTGGAATCCAAAAATGTGGAGTTTTATCATTCAAGATCCCTGAAATATTCTAAGTTGTCAAAAATGGTCCTTGAATGAATCTATTCATATATGTCATAATCGGTCCTTTTGATAAGTTTGGGAAAGTTACAATTTCAGTCCCTCAAAAATCAGAAATTACGCTTTAGGTCCTTGTGATATAAACTACAAACCAAACGGACCCTTGGTATTATTAACCCACAAGCCCAAGCCCAATCCACTTGAACCTTGGACCATCACCCTTGAGCTTTTTGAACCAGTCAAAAACCCATCTGACCCCCCCAATTGAACCCCAGCTTAATTAATAATCCTCACCCAGTCAAACTGGGTTTGACTTAACCAAAACCCGCCTTCACTGTTCATCTTCCTCACCCACGCCTGCAACCCAAAACCAGGGTGGTTTTTACCACCACCTCACCACCTTTCCACCTCACCTATCTACTCTCCAGCTCATCCCCCCTCCTCTTGTATACCCACTAAGCATTTAATGCTTCCCCACCATCAAACACTCCATCCTTACTCATAAACCTGTTTTTGTTGCCACCTCAACCCCAGCCCCATACCTACTATCTAAATTGTCCCCCACACCTCCACAAACATCCACAATTCTTTAATTGCCTCAAAATCACCCAGTACCTGCTTTTGATATTTTGGCGCCAAAAATGCCAAATGCACGGTTTGGATGAATTTGAAGGATCCAAGGGTTGTAATCAAGTGGGAAAGTTTCAGAGATGTCGACAGAGCTCAAAAAGATCAATATAAAGAAGAAAGAAGCAATGTGGGAAGCTATCTAGAGTAATTTTAGTTAATGTATGTCGAATAGCTTAATTTTCATATTCCAGTATAATTTCTAGCTTTCAAGTACTGTATTTATCTATCTCAGTGTATTTTCAAACCTTTATCAATAATCAATTTCAAGTTTCAGTTTCATTTTCAGTTTATGCAAATTTCAAGTTCAAAAATCTCATATTAGCTTAAAGTTGTTTGTAGTTGATGTTATGGACTCATAAGCTCATATAAGCTCCTTAGAAAGCTTTTTAAAGCTTTTAGAAACTTTAAAACTCAGTTTAGAATTAAAAATCAAAAATAAAAAAAATTAGTTATAAATAAAAAAATCAAAAGAAATGATCAAGAAGCTGGAGCAGGGTTGATTGTGGATTGCCCTTGGTTTAGTGAACCTGTGGAGGTTCTATAGGAAGTGTTTCTTGGACCTTGTTCTTGGTTTTCAGCTGAATTGAAGTTGTAAGCCTTTTTAAGTATTTTTTGCATTTCAATACATAAGTAGCTTAAAGCTTAAATCTTTGTATTTCTATGTTTCTAAGTTATAGTTAAGTAAAATTATACATTAAAACAATGTGGTTGTTCTCTAGAATTTATAGTTACTAAAAATCTTAGTTAAACAGTCATTATAGAATAATTGTCATTTCTTAGTTTTATGTTGTTATTGTTGTTGTTTAATGCTTCTCTGGCCTCAGTATATGATAATATAAGGTCTTGAATCAGTTGCATGGTCTTAATCTGTGAAACCCTTTGGAAATCAAAAATCAGTCTTATATAAGGGTTGTTTGGATTTGCTGATAGATTAGCATTCCAGTGTATGCTTGTTGTTGTTTGTGGTTGTTATATGTCCTATTAGTTCAAAACAGCTCAGTGCAACCATAAAATCCAGTGCTTACTTGTTAAAAAGTCAAAATCCTCTTTAATCTCACTTTAGTTATTAACTGTTAGGATTTATAGTGCAAATTTCATCTTAGTTGTTCATAACTTGTTAATCTAGCTTAATTTCATCTTAACTTAGCTTAATATAACATAATCAGTAAGTAGAATCAATCATAAGTTCATATTGGTCAACTATTTAGTTTTACTTAAAAAGTCAAAATTCTCTTATTTTCAGTTTTTGAATAAACTTGTTATTTTTCTTGTGATCTTACTGTTAGGATTTAGGACTTAAGCTTTTAGGTTAATATTATTTTGCTGCTTATCTTAACTAGAATAATTTTAGTTTATATCTATTCAGCTTATAAACTGCTTATTTGCTAGCTTGTTTTAAGTACTTTTCCAAAAACCTCCCATGTGCCAGAGGAGTTGGTTGTATCTGCTTGATTTCACAAGCTCACACAGAGCTTATTAGTGGGACCCAGGGCTTGACCCTTAGCTTTTTGGAAACCCATCTAGCTATCTCTTTAGTCCAGTGCTTATTTTCCACTTTCTAGCTTATTTGGTAGTACTGCTACTAGATTTTTGTTTGTCCCATTTCTTGTGTACACTGAATACTCAGTGTTTACAAGCTTTTTCTCAAGCCTTTCATAAGCTCATTAGTGGGCCCCAGTGTGATATTCTTGGCTTTTTGGGAACCTCAATAAGCCAGCTTATTACATCCAAGCTTGCTTTTGTCTTCTGAGCTTTTGCCCCTAGTTAAATTTGGCCTACAAAATCCTTGCAGGCCTGTTTGGTTTCTTGGTTTAGTAAAAGTGCTTATTAGCTTATCTTAAGCTTATCAGTATGTTTCTTTGTGCCTTTTAGCTTAATTTAAGTACTTTTAGCTTATTTACATCTTATTTTACTTTTGGTTCCAACTGTGAAGCTTATTTCAAGCTTGTTTGAGCTTAAAAATCAATTTAAGCTTAAAAACTCAAACTGTTAAGCTCATAAGCTTTTTTTTGCTTATTTTCAAGTTCCAAAAAGTTTGTCTTTGTAAAAGTTGCATATAATCAGTAGTATAGTAGGTTTAAACAATAAAAAACACAAAAACATCAACTTTAAAAATAGTGATAGCGTTTATTTAATATAAATTAGCTTTTTTAATTTTCTTTTCAGCTTATTATTAAGCACTTATCTGTTTTTATATTTTTCTTAAGTTTCTGTCATATTAAAGTATTTTTAGGAATTTTCTCAGATTTTTCCTTTGTCATCTAGTATTTTTAATAATTAATAATAGTTTTAATAATTAATTAATATTAAAGTAATAAATAGTAAAAATAATTTTTATTAAGTAAAACCATGTTTTTATATTTTTCCTAGCTTCGTTAACTTAATTAGAACCTATAAAAATTAATCTTATAATTTTCCATTTTTATTTTCTAATTTTAATCCTTTAATTAGTTTAATTAGATTTAAATTATTAATTAAGTTTTTAATTTATAAAACCTTAGCTAAAAGGCAAAAATATTTGTTTTAAATTTTTATAAATCTTTTAAGTTGTTCTAGATTTTTAGAAAATAAATTTGTAATTTTCTTAGTTAGTTTTGTATTATAAATCCTTTTTAGATTAATTAAACTAAATTTTAAATAAGTTTAAAATAGTTTTGATTAATTAATTAATATTAAGTTAATATAATATTAGTAAAATATTTTCTTTTTAGATTTTAATTTTCTTTAAGTTTAAAAAGTTTTAAATTTTCATTTTATACCCTTTAGTTTTAAACTTGTCATTTTAAGTCCCTGTAGTTTTTAAATTTACATTTTTATTTACTTGCTATACACGTTTGTTTAATCTGATTGTTGTACTTTATAGCTCTGTATCCAAATACAATTCCAAACAATCAGTAGTGTAATTATCAACCAAAATCCTTACAGATCATTATCCTTAGTGATCATTCTACTTCTGAACGTTTTCACACCATTCAACCTCCGTGGGACTTAACGACCTGGGAATCCGCTAAATTCCAAGGAAAATTGTATTGAGTCCATAATAGTAGACTTTTGTTGACTAAAACCTTTGGTCAATATTTCTTGACTGTTTTGGAAGCAATCAAATTTTGGCGCCGCTGCCGGGGAGGCTGTAAGCGTGTTTTAAACATTTTCAGACCCATACTTGCACATATACCACCTTTTGTAAACAGTTTTTTTTGTAAAGTTATCAAAATCAAAAAGTTCATTAACACTTTTCCTAAAGTGTTAACAACACCAAAAAAAATATAAAACAACAAAACTATCGTAACGTTTTTTGTCCTGTATTTTCTTTAAGGTGATTCTTAAAGAGATACGATTTGGTTAAACGAGACGATACCAAAAATATTGTCCAAAAGTATTTAAACCCTTAGCACAAATCCATACCTACGTCTTTTTAGTGGTACTTAATAAATACATAAAAATCAACCACCGCAAATCAAGGCAGAACACCTACCAACTGGGGGTGTGAACATTAATAAGTTCTCAATCTTAAAGATCAAAACTTACCTTTGTGTCCTTGTGATTTGGTGTACCTTTTTCAAAGAAGCCATTTCATTTGTGATTATTGGTTTAAGTTCACTTATCGTTTTGCCTCGCATTTGTTTTTGAAAACTGATTTTTATACTTAGTGCATGCGCACTCGTTCTTCCAGCTCCACAAGTCCACTTTCAGAGCTTGTAAGTATTCCACGTAGACGTAGAGGACGTTCAGCTCCTTCAGCCGTGACTGAGGAACGTCTAGCACCACCACCCCCTGTCGTAATGGCAGAAGATAAGCCGATGAATGAGCTTCTCCAAGCACCCATCGATGGTTACGGAGATGCCATTGTTGTCCCAGCCATCGTGGCTGATACTTTCGAGCTCAAAACTGGGTTGCTTAATCTTGTAACCCAAAGCCAATTTTATGGTTTTGAGCGGGACGACCCTTATGCACATATTCGATGGTTCAATAAGATTGCATCGACCATCAAATACAAGAATGTCCCACATGAAGCAATTAAGCTTCTTCTGTAAGATATAACTTTTCACATACACATCAAACCATAACACAAAGTAGCATATAGATGGAATTCTAGAGAGAGAAAGTTAGAGGTTTAGGGAACTTAGTGAGAGAAAGTGAAAGATATTATTATGAGC
The DNA here is from genome assembly GCA_019973895.1 of Chrysanthemum seticuspe. NCBI lineage: Eukaryota > Viridiplantae > Streptophyta > Magnoliopsida > Asterales > Asteraceae > Chrysanthemum > Chrysanthemum seticuspe. The sequence goes on along the minus strand of BPTQ01000008.1, from coordinate 153,748,889 downwards.
TCCAACTCTCTACCTTGGGAGGTAGAGAGTATTTATAGTCTTACATAAAACGCCACACTTTGGGTTGTGGATCAGGCATACAGTGGGTAAAGACCCGTCCGTCCTCCACGGTGTTACTTAACTAAATACTACTAAACTTAAATGAACTATGACTACGAGCTTTCTAATGATTACATATACTTGAGGTGACCGACTCTTTAATACCGGGAATTTCTAATTCCTAACAATCTCCCCCTAAGGGAGGTCACCTCAATTATGTACCAAAATTACATTGAATACAAATGGATATAACATTTAACAATTGATCTTGCATTCTTGATGTAGTCCTTTGCTCCTAAGCTCGTAGTCATTGATTCTTCACAATGCATGTTTGGTTATTCCAAGTGGAGGTCTTTTACTGATCCACGTGATGATAAGTTTGAGCCATCTTTGGAGATCATCAGCTATCAACAATCTCTGACACATCCTTTGTGGTGTTGGTATTTTGTGATGTTGTGACTTTAGGACCGACATGCTCACATTCTGGATCATGAAATCTTATCATCAGAGTAGCGGAAGCTTTTGTTGAATCATGATATTGGCAGCAGCGTAGCAGAAGCATGGAGTGAAAATATCAGAGTCATTGATGCACAAATCATGATTTCTTTTGAGATGAATGTGTTAAGTGAGCATGCGGCTATGGATTGACCGCTTCATTCTGATCAGCTGCAAACGTCGGGTGTACCTGCATACAACAGTTAGCAATAAATCGCACGAAAGCGTCTTTGATCACTTTCGATGAATTGAGGTACACGGCCCACGGTTCCCCGTTGATCAGTACAAGTACTGCCTATGATCAGGTAGGATTCCTAAGAATCTCCTTGACAGGGTTTCGCAGCTGTTCTAGCTGTTCTCAAACTGGAACATCTCAAAGAAGACAACACGGAGTGAGTGAACCAGCGAATTTTTAAGTCCACTGATTGATGAAAAGAGATTTGAAAAACAATCGTGTATTGCTCAATAGAAATTGTTTTAGCAATGCATCGAAGGTTTTATTGAAAATCAATTATCAATCATGAAAATACCTTTTGGTTTGAAAAATGAGTACACAGTCAATGTGCTAAAGAAAAGAGTTTTTAAGCACAAAGACAGGTTTTTCAAAGGTATCCGTCAATCCATAACCTGAACCAGGATTGATTCAAGAGATTGAATCGCCCCATTGTTTCTGTTCAGTTGTCACATGGTTGATCTATATAATAGATCTCACATGCCACCTACCAGGAGCTTGTTTGATGTTGGCTCCAGAAGGCTTTCCATCTTCATTGTGAATATGTAAACAGATCACTCAGATGTTCTGGCAATACCACAAGGATAATGCGTAGGACTCAAGATATAATCTCTCTTTCCACATTGTGTGAAACAGAGAGTCTTCATTGAAAGTGTCCTAATGAGATTTATTGATGATCTCGTGGCTCTAGACTCAATTTGTGCATATTTGGATCCTATAACGGAGACTAGGGAGAGGGTCTCCTTCTTCAATATCAACCATCTCTAAGAGAAAGTCGATAGATAGTGTCGGTTCCCCGTGAGAATGAAACAAGTCCTTTTAAGAGGAACTTGAGTTGTTTGGAAAGTTGAAGTGCAGTGCGTCACTGGGTCCATGACGTCTTGTCTTCAATACCGATGTTACCATCAGTAGCATATGAAGTGAACCCGGTTTCTGCCCTAAGGTTGAATTAATGGAGGGCTATTTGTTTTCACCCTATTCTCATTCAATTCTTTTTAATTCTTCAACCCCTTCAGTGCTTACCGAGACTTCATAGCTAGAACCTTGTTGGGTTTATTCCAGTACTAGCTCAGTCTTAGTCCGCACTCTTCCCTTATCTCATTTTTCTCCTTTTATCATCATACCTAAGGACTTCTATACTAACTAGTGGATTGTCCCTGGGTAGATCCCTCCGGTTCTGGCGGATCATGGGAACCAATACCTAACCTTATCATCCTTATATCACCGTACATAAAGTAAAGTTGGTCGGTCAATTTGGTATTGTTCGTCTGCCATTGGATCCAATTGAAAACCATTTGAAAATCAATTCAGATACTTGTTATATATTATCAAAGCATTTTGTACCTGAATTGTTTTTGATATTTTTAGAACGAGAACTCCCCCTCAACATGTGCATCAAGTATTTGAAAATGTTTTTGCACACGGAGACAAGAGAAAGAATTAACTTCTTTTGATTACCATTTTCTAAAAGATATCAACATCACTTCCCTCAACAGATCAAGTGGGTATAGCATTTCCGAGAAGGATGAGGTTTCCATAAATTTGCTCCCCCTCAATATGTGACTCGAGGTTTGAAAAGAGTTTTGCACATACTAGAGGGAACCTGCACATTGGGATGAATGATCACGTTTCAAATCAAAGGTTTAAGATAGATGCTCCCCCTCAACATGTGCATGAAAATTTGAAATCGTTTGTCACATGTGGGAAGGACAGCATGTACATTCTTATAACACCATTTACCGAATTATCAGTTTAAATCCAATTTAAATCACACATTCTCCCCCGATTACAATTATCAAAGCATTTGAGATTTGTGATCTCGTATAGATTTAAATTGATTTTGAAAGCTTTTAAGGAGAATTGTGACTTGATTGTGAAAGTTTTTGAACTGATAAGGATCGGATTTTAAGACTTTAAACTCCATTTATAAAACATGCATGTACATCTTTTGAAAACAATTTAATGCCAAATAACTTTTTAATTTAATTGAAATCATTCTCCCCCTCAATCAATGACATAGGTTGTTGATTGAGAGATAGAGATTTTGACAAATAAGTCCAGATGATTATCAAAAATAGAGATCGAGTTATTTTTCAAAGCATTTGGTTTTCAGCAGATAAATGTTTATAGAATCAGAGCATGGAATGTGAAAACACGGTAAAACATGGCTCTGTTCTTTCTTTAAAACCGGGTTATTGCCTGAAAATGACAATAAACCATAGTTTCTCTTTCTCCCAAAAATATTTTTTGATTTTTTGATTTTTTTTTTTTTTTTTTTTTTTTTTTTATATATAAAATTCGAACAACATCTAAAGTCCCGTGTCATTCTTTGAATGACAACATCAAGACCGTAGATATTATCGAATCGAGAGAAACATGACAAAATGACAATATTTTTTGAAGATTTTTCGAATTTTTCAAATTTTTATGGATTTTGAAAGTTTTATATTTTTCTATTTGATTTTTGAAGGTTTTATAATTTTGTATTTTGTTTTTCGAATAAATATTTACAAGAGATAAATTAGTTTAAGAGAATGATGAAATGAGTACCGAGATAAAGATATCGTTCAGCACGTTGTAGAAGAAAGGAATCAACATCTCTTAAACTTTCGCCACCAAAGCATCCGAGGCTTCTAAGAAAATCGTCTGAACATGAGCCTTCTTAATTTGAATCTTTGATAGCTTCCCCCCAAACCGACAAACATCGAATAAAGACCATTTCCCTAAGAAGTAGAGTTGAATACAAAGCGGTCTCATTGATTGAAGCTCAGCACCCTAAAGAACACGAGAACACCGAAGTAACAAGTTGAAACATTGATCGTCTCAGTGGTTATCAAATCCGGATTAACTGATTACGACCGATCACATGAACCTGTTGTGCATCCCCGATGTACACCTTACTCTTCGAGATTGACCAGTTGTCTAGTTAGGGGAACAATATACCAACATCTTCATTTTACCAAGTGCATTCCAGTTATATAACATATAACCAATCAGCACATAATGTACACATGTACCCAACAAGAGTAGAGACAATGACATCCACGTAACATGTTGAGTCACTAATCATCTTTGTGGATGTCAACTCTGAAATAACTGAATTAGCTCGATCAAGTGAACATGTTGTGCATATAACCGGAAGCACTTTATCATAAACCGAATATACGATGTCGATAGGCAGTATCATCTCACGTTCCAAATATTCTTCTCACATTTCTTCCAACTGAACACTGAAGTAACAAAAACCAAAGGTCTCCAGAGACCACTTCCCCCAAAATAGTTGGAATAATATATCCTTCCCCCAAATAGTTTTGATACCTCAGAATCAGCAAAACATAATATATCCATAAACTTGAAATCTTGTGAGAAGAACTCAAATAGCCCAAGTGAATCCTGTGAGAATCAACTACTACATAAACTCACTCTGACTATCTTTATCAACCCATATGTAGACAATTTGAAGTGACCACTGTTGAAGAAAAACCCGATATACCAAACTTGAAACTGAAGTCGAATTCCCCGCATTTGTGTCTTAAGTTTGCACTTAAAGATGGAAGAACGGTGTCGAGAATCTATGCTTCAAGCAAATCTCTAAGTACTCACTACTCAAACAAAGTATGAGACATTAACACCTCTTGCGATTATCCACACCGTCATATGCGTGTGACACTGAGTAAAACAAAGTAACTCCTAATAGTGATAGTTAACCAGGTCTTCAATCATCCACCTCGACTGCTGGTAACTAGATAACCCAAGTCTTCAACTCAAATACTTAAGCCCGAGCAAGTTATCAAATAAGAACACGCCTTTGTGAACGTCAACTTCAACCTCAAATAAGTTATAAATGAGTAACTTCGAAGTAATCAACTTGAGTCAAATGTCCAACACGTGAATAAACATACAATCGGATGTACATTGACCCACTGACTGAACCGGAGCAAATGATTCCTCAACATCAATGCATTCTTCCTTACGGTATACATGTAGAAACTGATCTGGAAGATTTACCAATAATGTTTTTAAGCGGATGAGGAAGTCATTTTCCTTAATGTTCATGTGGTTGATTTACAGAGTGCACATTTGGAGAAGAACAATGAAACAATGATCCGTGAAGATTTGGCAAAGGAGTACCAAAGAGCGGATCACTATTCATGAGTGCAACTGCAATGATAGTCATTAACAACGCCTTGTGAAGTAACTGGAGACAAGGTTTCTTGAGAATTCCAAGAAGTACTTCTTAGATGGTGAACCAGCTGAGTCAATAGAAACCAGAGCATGAGCTTCAGAAGCTGGATGATCAACATTTGTCGGAGGTTAAAAATACTCATCAAACATATCTTTGAAAAACAATGAATCCCAAACAATGAATCCCAATTATCCTTAGTAATTGAAGCATTAGGCGTTGGAGGAGTGTCATCAAAAATCAAGCAATGAATCATTGCTAAAGAATCTGAGCAAATCTAATTGGGGATTAAATTTTGGCTTTTCAATCTTCCCCAATTAGTGCTCTCCCCTAAACTGACAAAGATTTTCAAGTGTTCTTCTCAGCCCGGATTAAGAAGAAGTCTTTAGATCATCAAATGCAATTCGTCTTTAGTCTTCTAATCATGTAGATTTCAAATGTAGATTAGACTGTAGACTCGACCTTCTTCAAGATTATCCGAATGGGGAATATATAGTTAACATCTTCAACTCACCAAAACAAGAACATCACCAAAAAGCATCCCAATCAACTTACATCTTGCAAATCCCCTTAACTAAAATCCCTCCCAATCAAACAAGAACAGAAAGATGTTCATCAAGGAAATCAGCAATCAAGCCGCAACAAACACACAAGATGGTAATACCAAGCAAACAATCACATCAAACAAGAACAGAAGGTTGTTCGGAATCATCATGTTGATGTGCACGTGAAGCATTAACCGGAAGCACTTTTCAAAATTAACTCATATCAGCTTGTGAAGATGTCAACTAACGGCTCTTAAGAAGAAACTCCATGTGAAGATTTCCCGATAAGAAGAAGCTCGGTTCTTACATGAGTTTAGAGCCGTATGACCATTTAAATTCTCAAATAATAATCAACCATGCAGTAATTTCACACTTCTTCTCCCCCTCAAGAATTGCATACGGAGTTGCCATTCTTGATTAAATAAGTGAAAATCATCCGAATGTTCTATTCACACTTCTCTCCCGCAAAATAAGCACATGATGTCGCCATCTTCATTATAATCGAGCAAGTGGAATGAGAAAAACAATCAGTGGTAGCCTGGTTCACTTGATGACAGAAGCGCATGGAAAAAGTATGAAGCATGTTGATGAGAATGGTCATAATAAGAAGATTTCTCTTCTTTAGAAGATAAAGCGCACTGACACGTACACCTTTCTATTCTTTGAAGTACGAGGCCTGAACTGATGTGAACAGACGTCATTGTTAAGAGCCCAGTCATATGTTTAGAGCCGCCCGAATCCAAATACCAAGGGACGATTTGTACGACCTGCTTTGGACAACAGACGAAGACAGAGAATTGGAAACATTGGATCCCCACGTGCTGATGGGTTCCTTTTGGTTAGCACAAACAGTCTTTGAATCAGCAGAAACCCTAGATGCAATGGCTTTATCCCTAGGAGCTGAACTAGTAGAGGCATCAGACTTAGTCAAATGACATTTTGTGCTTAATGGGATTATTCTACCAGTTGGCTTCCAAACCTTAACAGGCACTATTCTCGGCATAGTGGATCTAGTTAAAGAGCAAGGTTTGCCATTCGTGAACATTCGACTTGTTGGCTTCCACTGAAATCCTACATTGGTAAAAACCTTCCCTGTAGGTTTCCAGGATTGCTTAATCTGTTTTGCTTTCCAAATTTTCTTAACTGGGGTATGATTCTTAGATCTCAGAAATAACACATCACATTTATCATGATTACCAGAAAATAAACATTTTTTACATGTTTTGCAGACAGCATAAGGCCTCGAATTAATTTCAGTAAGCTTAGAGCTAATACTAGAACTAACACGATTCTTTTTGTTCAAATCAAACTTCTTGTCCCTATGGTGTTCTTTTACTTCCTTATCATGATCACTTTTAGTTTGCGTAATCCTATCCTTCTTTGCATTGCTTCTAGGTTTTGACCCGCTAACTTTAGTGTCAATCTTAACATCTGTAGAAGTAATGATGGGAACATTACATGGCTTCACTACTTTCTGCATTCCTGGTCTAGAAGTGCTGGGATCTGAAATTCTAGGAGGCACATCAAAGGTTGCTTGCTTGAATTTCGACATGGAACAAGGCATATCAAGGGTCACATGCTTGGCTTTAGGCATAGAACAAGGCACAACTATTCTATCTCGCCTATTGTTAGATTTCGGACTTGTGACAATTACATACTCTAAGAGTTCCTGAGATCGTTTGGCATCCATGCAGGCATAGGCTATAGTACTATCAAAAGGTTTTTCTAATCTTTCATCTTCAACAATCTCACGGAGACCCTTCAAACTTTCCTTAAGGTATGAGAGGTATGCTTTATGTGCAAGTTCATTATTCCTAATGGGCGGAGGAATATATAACATATCGATAGCATATTTATCACAATCAGAAACCTTAGGAACAGAGTATTTGCAATTGGGGATTGGGAACTTTCCTTTCACCTCACGCTTCAGATTCTCAATATCGTTAAGTTAAGAAGTTATCTTTTCAATTTGTTTATCATGATTAACTTTAAATGAATCACATAACTCTTTGTTTTGATCATTAACCTTTGAAATTTCAGCTTTAAAACAATCATTTTCCTTTTGCAAGTTATCAATTATGTTTTGAAGTTGGAAATTCTGAGAATCTAAAGGTGGAGGCATATGGGAACCAGTCACATCCTTCTTTTCACCTTTCAGTTGTGAAATTTGGGATTTCAATCTTTTGATCGTGTTATAATGAGCTCGAATTTGTTCATCACGTTTGCTAATTTCAAAAACTGCATCAAACTCAGGAGCATCAGAGGATGTCTTGATATTTGAGGTTTTAACATTTTCTTTGAGATGTTGATGTTTTAATTGCAAAGCAAGATGTTCAACTTCTAATTTAGAATAATGTTTGACCAAGTTATCATGATCATCATGTTCTATTTTCTCATGCAATTTTGAATTTGTTGTTTCAAGCTCAATGACACGATCATGGGAGACTGTCAGAGCAACAGATAATTCATGAAATTGAGAAGCATTAATGGAACAATTTGTAGCAGTGAAAAACACATCTTGAGCAATACATTCAGAAATCAGATTCTCATTCAGTGTATGCAAGTTCTTCCTTTCAATCTCACTATATTTTAATTCTCTCTCATAGTCACTAACCTCAACAATCATTGCATCAAATACCTTTTCCATTTCTTTAATATCAGAATGCGTCCCCTTTTTAAGACTCTCAAATTGATCTTTTAGTTGTTTAAAGAAAGGCATGACCTCAGTTAAATAGCATTCTTTAGTTTGCTCAAAACCCCTTTCCCCTTCAGTTATACCGGTGGGTGTGATCCTTTTCTTACAAGTTTTCTCAAAATCAACAAATAGTTGAAAGATAACATATTCACTGATTAAGGTCTTGCTTTTAGTGGCAAGAGATCTAGGAACTAAGTGCATTGGTGTATTAGGAGGATACACAGTTGATTTAGGCAGTTTCCTACAAGGGGGATTCTTTTCAACAAGATTTTCAGCTTTTTGCATTTCCATATCCTTTTTCCAGAACACTTGTTCAGGGGTTAATAGAGTCTGAGGCTTAAACTTGTTCAAGGAGATCCAATTTTCTTTAGTGTAATTATGGGGTTTGATCGTTATGTTATTCTTTTTACACTCAGGATCTTCTAACTTCTTATTCGTTTTCTCCCTAGTGACTTCATCAGATTTCTTATCTTCCTCAGTGCACTCAACGCAACTAGGTTTCTGCCTAGGCTTAAGGATTTCATTACCATCATAAAGCACCTTATGAGCATTTCTAGCCTTTTTAATTACCTCTGGATTTGGTTCCTCAACAAGGGGAATGCTATGCTTATCGCTTAAGACTCGATGCTTAGTGATCATGTGAACAGTTTGAATGGTATTCCCTTGTACGTACAACTTATTTTCAAGCTTGTTTTTCAAAGTTTTTAGATTGGAAAAATCATTCAAAAGTTTTGATTCCTTAGCTTTGAATTCTTGCTTAAGCATTTTAACATTTTCTTGAAGTTCATGTTTTTGCTTAGCAGTTTTGGAAAGCTTTTCTTGTAAGGAGTTTAACTCTTGTTTTAATACTTCTTCTCTAAAATTACTTTTTCTAATAATTGTACGCATTTGGATATCCATCTCCTGCTCACGAGTGGTAAGTTCAAACTTAGCACGTTGTTCGTATATGGCAACTTGATCCTTATAGGTATTGAGTTCAGTGGTCAAGGAATCATCAGGCACAAATGCAGTGTACTCATGCAATCCATAATCATCATTTTGAGAAGATGATGCATACCTAGGTACTGCAGAAACTTTCATGCAAGTTTCCTCTGCATTAACGTGCACAGGTTGTGGCCGGTGCATCTCTATCTTGGGTACATCCGAAGCTTCCATGTAGCGTTCCTTTGCATTAGCTTGCACGGGTTGTGACTGGTGCACCTCTCTCTCTTGTGGACATGAGCATGAAGATTCTATTTTAGCATTGTCCGACTCATCATTATTTGTTTTCTCTAACATTCTGCATTCAGCACCACCCGATTCTTCACCAGATACATTACCCAACTTATCACAACAATTTTTCAACTGCACCTGACACTCATTCACGTCTTCATTCTTTTGTGCAGATTCTTCAATGAACTTTTTCATATTATCCATGAGTTGGATAAATGTCTCAATGAATTCCTGAATTTCCATTCCAGTATGTTTTTTGAAGGAAATTCCAGTCAAGTGTTGATTGTAATCTGCTGAATATTCCCCACTGATGAATGGTTGAAATTGTTTGTAGATTACTTGAAGAGCTGCACTGGAACCATCTTTTTGAACTTCTTCATTGGTAAGTTGCAGCTTTAAATGCTCTAAGTTCAACAGCAAGCTTCTTGTCAATGTAGGTAAGTCCTGGCGGAAAAGAGCACTACATATTCGATCTCCAGCTATGGATAACAACTGTATGAGGTGCAGATGAAGTAGTTGATAGGGCTCAATGTTGCATTCCATTTGCATGGCATTCTGTAGCAGGTGCAATTCATTCTCATTGTACTCAGAACATGAAGATCTCACATCCTCGTTGTTTAATTCAAACATCTTTAATCGTTCAGTGTAGCATCCATTATCATTATTATCCACAGCATCATACAATTTAAGCACTTCTGAAATCACTGGGTCAGTAGAGTAAGACATGATGTGGTAGAATGCACGGGATTTTACCAGTCTATGATTTAAACCGAGAAATAGAATCTTTCGCGGGATTTTACTAAAATCAAGACTAAACCGTTAAGCATGGACCAATGGAATGTGTTAAGACGACTAATGGATCAACACAATGATAGACAATTGTGTGTTAGGTCTTATGATTGTTTGTGGGATAAGCAGAGATGTTGTTTGGTTGTGATTCGGATTGGTTTATGCCCGTTTTTCCTGAGAAATTTAGGTCTAAAAACTTAAAAACCTCAATAACTTCTGTTCGGAGCGGATTTAGACCTCGAAGATTGACCCGAATAAACTTTAGTTGATTCGGCGGTCTATTCTCCTCGTTCTCACGGTCGTTTTGATGGGTAGAACGCTGAAAACGGAGTTACGGTTCAAAAGTTATGGCCGTTTGAAGTTTTGACGGGAAAAATCAACCAAGTCGCTACGAATTCTTGAACCAAGTCGCTAACAACTAATTCGCTACACCACTAAGTCGCTAGAGTTCCAAGTCGCTAGCCAGATGTAAGTCGTTAAGTAGTAACTCGCTACCCCTTAAGTCGCTAGCAAAATTTTGGCAGTAATTCGCTACACAAGTCGCTAGAAATGCAAGTCGCTAAAGAGCAACTCGCTACAGACCAAGTCGCTACCACCAAGTCGCTACTCGTAGTGGAGAATCCACTACTTGTACTTTAACTCGCTAGATCTAACTCGCTAGGTTTAAAACTGTAACTCGCTACAATTTTGTGAAGCAAGTCGCTATGAAGAAAGTTATCCGTGAACTAAGTCGCTAGCATGAAAAACCATATAAACTTCACTTTTCAATCCAAAAACAACCCAACCAAGATGATTCAAGCTTACCAAATGAAAACCTAAACACTTTTGATGATTCTAAACATAAAAGTACTAACAAAATTCAAACTTTAACACAAGAAATCACCCAAATGATGCAAAAACCACTAAACTTTTTCAAACTCAAAAACCACCTAAAAACCACTATAAATCCAAAGATGTGCAAGATATGATCTAACCATGGCTCTTGATACCAATTGTAAGATATAACTTTTCACATACACATCAAACCATAACACAAAGTAGCATATAGATGGAATTCTAGAGAGAGAAAGTTAGAGGTTTAGGGAACTTAGTGAGAGAAAGTGAAAGATATTATTATGAGCTCCAACTCTCTACCTTGGGAGGTAGAGAGTATTTATAGTCTTACATAAAACGCCACACTTTGGGCTGTGGATCAGGCATACAGTGGGTAAAGACCCGTCCGTCCTCCACGGTGTTACTTAACTAAATACTACTAAACTTAAATGAACTATGACTACGAGCTTTCTAATGATTACATATACTTGAGGTGACCGACTCTTTAATACCGGGAATTTCTAATTCCTAACATCTTCTGTTCCCATTCTCTTTAGAGGGACAAGCCCGGATTTGGCTTGAGAAACAACCCCCTCGTTCCATTAAGACATGGGAGGATTTAGTCACTAAGTTTGTGAACGAATTCTATCCTCCATCCCGAACTACAAGTCTTAAGAATGAGATAATGAAATTCACTCAAAGATTTGATGAATCATTCGGTGAGGCATGGGATCGTTACAAAGAGTTGCTCCGAAAATGTCCGCATCATGGTTTTACCGAGTTAATGCAAATGGATACTTTCTACAATGGTCTGAGCCAAGCTGACCAAGACTCTTTAAATGCCTCCGCGGGAGGTAATTTCCTGAGCAAGACCACAAAAGAAGCCTTACAAATCATAGAAAACAAGTCCCAGGTCCGCCCTGTACGAACAAAGACATATCAGTCTCAGTCTAATGCAGGACCTTCTACTTCATCTCACGTGAGTACATCTAGCACCGATGCTAAGATTGACAAACTCACGGATGCTATTCAGGCTTTGGTTCTTGCTAACCAAAAGAAAGTCACTTTCACACAGACACCAGCACATGGTGAAGTGAAGAAAGTCGAGGTCTGTGTCACTTGTGGTGGCCCTCATGCATACTACAACTGTACTGCCACCGATGGTAGTCCGTTTGAAGCAAATGCTATAGCCGGTACTTCACATCAGGGAGGTAATCAATACCGTCCTTAAAATGAACCAAACTACCGTGCTAATACTTATCAGGGACCACCCGGTTTTAACCAGAATCATAACATGCAAAACCGGAATCAGAACCAACCTAGAATGAACCAAGGTTATCAAAACCAAGGTAATTTCTATCCCGGACCAAATCAAGGTTTCCAACATCAAGGAAATTTTAATCAAAACAATTTCAATCGAGGGAATCAATTTCATGGGAATATGAATCCTAACCAAGGAAATTTTCAAAATCAAGGCCCTAATCCGAACAATAGAGGCCAGAATTTTCCTAATCAAACTCACGCCATTGTTCCAACTGGACCATCATCTGATGAGCTATTGAAGCAATTCATGAAATCCCAAGATGAAATGAACAGGTTGTTGGTTAGCCAGATTTCTGACATTAAGAAGTCTTTAAATGATCAACCCTCGGGCTCAGGAAAACTTCCGAGCAACACGATCGCTAACCCGAGGGGCGATGCTAAAGCGATCACAACAAGAAGTGGTGTATCATACGAAGGACCCATTGTTCCTCCTACCTCCTCTTCTTCTTCTCCTAAGGTAGTGGAACGTGAACATGAGGCGACAAAAGACAAGGAACTTCCTACTAATAACGGAGGTACCAACAATGTCCATCCTCAAGTTGTCCCGAAACCCAAATCCAATCCAGGAGTTGTTTTTGAACCTCCTGTAGCTCCCGTTGAAAACTCCAAATCCAAATCTTCTATTCCTTACCCATCACATTTGAATGAGCAAAAGCTCCACGAAAAAGCCAGCCATCAAATGGACATATTTTTTCAAATTTTCCAAGAACTACATTTTGACATAAGCTTTGCGGATGCTATCATGTTGATGCCCAAGTTTGCATCAAATCTCAAACACATGTTAAGCAACAAGGAAAAACTGTTTGAAATGGCTAAAACTCCTCTAAACGAGAACTGCTCAGCAGTTCTGTTAAAGAAGCTTCCCGAAAAGCTTGGAGATCCTGGAAAATTTCTCTTACCTTGTGTATTTCCAGGAATGGTTGAATGCTTTGCCTTAGCCGATCTTGGTGCAAGCATTAACCTGATGCCTCATTCAGTATGGAAGAAACTTTCTCTTCCGGACCTTACTCCTACATGCATGACTCTCGAGCTTGCAGATCGTTCGATATCCCGTCCACTTGGCATTGCCGAGGACGTATTTATGAAGGTAGGAAAGTTCCATTTTCCAGCTGACTTTGTGGTTGTTGACTTCGATGCCGATCATCGGGTTCCCCTCATTGTTGGACGAGGATTCCTGAGAATGGGCCGTGCTCTCATTGATGTATTTGAGCAAGAAATCACATTACGTGTGGGTAATGAAGCTGTCACCTTTAACCTTGATCAAACTTCGAGGTACTCCGCAAACTATGATTCTGAGTCGGTTAACCGAATAGATATCATTGATGTTGCTTCTGAAGAGTACTCTCAAGAAGTTCTCGGTTATGTTCATAATTCTTCGAGTGATAATCTCACTCATTCATCTCAACCCATCATTGCCAATTCTACTCCTTCTCTCACTCCGTTTAAGGAAAGTGACTTCATCTTGGAAGAGATTGAAGCATACTTGTCTAGTGATTCGGTTTCATGGGAAATTGATCACGCTCCAATTGACATCGAGGGAGATATTCTTCTCATCGAGAAGATGCTCAATGATGATCCTTCATCAATCCCTCCTCAAGAACTTCATAAAGAGGAAATCAAAACCATTGAAAAATCTAATGATCCTCCCGAAGTCGAACTTAAGGACTTACCACCTCATCTCGAGTATGCATTTCTTGAGGGTGATGATAAATTACCCGTCATTATTGCTCGAGATTTGAATAAAGATGAAAAAGCTGCTCTCATAAAGGTCTTGAAGTCACACAAGCAAGCAATTGCTTGGAAACTCTCCGACATTAAGGGTATCAACCCTGAGTTTTGTACTCACAAAATCTTGATGGAGGATGACTTCAAACCAGCAGTTCAACATCAGAGAAGGGTGAATCCTAAGATTCATGAGGTTATTAAACAGGAGGTTCTCAAACTTCTTGATGCCGGTTTAATTTACCCGATCTCAGATAGTCCTTAGGTTAGCCCAATTCACTGTGTTCCTAAAAGGGGTGGCATTACTGTTGTCACAAATGAAGAAAACGAGTTAATTCCAACTCGATTGGTTACGGGATGGCGTGTTTTCATTGACTATCGTAAGTTGAATGACGCCACCCGAAAAGACCATTTTCCCCTACCCTTCATGGACCAAATGCTTGAGAGATTAGCAGGGAACGAATACTATTGTTTCTTAGATAGTTTCTCGGGTTATTTTCAGATCCCCATTGATCCACAGGATCAAGAAAAGACCACATTCACCTGCCCATACGGAACTTTTGCCTACAGACGTATGCCTTTTGGCCTATGTAACGCTCCTGGCACGTTCCAACGATGTATGATGGCAATTTTCCACGACATGATCGGGGAAACAATGGAGGTGTTTATGGATGACTTCTCGGTCATTGGGGACTCGTTTGAAACATGTCTCTCCCATTTAGATAAAATGCTAAAACGGTGTGAAGACATCAATCTTTGTCTACATTGGGAGAAGAGCCATTTTATGGTCAAGGAAGGGATTGTCCTAGGCCATAAGATTTCAAAAAACGGGATTGAGGTCGATAGAGCAAAAGTCGATGTTATTCCTAAATTGCCTCATCCTACTACCGTCAAAGGTATTAGGAGTTTTTTAGGTCATGCCGGTTTTTATCGCAGATTCATACAAGATTTTTCTAAAATCGCTCGGCCTATGACTCATCTCCTTGAGAAGGATGCTCCTTTTATCTTCTCACCTGAGTGCATCGAAGCTTTTGAAACATTAAAGAAAAAGCTTACGAAAGCACCCATTCTCGTTGCCCCCGACTGGGATTTACCCTTTGAACTCATGTGCGATGCAAGTGATTTTGCTATAGGTGCAGTCCTGGGGCAACGTATAACCAAGCATTTTCAGCCTATCCATTACGCAAGTAAAACTATGACCGAGGCTCAAACCCATTACACCACCACAGAAAAAGAACTACTAGCCGTGGTGTATGCGTTTGAGAAGTTTCGGCCGTACTTAATCTTGACCAAATGCGTGGTGTATACGGATCACTCGGCTCTCAAATATCTCTTTGCAAAACAAGATGCAAAGCCGAGATTGCTTCGTTGGGTTCTCCTCCTGCAAGAATTTGATATCATTATACGTGATAAAAAAGGAGTTGAGAACCTAGCTGCTGATCATCTGTCCCGATTAGAAAACCCACACCAAGATGTTTTCGATAAAAAGGAAATAAATGAAACATTTCCTCTCGAGACACTCAATGCGGTTTCTTTTCGTGGAAACTCTACTACCCCATGGTTTGCTGACTTCGCAAATTACCATGCGGGTAACTTCATAGTAAAAGGAATGTCGACCCAACAGAAGAACAAATTCTTCAAGGATGTTAAACATTACTTCTGGGACGATCCCTACTTATTCAAAATCTGTGCGGATCAAGTCATCCGACGGTGTGTTTATGGACAGGAAGCTATGGACATTCTCAAAGCTTGCCATGTTGGACCCACCGGGGGCCATCATAGTCCAAACTACACTGCCAAGAAGGTGTTTGATTCCGGGTTTAATTGGCCCACGATTTACAAGGATGCCCACGAATTTGTCAAAACCTGTGACGCTTGTCAACGTCACGGAAATATCTCACAAAGAAATGAAATGCCGCAAAACGCCATTCAAGTGTGTGAGATCTTTGACATCTGGGGCATTGACTTTATGGGGCCATTTCCATCATCTCGAGGAAACAAATACATACTCGTGGCTGTTGACTATTTGTCAAAATGGGTTGAAGCGAAAGCTTTACCCACCAACGATGCCCGAGTTGTTGTGAAATTCTTAAAATCTCTTTTTGCTAGGTTTGGAACTCCACGAGCTATAATCAGTGATCGTGGTACGTGTCACACCCCCAAATTACCTGTTTTGCAACGGAATGGAATTCCTGGGGATTGACTGTCATAGCATCACAATCACAGTTATATTGAACGACCTAAAGTGTCGTTTGGAAAATACATCGCTTGATTGAATAAAATAATCAGAGTTTACAAAGTGTAGGTCCCAAATGAAAATCATCATGTGCGGAAATAAATTTGTTACAAGCCAAACGATGTTTTTAAAGTGTATAAATCCCATATGTGACGCGTCGTCACCGCGACTCTATGATATGTCCACATGCATGCCATGAAGTGAATGCCTTAGTTACCTGAAAATACATTGCTAAAAGTGTCAACACAAAGGTTGAGTGAGTTCATAGAGTTTATGTAAATGTTTAATACGACTACCACAAGTATAAATTATGTATGACAATGATGTCACAAAAATGATACAATTGCTTAAGCTCATGACACCGAAGCTTGACTGATGTTCGCCCCAACAGAGTGTTTTGCCAAACAACTCAATAATGATAAAGAAATGAAATGCATCCGTTTGACCAGTTGGAATCCACCAACCCGGATGGAGGAGTCACCCTCGATAGATCTATCCACTCACTCTCGCTTCTATGAAATTAACGGTTCATGATTATGAAATGGGGACATTTAACTGGCAATGAGGTAACCTAAGCAATGTAATGAATTTGATATACTTGGCATCGTAATAAAAATGATGTGCAATGTATTCTCCCCCGTAGGTTTGAAATAAAGTAAAAACTTGAATAAATCGGGGCTATGAAAACTCACCTTAGAGTGTAGTGACATAAGTAATGCAACATTGTCAAGAAGTATAGCAGAACAGTATAAAGAAGTATGGCGCAACGATACGGAGTCGGCGTAACCTAATGAATATAAACTCGTCTCAAAATATAATACGCGAATAGTAATCGATACGTATAAGTTTCAAAAAAATAATACGTTTTAGTTTTCGTGAAAGTTTCGTATCGTTTGTAAAATGTTTAGTTTCATCATTCGTGTGGTGGTATGAAAATCTAGACTCGAAAACACATATCAAAGTATAAAATATATAGTACACGTATGAAAGAAAATAAACATGTAATGATCGAGTAGCAATTAAGTTAGATATAAATAGATTAGCTAAGTTTAACTAATAACTAGTCTTTAGAAGTTTACCTTATATTTATTTGTTATTGGTTTTATAGTCCGATAATAGTCTAATAGGCAATCGCCCGATATTTTAAGTCTAATATCTCAAGTCTATCACGAGAATAATAATCCGATATGTCCAAAAATATGTCCGATTATATAGTCCAAATAATATCAATTCATTACGTTTAATATGTCCAAGTCCGATAGTCCAAATAGTATCAACTTGATATATGTCAAATATATATATTCTGATAAGGTTTATAGTCCATTAATAGTTTGTAAATTATTCCAATATAATCCAACAGTTCAATGCCTAAGTCCACTTAATAATCCAATAAGTAGTATAATAATCCCAAGTTCAATATCTAAAACCTTTGTCCAATGTCATATATATATATATATATATATATGTATATATTTAGTCCGTTATTTATTCATCATGCCCAAATATAAGTCCGTTATAAGTTAAATGTCCAAACAATGTCCATTTTGTATCCAATTGTCAAATTGAAATTCGTATCCTAACTCAAGTTACAATCCCATTACGAGTACCAAGTCTCATAAGTTTATCCGAAACATACCAATTGCACCAAATAAACAACTAATTACACGTTAGTCCAATATTTCAATGTTAATTACAAATTAGCTTCACTAAAATAATCATGACTCAAAGCTTGTGAATATTAAACTATCATATGTTAAAATTCACTATTATACAATTCTTAGTGTTGACCTTCAATTACAGCTTCTGTTTAGAAACATAATATTTGATACATGTATATTGTGACTACCGTATTATTTCATCAATATGTGTACATTTATGTTATCAAACAAAGACTGCATATTAGTATTAAGCTTGTTGATTTGCAGTGCTCACGCAACATACATATTTTGGAAAAAGACATGGACCGAAAATAAGTTTTATCGCCAGTTTTCAAGAGGTAATTAGTTAAGTTATTAGGCCAAGGAAATAAGCTAAATTAATCAGCACATACAATAGGTCATAAACTAGGCCATAAACTGAAATAAGCCAAACGCCCCCTTGCGGTGTGGCTGACCTGCCAACAAACACTCTCTCGGTGTCTTTTAGACTAAAAACCGATCACAAACAAATGCCTCTTGGGTGTGGATTAAACCGAACAAAAACAACATCCTTTGGTGTTGCTGTCACGTGCTAAGAACCCAAGGCAAACAACACCCCTTGGGCGTGGCAGGACCGAGATATGCAACCCAAACACACCCTTCGGGGCTGTGGTATTTAGCCGAACCAGAACAAGGCCTAAATAAGCCATATGACATTAATAAAAACCACTTAAGTCACAAGTATTAGACCAAGAAAATTAAGTCATGATGACTAATAAGCCATAAGCATAAACCCGAACCAAATGAACGCCCATGTTGTCTCGTTTGATGTTAAGACCAAACAACAAGTCCAGTTAAACTGTAAGCAATTTTAATAGTAGATAAATCACTAATTCACCAAATAAGTCAAAAGAATTAGCTCTGGAAAACGTTCGGGTCAAGACAACAAAACTAGGCACACCCTTATGGGTCGCTTTCTGTTTTAGATTGACAACAAACAAGCACCCCTAGCGGGTGTTGCTGCTATAGCAGGTAACAACCAAACACGCCCGATGGGCTCACGTTTTTGGGTCAGGACAGATAAGCCAAGCGCACCCTCGTGGGTTGGCTGTGTCACATAAAAGAAAAGTAGACCACCCTTGTGGTTGTTTCTCGACAGCAGCAACAAGGAACACCTTTGGCAGGTTTTCCTTTTATCGAAATCAAGCACAAACAAATTAAGCAATCATAAACTAAATAAGTAAATCAAATCTACAACCTAGGACCCAAATGGGTCGACTAATCTGAAACCCTACATGGGTTGACATCCGACCTGGGACTCAAATAAATCAAATAATCATCTTTTGTTAATCTTTACCACACGAATCTTATTTCAAAAACGTATTTAATTCCCTTTGCTTAAATCCACGAAAACTTTTCAAAAACAATTCATAATCGGTTTAAAGAAATGATGAAATTGATTATGTGTTGGAGCATACCAACGATGAGAGAGAGATAGGCGAGATGAGGGTGATGGTGGTGTCTCTAGGACTGAAACAAAAAAAAATCCCAGATCAAACCCTATTGCGATCCGTCACATTAAACCCGATGCAAGACAACCTTGGCTCCTCCTTGTCTTCGTGTTTCTTGGAGAAAAATGATGGATTGATGGTGTTTGGTTCGGTTGCCGTCGTTCACCAGAGGAAGAGAGGATGGAGATGAGAGTGGCGGTTGGTGATGTTAGAGAGAGGAGAGTAGAGTGGAAATGAGATAAAATGTGATTTTTATTATTTATATAAAGTAGAAGCGGTTTAAGTTTAGATGGATAAGGTGGTGAGGCGGTGTGTAGGTTGATCCCGATAATTACAAGCGCTAGGTTTTTCTTTTTAAATTTATGAAACTTAATATTGGGTAAGGTAAAAATACCAAGCTCATGAAAATGTTAAAAATTATTAAATATACTCAATATATAAAAAAAATGAGTCGTGGATTATCGGAGTGTGTAAAAGTGATAATAAATAAAAGTTTATAGTTAATTTAATAGTCGTAAAAGTACGGGTGGTTATATAATTATCGTATCGAAATTACGTAAACCGTCGTAAATATATATATATATATATATATATATATATATATATATATATATATATATATATATATATATATATATATATATATATATATATATATATATATATATATATATATAACAATATATATACAAAATAAATTCAAAACATCGGTAAACTAATAATATAATTTTTATAATTTTAAATGAGTATAAAAATATATCAATATAATTGTTGGAAGTGTCGGATCAATTATTCAAAATAAATGATTGTGCGATAGCGTTTATTTAATAAATAAATACGCGTTAATGAAATATGCAAACCAATGCATGAACTAATATGAAAATGATGTTACTGATGACATGTAGACTAACTCTAGTCTATGTGTAATGCTCTCAATAATGTTTCATGAATACGCAGCTTAACCCCCAAGGTTACGCGTATTTGATATTCGTAAACATAGTTTACGAAAAATGATGAATAGTAAAATGACCTGAAATTACGAGTTGTCACAGTACGCATTTCTGCAATGACCAGTTTGATAGAGTCATGCAAAAGTATGGTGTAACCCACAGTCTTTCTACTGCGTACCACCCCCAAACAAGTGGGCAAGTGGAAGTTTCCAACTGAGGGATTAAAAGAATTCTGGAAAGGACAGTAGGCGAAAACCGTGCCTCTTGGTCGGATAAACTGGATGACGCACTCTGGGCCTTCCGTACGGCTTATAAAACACCCATCGGGTGTACTCCATACAAGCTAGTATACGGAAAGGCGTGTCATCTGCCGATTGAGCTTGAGCACAAAGCATACTGGGCTTTGAAATATGCCAACTTCGATATTCAGACAGCTGGTGATCACCGGAAAGTTCAAATGAATGAATTAAATGAACTCCGTGATCAAGCATACGAGAACTCTTTGATCTACAAAGAAAAGACAAAGAAGATTCATGACTCCAAAATCAAGAACCGCGTTTTCAACGTCGGTGATCGAGTCCTTCTTTTCAATTCAAGATTGAAGATTTTCTCAGGAAAACTAAAATCCCGCTGGTCCGGACAATTCACCATCACTAAAGTATTTCCTTATGGAACCATTGAGTTATCTCAACCCGATGATCCAAATTTTAAAGTGAATGGTCATCGGTTGAAGCACTATTTTGGAGAGGACATTCCACCTATGGTTGTCCCGGATCTACAAACTTTCCCCATGAACCAATGAATGCGAGGATCGAGTCAAGCTAGCGACTCGGCAATCAAAAACAGTAGCACACCATATGGGTTTTCACCCATATTTCTGGCTTCTTTCTACTTTCTACCACCTTAGTGTGGGGGAGTTGCCCCCCGCTGTTGTATATAAGTTTTCTAAAAAAAAAAAAAAAAAAAAAAAAAAAAAAAAAAAAAAAAAAAAAAAAACATCACAAAAATAATGGCCGTTATATTTCCCTTTTACGTTCTATGTTTCGGCATAACCGCCGGTACATTGAATATTGAGGGCAATATTCATTTCTAGTGTGGGGGGAATTCTCACGAATTTTATCATGTAATTATACCACCCAATTCCCCCATTTTTGGCCAAAATTTTTTTCTTTTTGGTGTAAGTGTTTTGCACTTACACAACAAATGGTAATCAGTCCACCATGTCTAACCCACAAAAGGATTGGCTAATCCAGGAGCAAACGGCTCTTGGTAAAGATATCTCAAATCCGTTTATGGCTTGCAATTTGCCCAAAATTGTATGGTGTTCAGCTCACCATATCTTTAATTAGTAAAGAGTTGGCTAGCCCGCAAATTTATGGCTTGTGGTAAAGGCAGTTGGAAAACCATAATTGGTAATCGACTCACCAAAGATATTTTATCTAAGAGTTGGCTAGTCCAGAAGCAAACGGCTTCTGGTAAAGACAAATCAAATCCGTTGAAAGCTGGTGATTTGCTCAAAATCATTTGGTTATCATTGTACCAAGGTTCTTACTTGAACTGAAACAATTGGCTACTCCAGAAGTAATGGCTTTTGGTAAAGAGATTAAAATCCATTAAATTTTCATAAAAGATTTCTAGGGACTAGCAATAGTTTAGTGTGGGGGATTGATGAGTGTCTAAATACTCATCATTTTATTCCCATTTAAACTGCAAAAACATCTGAAAACACTCAGAAATGCCACAAATTACTATAAATATCATTGAAATGTGTTTTTATGTGTTACAAGTACAAAAGGATTGAAAACTGATGAAAAACAACAAAGTTTACATAATTTACAGTTTCAGTCCCTAAACTTTCAAAGATTGGCAAATCTAGTCCCTGGAATCCAAAAATGTGGAGTTTTATCATTCAAGATCCCTGAAATATTCTAAGTTGTCAAAAATGGTCCTTGAATGAATCTATTCATATATGGCATAATCGGTCCTTTTGATAAGTTTGGGAAAGTTACAATTTCAGTCCCTCAAAAATCAGAAATTACGCTTTAGGTCCTTGTGATATAAACTACAAACCAAACGGACCCTTGGTATTATTAACCCACAAGCCCAAGCCCAATCCACTTGAACCTTGGACCATGACCCTTGAGCTTTTTGAACCAGTCAAAAACCCATTTGACCCCCCCCCCCAATTGAACCCCAGCTTATTAATAATCCTCACCCAGTCAAACTGGGTTTGACTTAACCAAAACCCGCCTTCACTGTTCATCTTCCTCACCCACGCCTGCAACCCGAAACCAGGGTGGTTTTTACCACCACCTCACCACCTTTCCACCTCACCTATCTACTCTCCACCTCATCCCCCCTCCTCTTGTATACCCACTAAGCATTTAATGCTTCCCCACCATCAAACACTCCATCCTTACTCATAAACCTGTTTTTGTTGCCACCTCAACCCCAGCCCCATACCTACTATCTAAATTGTCCCCTACACCTCCACAAACATCCACAATTCTTTAATTGCCTCAAAATCACCCAGTACCTGCTTTTGATATTTTGGCGCCAAAAATGCCAAATGCACGGTTTGGATGAATTTGAAGGATCCAAGGGTTGTAATCAAGTGGGAAAGTTTCAGAGATGTCGACAGAGCTCAAAAAGATCAATATAAAGAAGAAAGAAGCAATGTGGGAAGCTATCTAGAGTAATTTTAGTTAATGTATGTCGAATAGCTTAATTTTCATATTCCAGTATAATTTCTAGCTTTCAAGTACTGTATTTATCTATCTCAGTGTATTTGCAAACCTTTATCAATAATCAATTTCAAGTTTCAGTTTCATTTTCAGTTTATGCAAATTTCAAGTTCAAAAATCTCATATTAGCTTAAAGTTGTTTGTAGTTGATGTTATGGACTCATAAGCTCATATAAGCTCCTTAGAAAGCTTTTTAAAGCTTTTAGAAACTTTAAAACTCAGTTTAGAATTAAAAATCAAACATAAAAAAAATTAGTTATAAATAAAAAAATCAAAAGAAATGATCAAGAAGCTGGAGCAGGGTTGATTGTGGATTGCCCTTGGGTTAGTGAACCTGTGGAGGTTCTATAGGAAGTATTTCTTGGACCTTGTTCTTGGTTTTCAGCTGAATTGAAGTTGTAAGCCTTTTTAAGCATTTTTTGCATTTCAATACATAAGTAGCTTAAAGCTTAAATCTTTGTATTTTTATGTTTCTAAGTTATAGTTAAGTAAAATTATACATTAGAACAGTGTGGTTGTTCTCTAGAATTTATAGTTACTAAAAATCTTAGTTAAACAGTCATTATAGAATAATTGTCATTTCTTAGTTTTATGTTGTTATTGTTGTTGTTTAATGCTTCTCTAGCCTCAGTATATGATAATATAAGGTCTTGAATCAGTTGCATGGTCTTAATCTGTGAAACCCTTTGGAAATCAAAAATCAGTCTTATATAAGGGTTGTTTGGATTTGCTGATAGATTAGCATTCTAGTGTATGCTTGTTGTTGTTTGTGGTTGTTATATGTCCTATTAGTTCAAAACAGCTCAGTGCAACCATAAAATCCAGTGCTTACTTGTTAAAAAGTCAAAATCCTCTTTAATCTCACTTTAGTTATTAACTGTTAGGATTTATAGTGCAAATTTCATCTTAGTTGTTCATAACTTGTTAATCTAGCTTAATTTCATCTTAACTTAGCTTAATATAACATAATCAGTAAGTAGAATCAATCATAAGTTCATATTAGTCAACTATTTAGTTTTACTTAAAAAGTCAAAATTCTCTTATTTTCAGTTTTTGAATAAACTTGTTATTTTTCTTGTGATCTTACTGTTAGGATTTAGGACTTAAGCTTTCAGGTTAATATTATTTTGCTGCTTATCTTAACTAGAATAATTTTAGTTTATATCTATTCAGCTTATAAACTGCTTATTTGCTAGCTTGTTTTAAGTACTTTTCCAAAAACCTCCCCTGTGCCAGAGGAGTTGGTTGTATCTGCTTGATTTCACAAGCTCACACAGAGCTTATTAGTGGGACCCAGGGCTTGACCCTTAGCTTTTTGGAAAGCCCATCTAGCTATCTCTTTAGTCCAGTGCTTATTTTCCACTTTCTAGCTTATTTGGTAGTACTGCTACTAGATTTTTGTTTGTCCCATTTCTTGTGTACACTGAATACTCAGTGTTTACAAGCTTTTTCTCAAGCCTTTCATAAGCTCATTAGTGGGCCCCAGTGTGATATTCTTGGCTTTTTGGGAACCTCAATAAGCCAGCTTATTACATCCAAGCTTGCTTTTGTCTTCTGAGCTTTTGCCCCTAGTTAAATTTGGCCTACAAAATCCTTGCAGGCCTGTTTGGTTTCTTGGTTTAGTAAAAGTGCTTATTAGCTTATCTTAAGCTTATCAGTATGTTTCTTTGTGCCTTTTAGCTTAATTTAAGTACTTTTAGCTTATTTACATCTTATTTTACTTTTGGTTCCAACTGTGAAGCTTATTTCAAGCTTGTTTGAGCTTAAAAATCAATTTAAGCTTAAAAACTCAAACTGTTAAGCTCATAAGCTTTTGTTTTGCTTATTTTCAAGTTCCAAAAAGTTTGTCTTTGTAAAAGTTGCATATAATCAGTAGTATAGTAGGTTTAAACAATAAAAAACACAAAAACATCAACTTTAAAAATAGTGATAGCGTTTATTTAATATAAATTAGCTTTTTAATTTTTCTTTTCAGCTTATTATTAAGCACTTATCTGTTTTTATATTTTTCTTAAGTTTCTGTCATATTAAAGTATTTTTAGGAATTCTCTCAGATTTTTCCTTTGTCATCTAGTATTTTTAATAATTAATAATAGTTTTAATAATTAATTAATATTAAAGTATTAAATAGTAAAAATAATTTTTATTAAGTAAAACCATGTTTTTATATTTTTCCTAGCTTCGTTAACTTAATTAGAACCTATAAAAATTAATCTTATAATTTTCCATTTTTATTTTCTAATTTTAATCCTTTAATTAGTTTAATTAGATTTAAATTATTAATTAAGTTTTTAATTTATAAAACCTTAGCTAAAAGACAAAAATATTTGTTTTTAATTTTTATAAATCTTTTAAGTTGTTCTAGATTTTTAGAAAATAAATTTGTAATTTTCTTAGTTAGTTTTGTATTATAAATCCTTTTTAGATTAATTAAACTAAATTTTAAATAAGTTTAAAATAGTTTTGATTAATTAATTAATATTAAATTAATATAATATTAGTAAAATATTTTCTTTTTAGATTTTAATTTTCTTTAAGTTTAAAAAGTTTTAAATTTTCATTTTATACCCTTTAGTTTTAAACTTGTCATTTTAAGTCCCTGTAGTTTTTAAATTTACATTTTTATTTACTTGCTATACACGTTTGTTTAATCTGATTGTTGTACTTTATAGCTCTGTATCCAAATACAATTCCAAACAATCAGTAGTGTAATTATCAACCAAAATCCTTACAGATCATTATCCTTGGTGATCATTCTACTTCTGAACGTTTTCACACCATTCAACCTCCGTGGGACTTAACGACCTGGGAATCCGCTAAATTCCAAGGAAAATTGTATTGAGTCCATAATAGTAGACTTTTGTTGACTAAAACCTTTGGTCAATATTTCTTGACTGTTTTGGAAGCAATCAAATTTTGGCGCCGCTGCCGGGGAGGCTGTAAGCGTGTTTTAAACATTTTCAGACCCATACTTGCACATATACCACCTTTTGTAAACAGTTTTTTTGTAAAGTTATCAAAATCAAAAAGTTCATTAACACTTTTCCTAAAGTGTTAACAACACCAAAAAAAATATAAAACAACAAAACTATCGTAACGTTTTTTGTCCTGTATTTTCTTTAAGGTGATTCTTAAAGAGATACGATTTGGTTAAACGAGACGATACCAAAAATATTGTCCAAAAGTATTTAAACCCTTAGCACAAATCCATACCTACGTCTTTTTAGTGGTACTTAATAAATACATAAAAATCAACCACCGCAAATCAAGGCAGAACACCTACCAACTGGGGGTGTGAACATTAATAAGTTCTCAATCTTAAAGATCAAAACTTACCTTTGTGTCCTTGTGATTTGGTGTACCTTTTTCAAAGAAGCCATTTCATTTGTGATTATTGGTTTAAGTTCACTTATCGTTTTGCCTCGCATTTGTTTTTGAAAACTGATTTTTATACTTAGTGCATGCGCACTCGTTCTTCCAGCTCCACAAGTCCACTTTCAGAGCTTGTAAGTATTCCACGTAGACGTAGAGGACGTTCAGCTCCTTCAGCCGTGACTGAGGAACGTCTAGCACCACCACCCCCTGTCGTAATGGCAGAAGATAAGCCGATGAATGAGCTTCTCCAAGCACCCATCGATGGTTACGGAGATGCCATTGTTGTCCCAGCCATCGTGGCTGATACTTTCGAGCTCAAAACTGGGTTGCTTAATCTTGTAACCCAAAGCCAATTTTATGGTTTTGAGCGGGACGACCCTTATGCACATATTCGATGGTTCAATAAGATTGCATCGACCATCAAATACAAGAATGTCCCACATGAAGCAATTAAGCTTCTTCTGTAAGATATAACTTTTCACATACACATCAAACCATAACACAAAGTAGCATATAGATGGAATTCTAGAGAGAGAAAGTTAGAGGTTTAGGGAACTTAGTGAGAGAAAGTGAAAGATATTATTATGAGCTCCAACTCTCTACCTTGGGAGGTAGAGAGTATTTATAGTCTTACATAAAACGCCACACTTTGGGTTGTGGATCAGG